>VXBR01002026.1:171855-383740 GCA_013400215.1 Cisticola juncidis | reverse complement strand
TTTTTTTTTTTTTTTCTCCATCTCCACATACCAGAAACACCTGAGAAGCTACAGAGGTCAAATGTTTGTATTCCAGTTAGGAGCTGCACGTGTAGTATCCAGAAAGGCTCTAAATCACCTGAATATTTAACAAATCCTTTGGCAGCCCAGCAGTTAGTTCAAAGGCAAAGCCATCCAGCTCTGAGTGACTATCCATTAAAGTGTTTGATATTGTAGGTGAGGGCAATGTGAAAGGAAAACATATCTAACACTCATCCCCTTTCTTGGTTTATGCTTCCTGATAAGAAGTGAAGTGCAAGCAACAGAGGGATGTGTGCTGAAACCTAAATTATATTGTCAGTGTTGCTTTCAATGCTGACAGAAGGAAGCCTGCAGCCTCTTGCCTAGAGTGTGTTCCTGGCTCCACAACTCAGCTGCAGCTCCCAAGAAACCTTCATGAGAAGATGTGTGTTAAAAATCTGAGGGAACACTGACAAAGAGGAGAGCAAGCCCAATGCATTCTGTTCTGGTCAGTCTGACTCTTTCCTTCTTGCAACTACTGAGTGTGAATTTCTGTCCTGTCCAGGGCTCTCTCCATAAATTTTAAAAGAAAATTTCTGAATTGGTCCTTCCAAGCAGTTCTTTACAACTACTTTTACATGCAATGCTATCAAGAGAAACTGCAAACAGTTGGTGTGTTCTCATGCTGTATGAAACGTTCCCTGAGTGGATTTGCCATGGAATCCCTCTGATACTGAATAACATCCATTCACAGCTAATACATAATGAAATAATGGATGTTATAATGCTTAGGAGGTGACAGGGACAGCAGTGCTTGAAAAAACAACAGTGTTTGAAGAAGTTACCTGATGGATTCATTCCTCTTCCTATGAAAGTATTAGTCTTGAAGTGGAGCTGAACTCAAGCTCAGCTTGTAAGGTTCACATCAAATATGTGGCAGAGGACTGCAGCTATTTATAACTCCAGTCAGAAGGACAATTTCCGCTCCCAGAAGGAGATGTATTCAGCTCCCAAACTTTGCTTGTTTTTCATAGGCAGCATTGATTGTTCAGCACCAGCAACACCAGTGCAAGCTAGTGGCATAAATAACCACTCACAGTCTATGGCTGACTTGCTCTGCCTTTGCTGAAGTTCATGCCAGTGTTCCCAGATCTCTTAACCACATTAAATGAGTCTATCTAATCTTTCTATCCTGGCTGTAGTAATTTGATTGCAAAGCAGCTTTAATCACATATCTCTAGGAACTGCAGGGCCAGCCAGGAGAATACACATTTTGGTTTTGGCTTTGCCATGGTTTTAAGTGGTTCCTTGGGACATGCCCACTATCTCAATGTCTTTATTTCTGTCATTAGGAGAACACAACAATTACTTTCCTGAATCTCCGGAATGCTGTAAGGTAAATGCCGGTGTGTTGTTCAGAAAAAGGTTTGAGGGCGCATATAAATAGTATGGAAAGGGGAGTTCAACAAAATTTCTTATAATAAGCAGCAAAGCAACAATGACACAGTCAGAGTCAGTCCAATCACTGTTGAGGGAAGTTGATGTAGCTGAATAAATTGACACCTGTTATGACTGTGCATTCAGAATCATATTTCTAAATTGAAGGATCATGTTGCATCTGGTTTATCAAGATAGGCACCATGAGCAATGTCTATGTGCCAAAGAACTTCTCTATAATTGTTATCCTTCCTTAGCTATATTTGTCCATCCAATAAAATATTCTACCTTTTGTCTGTAAACTGTTCCTTGCTAGGACATAGCATACTGTTTTAGCAAAAACCAAAATGGACTCCGGTATTAGGGTACTTGGAAGAATCAAGGATGAGGGTGCTCAGGAGCAAGAATACTGCACAAAATCCTTTCCCAAGACAAATGGTGGGTAGTGGGGATGTGTTTTATTAACATTAGTAATGTCCATGGCTATTACACACACACACACACACACACGCACGCACACACAAAACAAAACTTAAAGCCACCTAAAGAGTCACAAGCTGGAAAATGACCCTTTTTTCAGTGATAACAGCTAGCCTATGAAAATACTTACATAAAAACCAGTTTTTACATTTTCTTTGGATCATTAAGCCAACAGAACAATTACAATTGAGGTTTATTCTAATTAAACCACAATGATTGAGTTAATTACAAGACAAAGGTAATTACCACAGTTGTCTTGGTTTTGTGTGCTGCAGTGAACAACTGCAGGTAACCACCTGCTGCAAGGAGGATCCTTGTCAATAATGCTATAACACTCTGCACCCAATGGCATTGTGAGCTTTTCTTTAAGAAAATACTTAAATCTGGAATACCCCACTGGCTCTGACCCAGATTGCTGGATGTACCACTTAAAGCATGAGTCACTCAAAAACCAATGCAGCAGACTGCTGAGGGAGCAGCAGTCCTTCAGTGGGATGGAAATGGCTGCACACTCTTTTGAGAACAAGCCTGTCCTTTCAGAGTGGAAAGTACCTCCCATTGCAGAGGCCAACTTAAACAAAAGAGAAGCTGGCGAGTCAAAGATCACAAAACCAAACACAGGAGGTTGTAAACCAATTTCAGTTTACAGAATCAAAGAACCACAGGCTGTTCTGAGTTAGAAAGGATCCACAAGGATCACCTCAGGCACAACAACTTCAAGTGCTATCATTATTTGACACTAAAAGAAGATTTTTTTAATGGAAGTAAATACAACTTTTTTTCCCTTGAAAGAGTATGATAAAGCATAACATCACAGATTATACAATATAATAATGAAATCATACGCCAGTGTGTATTTCTCTGGTGTCTTAGAGCACTTCTGTTATTTCTTATCTCCCTGTCCCCTTAATACTTAGTCTAAGTTGTCATTCCCACTCACCAATTAATTTTATATTTCTCATCCTGACACCAGTTCCACTGGAAGAATGCAAGACTCATGTAGGAGCTGGACACTGTGTCAGTCTGTCCATGGATGCAGATTAATAAAAAGCCATGTTATTTGACACAGTGAGGTATGCTCTTTCATTTATGTAAACTAAAACTCTGAAGATGGTAAAAGCCTCTTGGTTTAGAGCCTTCTGAAGTGACCATTCTAACAGCTGTGGAGTAGAGCAAGCACCTTTTTTAAGGCAAAGTATGGGTGTTTTTCCACAGCATTTTCAAGAAGAATGCTAGGTCTTAGGACACAACTGCACTTGTAAGGTACAGTATATACATTAATGTTGCTGTTGACTCCTCTCAAAAATAATTACATTTCAGTGATGTTATAGTCAAATCTCTTTTAATTGGACACCATTGTTGTGCTGAATATTTCCCTTTTCTTACCCATGTGCCCATGAAATCATGTCATTCTTGATGGAGTGAACAAACAGAAAGGTTTGTACCAGTTTGGCTCCACAGAGATATTTTCTCCTTGCCCAATAAAACTTGTAGGTTCTTTTTCACTCTTCTACCCAACAGGAGATATTTTGTACTTATACTGGTATCTTTCTATATTGTTATGTGGAATGCTGAACTAAAGTTAATTCACTTAGTTCATTTTTAAAAAAAGCTCAAAACTCATTTCGTGAGTTCATTTACTTAGGGGCTGGTTGCCAAAATTAAAGAAATAAAATCTTTCTACAATTTCTGACATGTAAATATAATTTCTTTACATGTAGTATACTGAGATAAACCAAGATAAGGCAGCTCAAAATGTATTCTGAGTAATCGTATATACTTTGAGTGAAAGTACGAAATTTACATCCTGTTTGTCCTTTTGTTCTCACATGCTGTGTTTGGATCCAGAAACTGTGTGCTCTATTTCTCCAACAAACTTTCTTATGAAAGAAAAATGTCAAATGCTCTTCTACAGATGTAGCTATAGAGGTGATTTATGGTTCTTAAATTTCTTAAGTGCTTTAGAAGACAAAATTGTCCAAACCTGCCATAGAGCAGCTCCATGGAAGCAGTTCAATGTAGAAATCCTTCAGTTTAGCAGTATCCACTCAAACCAGAATGAAATGTTTACATTTTTGTGACCTGAAACTCTGCCTTTTGAGGAATATCATCAGCAATAGCCCCATTCAGATAATAATTGTATCCTCCTTCCAGGGTTTTTTCCTTGTACTTGCCAGGTACCCTAATTGCCTTTGTAGTTACATACTTGTCATTATCCTGTTCTTGTTCAGGTCATATGTTCCTTAATGATTTTTAAAATGTAATTCTGAAATTTTGGACATACTTGTGTATAGTCTCACATCCTGCATTCTGATATGGTATATCAGCCAGACATGAACTTTCCTGAAACTTAAGTTGCATTATACTAGACTCAGTTTTGGGTGGAATAAATCTAACCGGCTCTTTTGTTCCATAGTTAGTGTTAAATATGGACAACAATATGAATTGAATACAATTCACCTTTCACTTTTTGCTTCTTTTTTGTCCCATAGTGTGTATTTCTGCAAGGTAGAGCAGCTCTATATCTGTTTGCGTGTGTGTGTTTTTGACAGAGCACAAAGATTCAATGAATTTTATTTCATTTCAGTTTGTGGGGTTAGAATCTGACACTCTCAAAATTATTTTTTCAAAAGCCAAAAGCTAACTGGTTTTGAAATATCACTGAAGATACCAATGATACCTCTTTCACTGAGAAGAAAGGAAGGCATACATAAGTTAATGGAATTCCCTCAAACTGTACCTTTCTAAAATACAAGGTTGTAGAGTAAAGAATAATTGGAAGATCAAACATCACAGCAAGTCTCTCAGTCTTTTAGGAATTTCAGAAGAAATATGGATGCATCTTAAACTTTTCTCCTTCATTTATGTATTCTTTCCTTCTTCTCTTGCAAAAATCCTTATTAATTTCCTAGAAAAAGAATATATTATAAAGACTCACTGGAAAGCAGGTAGTTATTCTTAGAGCTGTCAGCAACTGCAGCTCTGAAATAGGAGTTGAGAAATTCAAAGGAAATAGTGATGGAAACTGCTGGAAACCTACAAACAATTTAATCTAAAGTTATCTTGTTTTGTTAAAACTTGCTTGGACAAAGTCAAAAATATCCTCTTTTTTCTCCAGGAGAGCAAAGTATTTCCAACTGTGATTCATGATTTATTTCTCACTGTACACAGGTTTATTTATTTCCCTTTTCTTCAAGAATACATCCCCCATATTTCTTCCTCCCTAATGTTCACCAGATGTGAAAAGCAGCCTGAGAGACTCAGCAGCATTCCTCACCTTCTCACTTGCTAAAGCCATCAACCAGATTCTCAAAGGGCAAAGCAGTCTTTGTTGTCAAGACTACCTGTGATAAGATGTTGTTTATCTTTCTCCTCCTGGTTTTCTGGGGATAATGTGTTAATTTCAAGAAGGACTTTTGCCCTGTATTTATCAACAAACTTATAGTAGGGAGCCGAGATGAGCTGTCACACATGTTTAACTTATGTGAGGGAAGGGACACCTAAAAGTCACAGGGTTCAGGCTGGTCTGTGACCACTATGCCCAGTTTTCCTGTCTCCATCTCTCCCAGATATTTAAGAGGTGCTCAAATACATTGTAAATATCATCCAAATCAGGTGAGAGCTGAGTATTTCACAGGGACAGAATTTTGCATATAGCTGTGGTTTGGTTGGATGGATCATTCCCAAATCTGTTCAGAGCTTTAGATACTCTTATTTTTGGTCATGGCTGTCCTGCTACCTTTGACATGCAGTGCAACGTGATCTTACAGTTCATTATGAAAGCTCACTGTGGCTTTTGCTTAGAAGCAGAACTACATGGATCAGGTGGGCTTGTTACAGTCTTTAAAGCAATGAAAAAAGGATTTTCTCCCATTTCTTTGGAAAGACAAACTTATTGTTGAGGTCAACATTGGATTAGGTTTTGGCAAGCTGCAGATCCATGAATAAATGCAGGAAGGCCAGTTCCTACTTTCTGGAATTGCACTAGCAAACCTGGCGGGGCATCAACCTTATCTTCTTCCTTCTTCAGTCTTGTGTAATCAGCAAATCATTTCTCTTTTTCGTTTAATCATTCCTCATTCTTCTGAAGAGAAATCAAATAAATTCCACTTTTCAATTTTATTTCAAGCTGTTGAAGTTTTTTTTTTTTTTTTTTTCTCAACTAAAGCTTGAGCTGAAAATTTGTAATAACATGGGTGGAGAAATTATGAAGAAAATCCTGTAAAGCTAAACAGCTGTCTTAGTTTTTCATTAAACAAACACTTCTGTCAATATTCCGTAAATAGATATCACTTCTGTAGGTGCTTAAATAGAAGGAAAAATAATTCTGGTTTGCTTTATCTCCTCCCACACAGTTCTTATAATCAGTGCTTTTTAACTATTTATTTAAGACAGAGGTTTTGTCTGAAACCGAAACTCGGTCTATTTCCTACTGATCTTGAAGCAAAGAAGGATTGCTTACATATTCATTTTCTTCTTTCAATATGCAAATCAGGTTTCACTTCAGAGATACAAGTTCCTTGCAGTCAGAAAATCCAATATGTCTCCTTCTACTCTTGCTGTTTAAGAGTCAAGAAAATAATGGGAAACCTTTTCCTACAATTTGAAATGAAAAACAATCCGTGCCCTTAAACTTCTGTCAAATGTCCAGCAGTTGATGCAATCCAAAAGCTACAATTCGTAGAATTTTAACAGAGCTACATTGTTCTCACATCGTTTTTTTTATTTCTATTTACCTTTCTTTATGTAAACCCAGGTTTTCTGTTGTGTTCTTGCCAGCCAAGTGGTGCAATTTGCCTGGAAAAAAAAAAGACATCATATGGAGAGCTCTTATCCTAATTCCACTACCTCTACATGGCCCCAGAGAAGGAGCAAGCTGTCATGGCACAGCCAGAGTCAGCAAACTCCACTTACCATGCAGAGGCAATTGCCAGTTGTGTGCAGCCATGCAACACACCAGGTAATGGAAAATGGCACACAGGGACAAGCATTTCCCAGCTGAAGCAAGCTGCAGTAAAACTGCTTGCAACTTTTCCTGTTCTTTGCAGGGAGAGAAGTGAATTTTAGCAAGAAATCACAGAATACTTTACATTGTAAATTACCCTTAAGATCAGTCTGTGCAGGGGTCCTCTCAAAGAATGAAGAATTTTTTGCGTTTTCCTACTCTTGTTCTGTTTTTAATTGGGATTCTGAGTTGACTGGGTGAAAATTCAGATACACAAATCTTTCCCGCATAGAGGATGTATCAAAGCCTTTTCCCTTCAGAAGAGCTAGGTTGGGATTCCTAATTGATTTGGTGCTCCAAATTTCCCAGGGTCCCCAGAAATCCATGGACATAATCACAGAGCTAGAGTCTGCAGTCCCAGCTTTCTTTTTTGCAGTGTACTTGGATTCAGTAATATCTGAAGTCCTGCCAACCTCTTCTTAGACACAGCCTACCAGGTGGGCTGCAAAAGGCCTAGGAGCCTTGAAAAAGATGCCATTAAAGGAAAACTGACAACTTGGTTTCTAGTATCAGACAACGAACAAATAGCTACAATGAAAATAACTACAAAACAAATAGCTAAAATATTTTTGTACGGATTCTTTTCTTTTTCCACGTACCTTTGGTAACAGCAGTGCTATCTTTTCCTAATGGGTGACACATAATACTCTTCTAAAAGGTTTGTTCAGACTTGAGACCATAGACCTTTTTTGTGTTTCTGGAACAGCTGATTCAAAGTGTTTTAAACCATTGGGCTGCTGCCAGACCTCAGTGTTTTTCTGGTTTCCAACACAGCTCTTAGAAATTTTAAATTGAAAACTTTTTAATATATTTCTGCAAACAGCTCACCATGACCTTGGACCAGTGTTTTAGTGGAAATGTTGAACAGGAAAGGATTGCAGTCTGTGAATCTCTGTATTGAAATGCCTTTTGGACATAAAATAAGTAACAGAGAAACAAATTATTTGAAAGCACTAGTCCTTTGCAGGAGGCAGACTAGATCACAACTTTGTCCATGCAACTGATAGTGGCAGCTGATTCAGAATTACTTTACAGAATTACATTAATTCAGCATGAAAATTACTGACTTACCTGGTTGCAAAGTTATCACTAATCAGTACTCTATGCATTAGACAAGTTGATCTAAAATTTGTTTCTAGGATATCTAGGACAATTATAAAACTTGAATGTGGTAATGTTTTTCAGCAAACACATTTTTATTGACTTCCTCTAAGAAAAGCAAGTGTCTAGCACCTGGGTGACCATTATATTGCAGAATAGGAGCGTCTAGAAAATCTCTTCACTATTTCACAGTTTTTATGAATGTATAGGAGTTCAGACTTGGTGGTTGTTCTCCAGAGGTAGTTAAAATCAAAAGCTAAAAATAAAAGTTTTTTGTTGCAGATGTCTGAGATCCTTAATGAAGAATGAAATATGAGGAGGTGCAGCCTTTCAACTTTTACTGTTAACAAGTTCTGTGTTCTCAAGTTGTTATAAGTGAATCCTACTGGCACAAGCCCTTTGTGCTGAAAGAAAGGTGCCTACCTTAGGTGCTGGAGCAGTCTGAGGTGTATTTAAATGGCAATATTTAAATCTCTCTATAAAAGCAAGCAATGCTAATTGCCCAGTGAGGTTTGCCAAGATTGCGAGAAAATTTCCAATGCATGTTACAGCAAATACCACCAAGACAATGAACCAGTGACTCGATCATAAGCACAAATAGGGTATTACTTTGTTTTATTACTAATGATATTTGCTGGAACTAAAATAGCCTGTCCATTTGCTGTTCCTCTGTCTAGTGTAGAATACCTGTGTTGATCATGGGGCCCAAAGTTCCACCATAAAAATACAGAGAATGTTCACCACTGGTATGCTCGTGTGCAATCCCTGCCATTTTTTCACTATTTCAGTTTCTGCATACATGCTTTCTGCTCCCCTTCTGTGGTTGCCAGCAATGTAGTGAAATACATGTACTGCATACACTCTATAAGTGCAAGTATGCCATGGAACTACTTTCCAGATTAAAAGAACAGAACATGAAAGGAGTTCAGGGATGTAAACAAAAAAACCTTGAAATAATCTCTATCCCTGATGGCTTTCTCAAAAGGCTTGAGTTCAGCTTAATCATCATTGCAAGGGATTGCAGCCTACTGAGGAACAAAAATCCTGAATTCTTTGCCCTGTGACATATGAACAAGTTACCTGATTCATTTAGCCACAGGTTCTTTCTCTGTAAAACTACCTCAACATAATGTGGGCAACACTGAGAATCCTTGGTCACAGTGACTGAACGAGAGTAGAATCCAGCAATGTATCATTCCTCCTGTGTTTACTTAAATCCCTAGGACAAATCCATGCAAATAGAAGCAGAAAAATAAATTAAAGGTTTTAATAAGTAAAAAACCATCACCAACAACAATTAAAAGAAAAACCACAACGAACCAACCAAACAAACAAAAAACCCAAAAACAGAGAGAGAGAGAAAGAGAAAACCAGGCAGATGTGGAATAGCAAAAAATCCATGGTGTTCTGGTTCTGGTCAGAATGAGAAATTTTTTTTGCAGTAGCTGGGACAGGGGGAGGCCAGGACATGGAGTTTATTCTGTATCACTTCATGTCATTGCCATGAATGCAGAAAAGGGATTTGTCTGAGTAGAAGCAACTCCTCCCTGTCAAGAAAAAGTGGAGGAGAGAGCTGTCTTGCACTGTCTTGTCCAAATTATTTGGGGTTTTTTGTGAATCTTTTTTTTGTTATACCGTCTGATATTAATATTTTTGCTGTTACTGTTCATTGTTGTTTAAGTAAATTGTTCTTATCAGAATCCTTTTCCTTTTTGTCTCCAATTCTCAGCTCTATCTTACCACAGTATGAAAGGGAGGCGAGGGGTAAACAAGAGTGATCTGTGGTTTTGAACAGTCTTAGTGGGGGCACTGGATTGGGCAGTACCATTCCTAGACTACAACACATGGTAATCCCAACACTTGAATTATATTACCTTCTGTTGTTATTTCTTTGTCATACTAGCTGCCTATTGATGCCTTCTCCATGCCCCATTTGAATCTGTGATGTGTGTTTTTCTCTGTTTTGTCTGTATATCATCTGTGGTGCTTCATGTAGAACCATGTTATTCAGCATGGTACATCATTGTAATATTCCCAGTAATTGATACCTTACTTTGCTTACAGATTAAATTAACTGCTTTGCTACTGGTGTTTCTACTTTTGGTAGTCTGTACTATGTGCAATCCTGGTAATGATTTTATATAAAATGAGCCAGAAAAGCCTCATTGTGCCCTTCCAGGTAAACATAATTTGAAAGAAAAAAAAAGACTGATTTTTATAATCCTAATTGTTATTACTTACCATCAGCTCATCAGCCCAGCTCACATTTACTATACACCTTCTGTTCCCATAAAGCTATTCTCTAGAGAGGTAAAGGAATTTCAAGAGATGGAAAAGGCAGGGAAAATAAAACCAGACAAAATTACACTTCATGTCTTCATTATGCTATCAAATGATGCTGTATTTAACTTTTTTTTCCCTGTAGGACCACAAATGTTATCAAATGGATTGATTTCTAAACCCTTAATCTCTTGCTTACCCTGGTGTGTCTTCTTTTTCAGAGTTTGGAGGATCTGCTACACCATAACATTTTAACTTGCAACAAATAAAAATGCCAGTCACCTGACATTGCTTTATCTGATGGATATTTCCCTTATTTTACAGAGTAATACAACTGTTGTAAATGAGAATCTGCTTTTGCCCAATTTTTCTTCTGGTTGCTGTTCTAGTATTTCCTATAATGTTTTATCTCAGCGTTTTCTCTAAAGAAACTCCTTACTCGAAAACAATAGCTCAGACAAATGTTGAACTCAGTTCTGGTTTTGATGAGAAAACCAGACCAAAAACTTTCTGGTTGAAGAGAAAACATAGAGCATCTATTGACAATGCCACAGCAGTGATTGTACTTAAATTGTTTACCCCTGACTTTACTTAGACAAAAACCTTGCCAAGTATCTCCATCACATAATTGGCAGCTGTTTGTCAGGAGGCATAGAATTCCTGTTAAGTTGTTCTTGGCAGAATGTAAGGTGTCTGGGAAGCCAAGTTTTTAAGAAGAAGATTAAACTGAGTACTTTTAAAAATAAATTGACAAATTCAAGGTGTCAGTCTCAAAAGAAATTGTTTGTATTGACCTTTTTGGAGTCTACTAGACCTGGAGTTTTGTTTGAGCTGCAAAGCAAGGCTCAGCAATAGAGCTCCCAATCACCTCTGATGAAAAGTTTCTTTTTCTTAGACAGAGGTATCATATACAGTGGTATCAACACAGTACCAGACAACTCATGATGTTCTGTCCTGCTAAAGGATTCTTCCAGCACTGTAGAAGTCATCTTCTGGCAGATTATGAGCTCTTTGCCATCTCTGTGACTATGACCTTGCCTCAAGGGCATCTGCAGGGCAGCTGCAATCAAAGGTGATCCAAAAGTTGCTGCAGGTGTGGAGATGCTCCAGGATATGAGAAGCAAAAGGAGGTTAAAAAAAATCCAGATTAGGAAAGATGTGATGAGTAAATCTAAATATTTATCTTGGTTATAACTTTGCACCATTCTCCCCCTCCTGTGGTTCCTTGAATAGCTACGAACTTTGGTTCTAGTTACAAGTAGTCTTTGGCTCAGAGTTTTTCCTCTTCATAGTCTTATTCGTGCTTCTTAGAATCATGTAAAGATAATCACAATGACTATAAAAGCTTTTACAAACATTTCATAGAACCATAGATTATCCTGAGTTAGAAGGGACTGACGGGGATCATCAAGTACAATTCCCTTGTACTGCACAGAGCAGCCCAAGAATCACATCAAGTGCCTGAGAGGATTGTACAAATGCTTCTTGAACTCTGTCAGGCTTAGTACTGTGGCCACTTCCCTAGTGAGCCTGTCCCAGTGTCCAGCCACTCTTAGGTGAAGAGCCTATGCTCAGTATTGAACTTAACCCTCCCCTGATACAACTTCAGGCCATTCCTTCGGGTCCTGTCACTGGACACCACAGAGAAGAAATCAGGGTCTGTCCCTCCTCTTCCCCTTGCGAGGAAGCTGTAGACTGATGAGGTTTCCCTTCAGTCTCCTCCAGGCTGGAAAAGTCAAGGAACTTAAGGCAGTCCTCATAGAGCTTCCCCTCAAGGGCCTTCACCATCTCCATGGCCCTCCTTTTCCTTATTGTCCTCAGTGCAAGGAGGATCAAACTGTACTGCAATACGGCTTTGCTGCTGTGATAATCCAGGGCTGGCCTTTCACAACCCATTTTTCCATGGCCCCTTGTGCAGATGTGTCCTTACCCAGTCTTTCATTAAATGGATTGTCCAAAAGAAGGTACAGTAAGCAGGGTTGGGAGTACCTATCATTTCAAGGTTGCTCTGTTCACAAATCCACATTGATGAGGTCAAGGACCAACACTGATATTCCTATGCAGTGACTCCTCAAGTGCTGCAGCTAGTTCACATAGAACCATTTAAATGATGAAGATTCCCCCAGGCGTGTATGATTCCTCAGCAATTGTCTTCTCTGACTCTGAGACCAGATCTATTCCCACCTCACCAGCACAGGAACTGATTGTGATGGCATATCAGTAAATGGAGCAGATTCTCTTTCTGTTTGAATTTACCAGGCTAATGCCGATTCCAGGTCATGCCTAAACAGAGTTTTCCACCTGTGTGAGACAAAGTACATGACCACAGAAGATGGTGATGACTATCTAACAAGGAAAACAATGTGATGATGTGACACATCTTGCTGTCACTGAAGGTGACCCTGTTTCCTGCACCATAAGCAGACTAAATACATAGCTTCCTGCTGTAACAGTGTTCTCTTGGTCAGAGATAGCCACTCTGGTGTTTGTATGCACATTTGGTTCACATAATGAAGGCTGCAGGTCTCATCACAGGCCAGCTAGAAACTGATGGTAAAACCTCCCCCTGATTTTCAGGGCTTTTGAATAAATTGTAGCAGGCAAGGGGGGAATATTAAGCTACTATACATGCAGCTCTCACTTATTTTATCAGGAAGAGTAGGAATGTATTGGAGAGTGGAGTTTGTCTCTGACAGATAGCATCAACACTGCAGAAATGTTTATATTACTATGGCAATATAAATCTTATTGCTCCATTTACAGAATGAACTGGGAACTCCTTGATGGCTGATTCAGACCCTATAGTTTTTCATTGCTTTTACATTGCATAGAGGACAGAGGTGAGCACTTTTTATTACATCACCCTACTGGGCCTACTTAAAACAAACAGTGATTTAAGTTTTGTCTTAAAGTATTTCTCCAAGGCTAACAGATATGAAGCAACTTATCTTCGTGAGGTATTCTTGAGAAAACATGTTCAGTGCTCTTGTTCAATGGTAACACATTGCCACTGAGTTTAATTAGAACCAAAAGCTATTTCACTGCAGTCATCAGACCAGTTGCATCTGTCTATGTGTGAGAGAGCTTCTGGCAATTATCAGAAAAGTGCAGTATTCCTCCCACACCTGTATGGGTCCAAGACAATAGCAGAGAAAAACCAGAGTGTAAAATAACTTCAACTGTTTTACCTGTGCTTGTGAAAGACTCAGGTATCCGTACACTGTCTGTCCCAATAGCACAACTTAATCTCTGAAAAGGGAGGGCTTTCTTCCACATCTGCCCACCCTTATCACCATGGCTGATAAGGTATAATTAGCTTGTAATACTCACTGCAGCTAGATACCAATAAGAGCAGACACTTCAGCAGGATTAAATGGAGAGTTAGTTTCTAGTTTCAGAAGACAAGAAATGAATGCACCTATATTTGTGTTAAGAGAGAGAGACAACCCTCCCTACTTCCCTTAATTTTTAGCAGAAAATTACAGAGAGTATGTTATGCTCCAGAATGATTTCTGTCTGCCTCCAGGACTACCACCTGCAATCAAAAATAATATATAGGAGATGGAAGGTATGGTGTAGTTCTCCTTATTATATTAAACATGAGAAATAAGAAAAAAAGATCCTAGTAAAATGTGCCCAGAAAAAAATGTGCTATGAATACTTTACTGTTTAGTGCTATAAATATGCTAATTGTGGGCTAAATTGAACAGACTTAGCTTGCAGTTGATTTAAATAACCTTCTTATAGAAAATAGCAAAGAAGACACAACAACTGAGGTAGAATCACAGCACAATCAACCCAAGTCTCTGGAGAGACCATATAATTTCAATAGATTGCTTTTCATCCAGTGTGTGGGCAAGTTCTATACAGTTTCACAGACAGATAGAATTAAAGAATAAATTGAGGCAGTGGAGACTGAAGGAGAAGACAGTAAAATGGAAGGGAGATGAAGATGGTGCAGGTTTCACCATGACAAAAACTGCATATAATGAGTGTGTTCATTGAGCTGGAGGATGAGAGCATGTAGGTTGATCCAAGAAAGAGAGAAGTTGAGAACTCAGTTTCTCCTGAATGTTAAACACTGAATCTCAAGCCAAAGTTACGGAGATTCTTGTCAAGCCCCATATCTTTCCCTTCATACTCCCTGTAATTGTATTTTTGAGTCACCTCTGCCATTGTAATATGCAAGTGCTTGACAGAAGGCTATACTCATACAAACCTCACTTTCATTTCTACTAAATCAGCAGCTGTTGGCAGCTCAGATTTTCCCCTTCCTTCTTCGTCCTTTTAAATCATGTCCTTTAGTGAGAGGGATAGTTCTGGAAAACAAGGTAGAAATAGCCATACTGTATATGTGCATGTATATTTCTGCACATGGTCTGCTTTGGCTTGGTTTTGTTAACTTCCATTTATTATTGTAAAGTTCAGAGGCACCAGCTGGGAGTGGCTTATCTCTGACTCATGTGAGCTTTACTCAATCTCTTGAGCTGTATGTAACAAGAGTCTTCAGGATTAAACCTTTGAAGGAGAAACCCCTTCACCTCAGATGGCATAAATAAGACAACCATACAAAAAAGCAGGCTTAGAGAATTTCATTTCCTCTTGTCAAACACCAGAAATAAAAATATCCTGGCACCAGTCTTGGAACATCAGGCTAGTACCATGGAAGTGTCTCCCTATGTAACTGGGCTGACAAAGACACTTGTTAGTGACAGCTGCAGGATGATAAGAGTCTCTGCTCATCAAGGTGGGACAAGGTTGTTCCTATCTTTAAAAGGCTCAGCAAAGCATCTCGTAAGTGGTGTTTAAAAGTCCAAATAGAGGTTCTGCAGGAATTCATGCTCATGGTTTCTTAGTTTGGAAGCTTTTATGGAGCAGCCTTGGGTCAGTCAATATTACTGCTGGTCTGACATTGCATATAGAATGCTAAGAAAGCTAAGTACTTTCCCATTAAAAGGGATTCCCTAGATAAACAAATCAGTTCAGACTACCGCCTTCTCATACCCAGTTGATTTAGCCTTTTGTAGATTGCCAATAAAGTGATATATGTAGTGTACCCTGACTTTTCTTCCCTGAAATATTTATTGTAAAACATTTGACACTGTGGTTTACCCCCTGTATATCAAGTTGTTACTACACAACTCAAAGAGCTAGTATAATTCTCTGGGCCACCCTAAAAAGACATACCAATTGTCTAAGAATGTAATTGCTACTGAATTCTATTGCTTGTGTTTTTAATGGATAAAAAAATCCCTAAGACCACACACAACCAGCCAACAGATCAAAGACTGACCATAACCTTTCACATGAAAATCACAAACTGATATGGACTGATTTTCAGTTTACAGGTATATCCATGTTCTCTAAAACCTCTGTGTCCTTAGTAATCAGGGGTACATATGTCAGGGTAGAGGAACCTGTAAAGATAGTGAAAGTTTGTTGATTTAGGAAAAGAGGGTGGAGACTTTTTTTTTTTTTTCCTTTTTTTGTTTCTGGTTATCTTCAGTTTTTCTGAAGGACAAGCTCTTAGCATGTTGGATGCCTTGTTGCAGTTAACTGAGTCCCTCTGTTGCTGATAGTAGGTTACATAGCTGGCTATATGCTACAAATGTAATTTCTGAGGTAATGGAAGAGCAGTGTCATTACTGTTAAACAAAGATGAGAGCCACTATTTGAAAGAAAATATTTGCATCTTGTCACCAATGAAGTTCAAGACCATGAAATATGAATTTTGAAAGTAACTGGAAAAGATTTGAAGAGCTTAGGGACTAAAAACTAAGAGTAGAAATTAGGAAATAAGTGTAAAATAAGTGTAAATTGTCTTTTAAAATAGGCACAGATGTTTTTCACATAGGCAGTGTGTACTGAGTATAGGCTGTATAATTTGATTTACAATAATTTGTCCTGAATGAGATATCTTGCTCTGCAATTTTCAAGACACAAGGAAAGATGGTGCATGATTAGGTAGTCTAAATATAACTGATTTTTTTGCCACTTTTGGTCTACCAGCTAAGCAGATCAGTGGAACATCTTTCACAGAAGGCCACATACATTTATCGGGAGCATTGACCCAGAGGCTGGATGGAGATGGGATGTAAAAACATGACATGTTAACCTGCATCCTTTGAGGCTGATGGGATTTTTGCCTAGGCTCCATAAAAACAAGAACTGCTGCTCAGAATAAGCTTAGCATCTATTTCTTCAGTGCCTTTGAGATCTAAGATGAGTCCTGAGAGCAGTTTGTAATCATAACTTCATTTTCCTTTCCTACCAGTTTCCCCTAATGATTATCTGCTGCCTTGGAAACCAGATGTATATTTCATAGCTGCATGGAAGTGTAGGCCCCTGCTAAAAATTTTTTCAGTGGAAAATTTGAGATGCAGATAATTAAACTTAATCCAGAAAATCAAGGCAACTTGACTGATTGAAAAACTATTTCTGGACCCAATGGCTTTACAGACATTCCCTGTTTCCACATGGCTTTCCTCACTGCAAGACTGTTGGTAGTTGTGACCTGAAGGTGTCAAACAGAGGGGATGTCACAGCTGACTGAGATCCCAAGGAGCAGGGAAGGATTGTCAAGTGACCAGGGCATTGTTGAGGGCTCTGTACCTGCTTTCTCCTTGGTCAAAACTTTGCATTCAGAAAATGTCTCCAGAGATCAGCTCTGGATTTCAGTGGGGCTTACAGGCTCAGTTTCTCAGAACTCTGCTCTTGTATCTCCAGTTCCAACATATTGGTGGGGAATTTTGCTCTGGCTCTCTTTAAGGTCTTAACACCAAGACAGATTTCTAGACATTAAAGTAAGACACCAATGGCTGAATTCAGAGAATTCTGTCAAAATTCCTTATATCTTAGTAATAGAGAATATGATCCCCTAACTTAAAATATACCAGTGACGTTTTTGTTTCAGTACAGGCACAGCTGCAAAGTACTTATAGTAGAAAATGTTTCTGCTGAAAATGCAAAATTTTGTCATTTCACACAAGCAGTATCTTATCTTCTTTTCACTCCAAATATAGAAAATTTCAGTCTATTAAAATGCCCAAATTTCATCTTTGAATCATCCCGTGGGTAACCAAATGTCCTGATTTGCTCAGTCAAATCTGTTTCACAACCTTTGTATATCTCAGCAAAATGTGAATATACTTGGCCAGAGGATTACACAACAAAATGTGTTTTTTCATTCCCAATTCCCTTGTATTTTCCAACAGCACCTTACCGGTATTACAGAAGTTATCTAGTGTCTTGAAAAAGTTATTGTCAGGAAGGTTTGCAATACCTGTACTATTAAATCCTTCATTAAGTGACTTTCTTCCCCATTCCAGAGACCAGTCCTGAGTAAAATGTGGCCCACATCAGCTCTGTGCCCAGTATAATCTGGAGTTTGTATTGCAGGGAAGGCGGGATTTCAATTTTTGCCTGCAATGAAAATCAGAACTTTCAGAGAATCAGGGTTAGAAAAGATAGTCAAAGTTTTAAAACCTTGCCAGAATTCAGTGGGTGAAGAGTCACTCTGGGAAATCAGCTTGGGTTCATATTTAGAGAAGACTCAAGATCTTTTAAGTATCATCAAAGCCTTCTGCAGACTATCTAACTCTTCTCATTCACTAAATGAGCAAATAAAATCCCATTACTGATTTCTGTGGGAGACTGAACAAGAACTGAAGGGGATTATTCTAATGAAAACAAATTGTCACTGAATCTCAGAGAAAGCTGCAAGAGCCCAGCATGTGCAAGAGTTATGGGGAGAAATAGAGGAGTTCCAGCTCCACCATGGAGCCTGCTGAGGAGGAGTATTGTTTTTTTTCACTGTTAATTGTCTCTATTCTGAAATCAGAAAAAAAATCAACTTTGTGAAAGCTGGCCCCTCTACCATAAAAGAGAAGCACTTTTCTAGCTGTTGCTCCTGCTTCTGCTGCAACCCAAAAGAGGCCTTTCTTCCAGTCCTGCTTATGCAGAGTTTGTAGAAGGCAGTGGTCTTGTTTGTTTTCACTGTGCAGCTTTAATATCTGCATGATTTTTAGAACCTTTCAGATGAGATCACTAAACTTGGAAGAGGTATGTTTGACATCTGAGGAGGAAGTTGCTGAAATAGACATGACTTATATGTATGTACAGTTGGCATGTGTGCGTGATATGGCCCCATTTAAGCAGCATGGCACACTCAAGAAAGATCAGACGTGCCTGGGTATCAAGTGAATTTGTCACACCATGAAAACTGCCACATACCTTTAAGGACCACTCTAAATCACATAGAGGCATAGTGGCATTTTGTGGTATATATTAGAACAATAGGTATCTCACTGACTGCAGGAAATTTTTTAAGGCTTTTCTGAATATGGAGCAACACTATTTGACTGTAACCTTCTGTGTACTAACATTGTGTGAGCAACAGAGAAAAGCCCAGACTGATGTGTATCTGAAGAAGGAAAGCAGTCAACTGTTGAACTGCAAATCATCGTCTTCCTAGTATAATTAAATTCTCTCTGGGGATTGTTTGATCAAAACTGCTAATCAAAGCAAGTTGTTCAGTAAACATTGGAATTAATGAACTCTGCTTTTCAGTGCATTGATATTCTACGCTCCTACACCATGTCACATTAAGATTAATTCCTCCACAAGTTACTTAACAATCTCATGGATCCTGCTTCTCCTGCTATGGCCAGTCCCTCCACTCATGTCCTCTCATTGAAAGCTGGGTAAGGGCTCCAACAGATGGGGCCAGTGCAATAGCACTGCAGCCTATCCTCCCTTAGTGGAGGAATTTAATAGATTCTTTCTAATTTTACCAGCCACTGATCTTCATGCTGTTTGTAAATAATTGGTATTTCTGAGCCTAGTATAACCCTATTGTGCTGGCCAATGGACTTGTAAGAAGGAAAGGATTATCTGGGCTATCTTTTTTCTAAGGAAATGTGGTTGAAAAACCATGTTCCACATAAAAAAATGTTGAATTGCCGTTTAGAAAATTTCTTGGTGCTGTACCCTAATTTCCTATCAAGTACTTCTGCTGAATTTTGTTGTTTCTGTACACTCCCTATTGTGTCACCTATTTCAACTGTAACATTACATTACTGTAAAAATGCTTCATTGTTGAAAAAAGGAATAGATGTTGATATTTTTGAATTTTTTCACCATTTTATTTTGTGATTACTCTCTCATCCCATGGTAGAGAAAATATATACTAAGAAGAAATTATGGTTTGACACAGCACATATAAAGAAAATCTTCTTTAAATAAAAGCACAGCATAAAACTTTTCAATATACTAGAAAAACTGCTGCCAATGTAGTATCATTGCATATACCCGTAATTGTAGCCCTCGGGTACAATTATTTAGTAACTAATTTCCATAAGTGATGAAAGAATTTCAAATGTATGTAATTTTTTTTATTTTATTCAATGGTGGAAAGAATGACTAGAAGGTACAGAAAAATAACTACACTTTCAGAGCTAACAACACTTCAGCTTTGATATTGCTGCAAAACTATGTGGTTTTGAGATCAAATCTCTCTTTCACTTTTCTCAACTTCAAGAGCGAAAATTAAAAGCAGACTCCTCTTATAATTACAATTCCAAATTCTCATAAAATTACAATTTCAGAATGAGTGATAAAATAATGACATGGAATTATTCTTGCTGTATATCTAGTTTTAAAGAACTATCCATAAGAGAGTTGTTCACAGCCAATCAAGTTAGTACCTTGCACTATGGAGTACCTGTAAACTCTATGGCACATTTATGCCAAAGCTTCTTTTATTTCTGCATTTTGCCCAAGGCTAGAAAGCAGTGATGATTTTTGCTGTTCTTGGCATAGCCAGGAAGGCTTTCATCACTTTTCTCTTTCTCAGACCTTGCCTTGAGCATGTCAGCTTTCTTTCTTCATCCCCTTTCATACCACTTCCTATTCACATATGATCCTCCCTCCCTTGTCTAGTTCTTGTCAAGCATAACATGGCCAGCTGGTTTTATCTGTGCCACAAACAATGGTATCAGACTCCACTAAATGGTATTCTGCCAATGCCAGCCATGGTTCCCTGTGTCCTTAGTTGGTTTCAAGTTGTGGCCCACCTTTCTTCCCATATTTAAATCCTGTGTTTATTGGGGATTAAAATGTGTGAATGAGTGGTGATGGGGGCGGTGGGAGGAGGAGGTCATTCTGAGTCCAAAGGGAATCAACATTGTCTCTTTGAAAATGTCCGTGTCTGTTTCCCAGACTGACCATCTGGGACACTGCATGGCACTAAATCAACTACAAAGGCAAAAAGGGAAACAGGAAAAAGTAATTAAATTAGAAAAGGGAAAATATTCCCAGAAGGTCCTGTCCGATGAACTTCATTAAGGAGTAAAAGTGGTGCATATACATTTCAGAATAGTGAAAAACAGTGACACTAACAGAACTCCACTTCCATCAGTAAACCAATATCCATTTAACTGTGAATGTGCCCCTTCTTTCCCTTCTTTGCTTCTCTATTTTAAAGTACTTCCCAGTAGCAATGATGTGAAGAAGAAGAGATATGCCTACGGACAGAAGGTAGTGAAAACACAACAGGTTCAATATGTCTTCTTGAACCCCTGGCAAACTCTAACACTAGGGATGTCTTGGGTCATCATTTGAGAACATAATTTTTTGTGGTATGGTATTTATCAGAGAACAATGGCAGATTCACAGGACGGGTTAACTCAGCTTTCAATCCATATTCTGGGTTCTGCATTTGGAAACCAGCTGGGGGATTTGATTCTTCAAGGGACAATAAAATCCTTCCATTTTCAGCACTAATCCAAGAGACTATTCTACAGCAAATTCTGAAGTTAAACACCTTATATCTGCAGGAACTAACTTGTTTACTCCTACGAGTTTCAAAGGAATGCTGCAGAGGAGCTGTCTAATCTACTGAAGGTGCAATGTAATACATCTTCAGTCATTAGGGAAGACTCAGAGAGTGTGGGGCAAAACAGACAACGTTGTACCAGTATATACAATAGCCTTTAGAGTCTTGCATGAAATTATAACAAACCTCAGGCGGGACTCTGTCAGCAAGTAGTTTCCATTTTGTGGAATTACTGAAGCCAATAAAATAATTCAATGGAAAGTAGGTATTTTCTGGCAAACTTGAAATTTTGGATGAAAGTGCAAAAAAAGTTGCAAAAATAAGCTCTAATGCATACACAAGATGATGTCATGTTATATTACACTTATCAAAACAAAGAAATATACCAAATGAATTTAGTGCATTATCTATATTAAAAAGAAATCAATTGATAAATTTAAAAAATTACTTGCAGATGTTTAGTTATTTGTCATTCTTCCTATGGAAGAAAATGTGAAAAAGGTCACTTTTTAATTTGTGTGATTTCACCAACATACATATCACTGTAATCAAGCAATTCCGTGCAACTGCTGTTTCTTATTCTTTTTCATAGATTTATCAAGGTGCAGATGTAAATTAATTAGGGTTTTGGTCTTCACAGTAGTATGGGTAGGCTGTTCCCATTGACCTGTTACTATGATTATGAGGACTAGTATAATTCACAGATGACATGAGGGAAAGGACTGGCTCATAACATTTTTTTTGCCCTGAGCTGAACTTCTTTAGAAGTTCACACTTCTCCCATAGATTATGCATCCCTCTCAGCCTTGCTCTGATGTTCTTGACTAGCTCTACTAGAGCCCTTCTCTCTTAAACTTTTGCAGTGTGAATTTCCCTCCACAGACCCTGCCTACAAAATTCTAGATGAGGTTTTATTGGTGGCTACCAGTGAAAATTATCTGTCATGAACAATATATACTGCAACACAGCAAAAGCAACAAGGAGTAAGGCATTTTGTTACTGAAGTCAGGAGTGAATGCTGGGGGACTAAGGGGTTGTTGGCATGTGATGAAGCAAAGCAGTGCAGAGGCTCCAGACAAAGGAGCAGGAGAAGAGGATGGTCTAGGGAGAGGAGGAGTTGCACCAGCTGGTGTAGCTTTTTGCTGGGGTACTTCAAGGATAAGTCTACCCTTCAAGGGTAAGTCTAACCTTGACCAAAATAGGCATGGGCTCAAGGGCTGCTGATTGTTAATTCCTTGTAGATATTTGTCTTTGCTTAGAACAACAGTGGCCATCTTGGATGTATGTTTTTAAATTGATGTCTGTGTTTAAATAGATATTTTTAAATTTGTAAAACATACTCTGTAGTAAAAGCCTTTGCATTACACTTCTTTGCCTCCACGTCTACCCTGCCACTCTTCCAATGAAGTAGAGTCTGTGTTTAGTCTACTCCTTATTGATGGAAAACCCTTTCCTGGTTATACCACTTATGCTCGGCTTTAAAATCTAAACTTTCTTCATCTCTGTTTCAGTTTTCACAGCATCCTTCTATATTTTTCACCATGTCTGCTGTGTTTCATTCTAATATTTTTCATCTTTTCTATCACGTTTCATTACAACTGATTATAAGAAGAACTCAGAAACACTTAAACCTATTCAAATCTCTGATTTGTAAGATGGTTTTCAAAATTAGACAAAGTAAACTCATCTATCCTCAAATACCAGCCAGAATAATCAGACCAATTTTAATAAACTGTTGGCATCAGCAATGTGCCTGCAGGGTTTGAAAGAAAAGCATTCTCCAAGCAAATTATTAGGTTCAGAGCAAAGCAAGCTTGCAGAATTTTGTATCGGGCTGAGACTACAGTCGTGTTGCAGAGTGTGGAGTGGAGAAGAAATGGCCTGGGGGGAAACAAGGCCACCTCTGAGTAGGAACTGTTTAGAAAGCTCAGTCAGAGAACAGACAACTTTTTTCCTCCCTAGTTATGTCAGTGTGTATCCCACTAGACTTTCCAGGTGTGTAAGGCAGGACAGATCATGTCAGGTATGCCAGCCGGCTGGCAGGCTTCCCCACAGACAAATGTGCACCTGGACAACAGGAAAGCTCTTCCCTATAGCGAAATAGAATTATGAGTTTGTGCATTCAGGAATAGACAATACAATTTTGAGGCTCTTGCTTCACTTTCAACATTCTTCTTTACAATGTTACAGTCATTATGCTGACCAGTGCTCCCTGCAAGATTTCAACAGAAAGATATTCTTGGTAAAAATGCAAAGAACTTTAGAATTTGGGCTTCTGTATCTAATATTTATAATGTCACATTATCTGAGAAAATTCAGGTTTGAATGTACCACTGAGTTAAATGCTTTCCTTAGAAACAAATGATAGATGTATCTCTCCTTGCTATTTTAAAGTGTGGGTTCAGATTGTACTAATTTTGATTCTCAAATGACTTTTCATCAATTTAAGGTTACCCCTACTGACTTAGTCCAATAAAAGGCAAGAAACTTCATCCTCACAGCTTGAACATGCTGGAAATAATTTGAATGTTGTTTGGGTATTTTTCAGTTCTAAATGTCAAGTGTTTGTGGTGGCTGCATTCCTTTTGAACAAAAATCTTTGCTGACAAAGAAGAAATAATGCAATATACTTCAAAGCCAAATACAGCTTTGGCCTGTGATTTTCTATTTGGTAACTTTGTTAAAGTGACTAAAGGTACTTAAAGAGTATAGTACAAGGATAGGGTTCTCCTTATGAACATGCAACTTTCCTGAATAGAACACAAATATAAATACCATGCTGAGTCAGGCTGGAGAATTGCCACACTAACTTCTTTCTGGGTATTTTGTAACCCTTACCTGTTTTTGTTGCCTTCTGGGTGTCTACATGAACACCTGACTTGTGTTATGAAGCTGCAGATGGAGGGAGCTGACATGAGAGAGCCCTGGAGCAGAAAAAGAGAAGTTAACATAAATAATTGGATTATTAAGAATAAAAGATGAACAAAGCCCAAACCCAAACCAAATAAACAACAACAACAACAAAAACACCAAAAAAAAAAAACCCAAAACAAACCAAAAAAAACCCACACCAAAACAAACAAACAAAAAAACCCACAAAAAACCCCAACAACACCCCAAACAAATGAGAAACAACCCCCCAAAACACAAACAAGCAAACAAAAAACCTCCAACCAACCAAAAAAAAAAAAAAAAACCACAAACCCACCCCAAAATCATCAATGTTTTTTATTTTGCAATTTTAGCAGCAAAACCCACTGCTACTTACTGCATTTGGAAGTACTTCAGATGTGTAAAATATAGAGATCCATGAGTTTGTTTTTCATGAGGTATTCACACATCTCAACACCAGATGGTCAAGGCTCTTTGAAACAGAGCTATAACTAAAAAACCAAGACTTTAAATTGATTATAACCAAGATAAATATTTCTATAGTTCTCTTAAGTAGTGTTCATCCCTTGAGACAGGACAGATAAAAAGGGGTGCTGTCCTCAGCAAGAAACTGCCTGATGCAAAGCTGTCTCTGTCTTACAGGGTTAGATTCCCTCCATGTAGCTGTATAGTCACACAAGCCTCCAACAGCTCTTATCTCTCTCCTGTTTTTTTCTCCTATCTGTACCTTTCTTTCCCATGTCAACAGTTCTCTGACCCTTCATTCTGGGGCAATCACAGAATCACAGAAGTGCCAAACTGGAAGGACCCATCAGGATCAGACTCCTGGCGCTGCACAAGACAGCCCAAGAACCACCTCATATGACTGAGAGCATTGTTCAAATGTTTCTTGAGCTCTGTCAGGCTGGTGCTGTGACCACTTCCCTGGGGAGCTGTTCAAGTTCCCAAACACCCTCTGGGTAAAGAACGTTTTCCTGATACCTGAACCTCTCCTGACTCAGTTTCATGCCATTTCCTCAGCACCTGTTGCTGGTCATGAGAGTGAAGATATCAGTGCCTGTTCTTCTGCTTCCAGAAGGAAGAGAATCTGGAAGACCACAAAGAAGTTTGTCCTCAATCTCCTCTACTCCAGGCTGAACAGACCAAGTGACCTCAGCCACTCCCCATACGGCTTCTCCTCAAGGCCTTTCACCATCTTTGCAGCCTCCTTTGGATGCTCTCTAACAGTTTCATGTCTTTCTTACACTGCAGTGCCCAAACCACCCCCGGCACTGGAGGTGAGGCTGCCCCAGCTCAGAGCACAGCAGGACAATCCCCTCCCTTGTCTGGCTGTGTTGCTGTGCCTGATGCACCCCAGGACAGGGCTGGCCCTCCTGGCTGCCAGGGCACTGCTGGCTCATGTTCAGCTTGCCATCAACCAGGACACCCAGGGCCCTTTCCATGGCTCTGCTTTGCAGCTTCTTCTTCCCCATACACAAACCAGGGTTGTCCATCCCAGGTGCAGAATGGGTCACTTTCTTTTGTAAAACTTCCTATGGTTGGTGATTACCCAGTTCTTCAATTTGTTGATATCCCTGTGCAGGTCCTCTGCCTTTGAGGGATTTGACAGTGCCTCCCAATTTAGTATTCACAGGAAAATTTATTAAGGAGTTCAATTAAATTTCCTACATTTCTAAGGAGCCTGGAGTGGTCTGACTTCTTAAGTGGCCTGATTTTCTGTTACCCAAAAGTAGCATTTCTGGCATTTTTAAAGAGGAGTTTGTTTCTTTGTAATTTTATGCAACCTTATAAACAGCCCCTCACCTTCTATTTAGCCTCTATTTGTCAAGCTGAACACAGCTCACACAATACCCCTTTCAGCAATGCTAAGTATTAAATTCAAGTTTAAAAACTTTGAGTTTCACAAATATAGTTCAGCTATCACTGACAGCTCAGTCATGGCTGGAATGCTATTAATTTTTAATCTAAAATTTATCTCATAACTGCCCAGTGTGAGAAATACTGAAATTTCTCTGTTTCAGTTTTGAACAATAGTGGCAGAACTAAGTGCCTCACAAAGAGTGATATAATCTCTCATTTTATGACTGTTTCTGAGGCACTTAGATCTGTGAAGTGTTTGACAATCTGGACTTTTACCTGTCATCACTAAAGTATTTCATTTTTGTGGGTTTTTTGTTATAATTTTGCACCCTTAGAATTGATTAAAGACTGTTTTAGTTTGATTTTAATAAAGAAAAGGGAGTAATTCTGATATGTACTTTTACAGATTTATTGTGAGGGTATTAGATCCCTCAAAGGAAGGATTCTGCCAATATTTGGCTACCAAATCATGGATGATGACATAGAGGTTTAGGAAGAAGATGGCTACTGCTTAGTTTAATATTATTTTAACTGTGCTCATTAAAAGAATTTCCACATTTAATAATGCCAATACTACTTGTCTCATACATTTTAGAGATCTGATTTTTGGCAATTATATTATGAAAATAAAAAATACCCACAAAAAATTGTGATGAGAATTATTTTAAACTGTGTTTTAGAAAGAAATTTTAAACTGAAGAGATTCAAAATAGTGCCATGCATCTTTTTATTTGTAGGTCTGAACCCACTCCAAAAGAGTTGCCATGTTTTAATGCCTATAAAATTCCTTACACAAAAACTGTTTGATCTCAGTCCCATTCCCCGTGGAAAAACATGTTTGTCACAAAAAAGCACTACAAGTCTCACTAATTGTTGCCTTTGTTCCTAGTTTCACAAGGCTTAACAGACCCTGAATGGATTTAGATATTCTCCCCAGACCAGCACTGAAGCAAGTTAAAACTGCAGGAACAAAGCCATTATTTCTGTGGGTATTTGATATATAGGTAAATTGAAACCCTGGGCCTATAAATTCAGTAGCTTTTATGTAGCCTTTTTGTACACCAAAAGTACATATAAATGGGAAGAAAATGTGGTTTTAATTTTATGCTCTTGTGGAGGCCCAATCTGTACTCTTCATTTGGGAATCTTCCTTAGTACTGTTGATAGGACTAAAGAAGAAAGAATATATTCCACGGAGGTACGAGTTTGTACAATTATTTAAAATGCATCTATCTCAATAGCTTTCTTCATACATGACCTGTGATATATTCCCACACTACAGCATTTGGCTTGATTGTCTAAGGCAACGTGTAAGTGTCAGACACTTACTAAAGAGAGGTGTGGGTAGCTCAGGGGTTAAGCCTCTTGTGCAGCTCTCAGGAAACCTCAGGGTGACTGCCTGCAGCATCACAGACCTCCTGTGAGCTGCTGGACTGGCCACTGGTGGTAAGAACAATATTGCCTATTCTATTTGCCTGAAAGTAAAATGCATGGTCTCAGTGGTCTCAGAGGTCTCAGTGAGCTCTCTTGGTTTGATTTTCAATGAGGAGAAAGTGGAAACAGTTTCAAAGAGAAAGGCCTTGTACAGTAGAAATGCTTGTATCTGAGGCTGAACAGAAACCTGAAAATGCCAGTGTTATTTTCATTAAAATAGGACAATGTTAATTTTTGAACAGCTGTTTTAAAGAAAATACTACTCTAAGTCCTGCTTGAGTCACCTGCCATAGGAGAATAAGAATACATTTGTTACAGATGTGTGTGAAGAAGAGTACCAAACAGATAAATATGAGGCATATAGCTATGGCAGGCTGAGAATGATTATCTGATTGCAAAACACCTGGACAAAGTGATGCATACATGTACAGTTTCAAATACTGCCCAAAAACTCTTCATGGGACATAATTGGTCCTAGTGCTGCTGAGATCTCAGCTCCTATGGCCACTCATGCAAGTTCTTCCTCATAAATGAACCCTAAACTACAGTTTTACGTCTGTGCCATTGTTGTTCTGCAGAGACAGATCAGTCTCCATACTATCTACTATCATTCTGTCATTCAATTCACAGAGGAAAACCTTCCCTGGAGTAAAAAAGAGCCCCTTACAAGCAAATAAAGTAAGTAAGTTTATAGGCCAAGTCAAAGCAGTACAAAACAATCTCTCTGCATTTCCCTCTTCTGAAATATGAGAAAGAACCAGTATCTTTGGTTTGCAAGGGCAGCCTCAGTGATTGCCTCTAAGGCAGCAGGTCTCGCTTGAGTAGAGGACGTACCGTCCTCTGCTGGCAAAAGAAGGCAATATTGACTCGGCTTTTTGTGCAACACAGCGTGATGAAGAGCCTGGAAACAGTAAGAACCTTGTCTCCCTGTTTCTGTTTCTGCATATAGATAATCTCGGGGTGAGGTCACCAGAGAGAGACACTTTCTATACCTAATTTGAAAGAAAAAGCAGTCTCAATGGGCTGGAGGACAAAAGAGAAGTCCAAAGGCAAGGATATAGGAGAATGTAATGGTTTCCAGAGTTTTATTTCACTTCGGTGCTCATCTGGGGAGAGTGCCTAGGTCTATTAGGGGTTTGTTTGGTCTCTGGAATCTAGCAATAACATCACCAATTAGTGATAATTTTACCGGGGTTTTATGTTCTTTTGGGATTTGTTTGTTTTTCATATTTTCTCTCTCTATCTCTCTCTTTTTTTTTTTTTTTTTTTCTGTAGGTAACATATTTTTTCCAGTGGGAATGGGACTGAGATTAGTGATCCAGTTATCTCTATGCATCATGCCATCACTAGTTTGTTTCCATTGTGTGTTTGCATTGTTTAGAGACAGAGTAGTACATGGGGGGTTGAGACATCTAACACCTACCTCCTTGATAAAGAGGGTCTTGTAGTAGGCCTGGAATTTAGACAAGTATTTGCTCAGGCTTATTTTGGCAGAAAATATTGTTTCTGTGTTGGAGTTTATGTGTTTATTGGCAAAGTACTTGTCACATCTAAGTGCATACAGTATGGTGTGCATAGAGTCATCATAGTGAAGTATTTGGAAGGCAGCCTCATGGGCTTTTTCTAGAAAAGAATACAAAATAATTTGCCAAAATAATAAAGCTGTGGCATTGTTTAATACTATTTATTATGATCATGCCTAAAGTTCTCCTTCAGAACCAGTTCTATCACATGAAAACAATTTCAGGTTCCAAATTCAGGAGACCTTTTATCAAGGACAGATGATGGAGCATTCAGATGTGGTGATGCAGAACAAAAACCCAAGTAAGCATTGCGTGCATTCATTCAGGATTGCATAGGGCTGTAGAATTGTTATTTCATTCCTTATGACTGTAGCCACAATTTGTGATACTGGTGTTGTTCAGGCTGAAAGAAATCCTTCACTGTTGCCATCTTATAACATTTTTAGCCTCACTAGCTGTGGAAAAATGATCATGCATTTTGATGCCCTTGGGCTAGAGCCACAGATAGATACATACAGACTTTGATACTGCTGATGGACTTTCACCTCGGTTCCAGATTAGCCTTGGAAATTAGGTTTAGCTGTTTTCTATCCCTGAACTTGAAATTCTGATTTGAAATTAATTGTATACTGAATTAAGGTGAAAGAAAAACAAACAAAAAAAGTAGTATAGAACACATTAAATGCATGTATGCTACAAGAGATCATTAAATTACATTCTGTCCAATTACGCAACTTACTGTTATATTTTCCAGAGAGTGGGTGAACTGTTCACTTCTGGATGATTTTTTCAAGTGCCCAAAGTTATTTTCTGAAAAGATGTCACTACTACCAAGCTTCAAATCTTGATATAATTATGCTGTTCTGGAAAATAATATTTTTCCGTTTGTTATGTACTAACAATGGAAAAATGCATGTTGAAGAAAAAAACTCTTTTTAACATTCAGTTACTCACTGTCCAAATTGCTTGTAACAGGTTTAAAAAGAATTTTTTTTTGAGTTGAGGAAGTGCAATAAAACATATTTTACAGGTAGGCTGCATGGATCACCAGAAGTTGTCACTGGGATAAATTTAGATTCATTATAAAATTTAGGTTAATTTTAGAATTTATAGCTATGTAAGATTAGGAAATAGATTTTATATAATGGACAGCAAAGCTAGAATGACTCACTAACACTGCATATTCAACTAAAATAAGCTCCTTTACAGACACATAATCCTTTAGATGAGAAATTTCATAAACCAATTACAGGATTCTGGAAGAACTTAACATTCATGAAGTTCTGACATCACAAATTATTCGACCATGTTATGTAGCAAAGCTGCTCTCAAATTGCTTGAGACCACTGTACACTGCACAAAGGCCTGGGACCTGTGAGAACAAATATGTTTCCATAAAGCTCAGACCCATGTTGTCCAGTCTTGGATATCCTACATTCTAGTATGTCACCCCATACTCACTTCATGAACTTCAGAGAAGCAGATACAGTCAAGGTATCATTTATCACCTATCACAATAGTTATAGCAAAATAATAAATAAATAAATAGTACATTGTCTGCAAGAGTATTTTTTCCATCTTCCTATCTTTTCAAATCAGGCAACATGAACTGTTTTAAGTCGAGATATGTGCTATGAATTCTAATTAGTTGATCTACTTAGAGAAATAAGGTTATATTGTCTACAAGTTGAAGGGAATGAGGAAATCAGAAATCAGAGAACTAAGAATCTTCCTGCAACACAATCCGTTTAAATGATGGGGATGCAGATATGCCATCTCTTCAAAAAGCTGTATGAATGGATCATTCTGCTTAATATCTGACAATTCGCCCTCATAGAAATGCTGTTAGATGTTGCTCTCTGTATTGTTATTTTTGAAGAAAGTTTTGTTCCTTCTTTCCTTCGACAAAAGAAAACATACTGTCACTGAATCAGAGAAATTGGAAGCAAAATTGCTCTGACCTTGCTTGCAATTTATTGTCCCTCCTGCTTGTTTCTGACAAATGGTTACTTTACAGAACAAATTGTTTCTTCTGTTGTGTTCTGACTCTTGAAGTCAAAGAAAAGCAGCTGGGGGAAAGGTCATTCATCTGTATGTCTCATTTTCTTCAAAATGTGATTATTTTTTACATCTTAAACATTGGTCCCAAATTCACATCTGTAAATGATATTGCAAAAGCTCAGAGGAAACCTAAGATATGCTTTGCCATTCTGTATTTTTTCTGTGATATATGTCCATATATCACAGAGAAAATATATCATAGGACATATATAATTCTAAAATAGTTTATTCCTAAGGTTTTATAAATGTGAAGATCTATTGCTTGCATTAGTGTTCCCTTCAACCCTGATTCACCTCATGTTTTTCGTAGTTCCAAACCTCTGCTGACATCCCAGACGTGTAATGGTCTCCCAAGAGAACCCAGTGGTTGTTTACTCTACTTATGTGTATATATGGTATGTACATCATCCATGTTTGCCATGGTGGGAAAAGTTGCCTTCTCTAAGTCTGCATCCCTACTTTCCTCTCCATTTAAAATGAGAAAGTTTGGTAAGACAGAAAACACTTTCAGTTTTGTCAAGTCTTCTACCAGTGCTGTAAAGAAGGCTCAAAGTTGTACTCTGAGCCAGTGGTATGCAGTCTCCTAATAGTCTCTGAGGTTACAGGGGCTGGGCAAATTGTCCAATTCCAAACAGTCCTCATCTACCCTCAGAAAATCTGTGACAACTCTCTTAAAATACAACAGATAAGCATCACGTGCTTATGTACTGTCTTTTTGCCTGGAAATTTTTCAGTTTGGTCTCCGAGTTTCCTGGAAACTACCAATTTTTCAAATGTGTCCCAGATTTTTCATCTGTTATTCTGTGGTTTACCCTTTCTCTCTCATTGTTTCCTCACTCTAGCAGATCACACTTGAACTTGCCAGAGAGCCATCCCAAACATTTTTGGAAGTATCTGGCTGATCAGGAAGAGGCAAGCACTGGTATTCATATGTGTTGAGAAATGAACAGAAGAAGCAAACCAAAATTACAAGCCAATAGATTTTGCAAATATGAAGTGACTGGAATGCTCTCTTGTTATCACTGAAGATGAAGGAAATTTTGCATATCCCAGTTTCCAAAAAACTAAAAATAAATACAGATCAATGTAGTGCATTTTCTCAGAATGCTGAGACTAGATCCTAGAGGAGATCCTGAGCAGCTCCCAAGATTTGTGGTATCTTTGTTTGACTTACGTTTTTTTAAAGGGGGTTTTGCATTAGATTGCAAGAGTGGTTTATGAGCTGGTACTGACATATATGTGTTCTTAGGCAGATCACAGATACCCCAGGAAAATCAAAATTATCAAAATACAGGGCAGTGTCTGATGGGATTAAATTGTTTGGGAATCTGAAAACTCAAGTTCAACTTCTTATTCTCTGTATTTTTGAGTCAGTTTTTGAAGAAGCCCACAAAGGTCTTTCAGCCTTGTTGTCAGTGTGATAAATGACAACAAAACTATTCTGCTGGCAAGCACTTCAAAATGTATGGATGAACAGTGGATTGGGCACACTCCAAAGACAGTAAAGTGAAGTGAAAAAGGCTCCCTATCTCCTTACCTGCCAAATATTGCTGTTTTCACTGAATTTCTTCAATGTATATGTTATTATATATTTATATAAAAATGGAATTTAAGTATTCAGTATTTTTCCACTTAATAGAAAAAAGAGAGGAGTATTTTATTCCTTGTATATTTGGATATCCTGATAAGTTAGTCTAGATGTTTTAAGGCCTGACTTAGTGTGTTGCTGTAGAAAAGAGTCCCAAAGTGTTTTCTGACAAGAACAGTTTTTAAGAAAGATAGAGAATAACCTAATCTGGATTCATAGTTCATGACACAGTACTGCTATTCCTAAACAGAGTGAGACTATATGTATTTCTTTGGGCCTTTGTCCACTTTTATTTTTGAAACAGAGGGTAAGAAACATCTTTAAAGGAAGTATGGTAGAAGTTTTCATCACCCTGTCAGTGACAAAATGCCTCTGCTAAAGCAGTTGCATCTAAATAGGTAGTGACAAAACAAGAATGGGGGTAGAAGAGGAGTCTGAAAGAAAGCTTTTGCTTTTGCCTTGGTGGCTCACTTGTGTTCTATGCATTAATACCAAGTGCCCTTCTATGTGTTCTTCCAGTAAAACAAAATCTGGGTGGGCAGAATTCTTCCACTGGGGAGACAATATAGTCTTTTAAAGATTTGTTTGAGACTTAATATTCTGTTTCCCCTTAGAAAGTGTCATTTTTTACTTCCTCCTGCACAGCCAGAACACATCCAGTCTCTAAATCTGCCTCATTCACCTTTGAAAATTTATAGGGGCTTTCAGGGGCTTGTCCAAATGCCATTGACCTCTGTGGCCTGTGTCAATGACAAGAACACAGTTTCTTCTGCCTACACAATATATGCCTCTTTATCTCCCTGTTAGGCAAGGAAATTACTCTTAGAATGACCAGGATCACAATAAAACCAGGAGCTAGCTTCTCAGCTTGCACTGCTGGACTCTGCAGGAAGATAAGGGTTCAATATACTTATAAAGGAACACTTTGAACTCACTAATTAGAGGGTTGTTACCTTCCTCAAGACCTGCTACTGGCCGTGTAGTCTAGCAGCCTGTTACAAGAATGAACAGTGTTCATGAAGGATTGGCCACATCTTAACACCATTATAGGCAGTGATGGTGTTCAGATCACCAAAACAGTCCTTTGAAAGGTGAGGTTTGCTGTGAAGGTTTTCCAAATCACATTTCAAACAGACAGAGTTGCACATGTGCTATTGCTAAGCTTTCAGAACCACCAGTTAAAATGCCATCCAATGGCCTGATTTTCTTTTCTGAGGGTTTGTGTGCACCCTTCAGACCTGGAGTTCTCAAGGAACAGCTCTTGGTCAGTTCAGCATTTGTTGAAGAAATCAGTACCACTTACAAAAAAACAACATAGGTACATGTAGTGAAATACATGCAGGGTGTTCCAAGCAATTGGCATGAAAGAATGGAGATAAATTAACCATTAACTGATTATTCATAAGTTAATATGGGAAAAATTGAAGAGTTTATTTGGTGGCATAACAGAAAGCTGGCATGAGTGCCTGGATTTCAAAGAATCATTTTTAAGGGTGGGAATAATTATCAAGGAATATAAAAAGCGTAAGGAGTGTATAAAAGTGGAAGAATGTGACAGTGTAAGGACTATATATGCTCATGAAATAAACCAATATCACTGAAATCATGCAAAGGTTTGTCATGCCAGGTTTCAAAGGATGAGGTTTCCAGTGAAGCTGCTGAGACTTCACTGGTATGCCAAGGGAAATATAAATATTTTAGTATCTTATTAACATGTGGTATGTATTTGTGGGCAAAGAAGTATGTGCATATGTGCGTATGTGCAAAGACGTATGTATTTCTATACTTGTGTGTATGTAAATAGATGTCTGTTTACATTTTCTTTTAGCTCCAAAATATCTCTTAAATATCTGGTTTTAGAATATCTTTAAACTGGTGGGCAAATGTCAGATCCCATCTTTCAGTATCTTCAGGTATGTTTTTATTTCAGTATAGATAGAAGCTTAATTACCTCTCTAAACATAGGTATGCACAAAATGAAAACTGATATGTAGGCAAGTGATGAAATCACCATTTTAAAGCTCCTACCTTTATTTTTTAAATGTGATTTTTTTTCAACAGCAGCTAAGATCCGGCTGACAGCAAAATCATAAATTTCTAAGAAAATGTAGCAGATCTCTAGTCTTTCTTAAAATTCCAAAATTCAAAGCATTATTGGTAAACCATATCAGCAATAAATAAAACCTTGTGATTTGTTCCCACTTTCATGAACAGTGAAATATTCAGAAACTGACAGTGGTGGGTACACACAACGAATGTTCGCAACGTGCTATATCTCCTATCATGACCACCACGAAAGAAACAAACTTAGTTTTGGGTTCATGGCTGTAACCACATCAAGGGATTGTGCAACTGCCTGTGGCTTTTCTTCTGTCTCCGTCTTCTTCCCTGAAGAAGCCATTGCTCATTAAAGATTTTTACAGCCCTTTCTCCAGCCACCCTGACCTTTCCCCACTGCAGGATCACACATCTCCTGTGAAAGCCCATTTTGTGTGTTTTTGTCTTAGCCTTGACACTTTCCCTGCAGACAGCTGAAGAGAGTTATCTAAAAGTTCTCCGGCAGACAGGGTCTGGTGGCTTTATTACACTCGAGTGGCTCACAACACGAAGATACTCACAAGTGCTCTTAAGATAACAGGAGCTTTTTACCCTTCCTCTGGCAGAGATAAGGGGAGAGCCACACACACTGACTTCCTTGTGATTTAAGACAAGCGCAACCTTAAGTGAATAACCAGCATGGTCCTTAACTCGATTACAGCTGCTCCAATCAGCAAAGCTGTTAACCTTTGAGCTTTATTCTGGCCTTGTCTGCATGCCCCTGGACAGTGCTCCATGAGGCTTTCCAAAAGCAACACGTTGTAATGAGTGTGCCTGCATAGCCCAAGTTTTGTGGGAAAAGCCAGGACAGCTGTGGCAGCGGGCTTCAACTCCAGCTATTCTGGTGACAGACACCTCTGTTGTGCTCAGTTCTCATGCAGTAAACATAGCACTGGAGCTTCTTAGCAGGCATTAACAGCTCAGCTTTTTATCCTGCCTTCTCCTTTCATTCAGAATAGCCTGCTCTGGTGCTGGCTGGCTTGCAAAGTCACTATGGAACTCCTGTGTCACTTCTTGGGTTTCCACTGTGCTACACAGTGCTTCCTGGCAGGGTGCACTGAGAAACATGAATACCACACATAATGTGCCTTCTGCCTCTACTGTGCAGCTTCTGAGCTATCAAGGCCAAGGTCAATAAACATCTTGTACTGGGAGATGAACTTGTTGAAAATCTACATAATCAGTGTGTGGAATTGAGCAGCCAGGTTTACCTTCCCTCCAGTAATCACTGTGTGTGCATGTTACACACTACCCTGATCCTGGTGAAACAAGAGCAGTTAATAGACCTGTAGAGGTAGGTCCTTGGCTTACAGTGGAGTTAATTTCTTAATCCCTGGCTAGCAACTCTAAAATTTCATCCTCCCATGTACAGACCTCTGGAGATTTTTTTTTTTTTCTGTGTGTGTGTGTGTGTGTGTCTGTTTTAGACAAGCAGAATCACAAGGAGACCCTTGAAGACAAAGATGTGGACATTTATTACACAAAAATTCCTAGAAGAATACAGCACAGAGAAGAGACAGGAGTTTGGGGTGCTCATAATGAACTTTCTTTAATGTCTTATTCTGGTTTAATCTTTTGCCAGGTGCTGAGTGAAAAGCTCCAAACTAAATTACCTTTTAAATCAGTCGGGATGTACGTTTGTTTGGCTGCACAATCCCAGACATTATAAAGCTTCTTCCCCCTCCTTCCTCCTCCCACCTCAAATGCACTGAGTCTTCTCTAAACACCGGATAAGAAATGGATCAGGAAAGTCACACAGTGTGATTGCAAATACAGGCTTGTTTTGACATTCCTTTTATCCAGCACTTGAGAAATAACTGTCTTAACACCGTTCCTCATGAATCAAAAAAGGTGAAGGATACGCCTTGCCTGAACTGACAGTACCTTTATACACAATGGTCCATTTTGGTATAAGATGTTAAACTGTTTGAAAATCATTGTGTAACACAGAGAGTTACTGAGTTAAATATGCCAGTGATATTAGCCATAATACAACTAACTTATCAATTTGATTGAATACACTTAGAGACGTACTGGAATAAAGGCCAGAATTCCTACAACCTGCAGACTTGACACATTATGTGTATTTTATTGCTGTATAAGCCTAAGATAGATTTTATTTTATTAAGTCTCCCACCTTTCCATGTGACCAAGACAAGTGCATTTTGTATTAGTAAGTTTGATAATGAACATAAGATACTAACTTGTAGTTTCAGAAGAGATCAATTTCAACACCCTATTTTTCCCTGCACCACAGAGATTTCAAAATAAATCTCTCCCTTCCCAGGCCAGCCTCCAATGATAAATGTTATAAAAACTGGAAGAGGTACCCGCTTCTGGTTCTTTTCCACACAGAAGAAAAGTTCACCTTTTGTTCTCTGCTTGTGCTCCTCGTGGCCATGCTGGAGTCCACAGCTCTTTGACAGCACAGACTTCTTTCAAATACCCTTTCATGATCTGAGGGAAATTAGTGAAGACTAAGAAGTGTAACTTTTCCATTTGTATCTCTTTGGCTTCTTTTATATTGTGTTTGTTTGGAAAAGAAAGCCACTCTTTCTTCCACCTCTCTACCATTTTTAAAATTACTTTTTTATTGTAAATTATAGTGACCTTTTTTTTTCTTTCTTTCAGGATGAGAATACTGAGAATTTATCATCCTCCCTGCAACATGGTGGTAGTTCAAATTATGACCCTGGATATGAAATGTGTGATAGCCTTGACCATCGACATGATACCAAGATTGTTTTATTGTCCAACATGTCTTGCCAATCTACTTCTATGAAACAGTTTTTTCTGGAAGGTGTCATGTTTCTTGTCTGTGCCAGTTTTGATCTGTTGTCTAGTTTATTTTTTTTCCCCAGTGATGTTAGATGTCTCTTTTGTTCCTGCCTCAAATATCATGGTTAAGAGAATCATGTCTGCTCCCTCAAGCTTCTAATGCCCTCCTTCAAATATGTTTTGTTAACCCTTTGAGCTCAGATATTTTCTTTTTAAGTGGAAGTTTGTGGTGGAATATTTTGCCTAATACTGCATGAAACAGTTCAATTGGACTTCAGTGAGAAAGATAGTATTTTCTAGTATGAATGTTTTTCAAGGGTAGAGAAGAAGGTGGTCTTGTTACTTGGATATTTTTATAACAGCTTCCCTTAAAGGCCCTGACTTTGTACATACGACTGCAGGAATTAGGACTTTCCTTTGCAGCTGCTCACAGGACAGAGATCACACGATCCTTCCAAAAGTCTCCATCTGTAGAGTGTAGTACAGTGCTTACATGTAGACAATATCAAGAAGGTTTTTGAAGCCAAAATTAATAGGTAGAAGGTGCCTCCCTTGAGTTACAGTCCAAAGGATTTTTTTTTCCTTATATGGCAGAGATCTACTTTCTCGGAACAGAGTATTTCTGGTTTAGCTGATGTTTCTTTAATAAATAAAAGAAAACAAATGAGTGTGACTACTCCAGTAGTTCCGATTTTCAAAGTGTGATATTCCTAGGTGTCTCAGTGCCTGTCAAGAAGAAAAAGAACCATCTTTGGAAAAAGGCAGCACTTAAGGGGAAATGTCTTTAATCTGTGCATAGAAATATTTATTTCAAGAACCATGGTTTCATTTAAAGCCAAAAGAATTCCATGACAAGAAAGAAGTTTTTTATTAATCTGCATAACAAATAGGTAATTCCTGTGTGCTTCATTGTGTGCAATTATGTTTTATCAGATATACTGAAACTGTAAATTTGTACACGTGTTGACTTGCAAAACCTGAAGAGGTGCCACAATGCAAGATTGAAACATAAAGAGGCACTCCAGAAAATATTTTCCTTGTGTATTTTTTTTTCTTACTTCAGCAGAGAAATCACTATAAAAAACCCACCTGTATTCTGTGTTTTTCTTACACTTACCTGTGAATTGGAAGTTGCAAGCCACTTCTGCTGCCTTCCAAACTTAGGTCGTGGTTTAGTATCTGCAATACTAGATTGGGTCCCACATGCCCCTCTTTTTCATTGTTTTTCACCCAGCACATCTTTCTACAAAGGAATGGATTCTGTTTGTTGCATGCAATTCGTTTGTTCAGACACAATTCTAATTATATTTCTGGTCTGGTCCAGAGTTCTCCTGCTCAAAAAAAAAAAAAAAAAAAAAAAAAAAAAAAAAAAAAGGTACAGGAATGCTAGGAAAAATAAAAGTGTAACGAGGATGATCCTAGATATGATGGTTTTCATGTGTGGAAAACTCTTTGATTAGATGCTTTACATCATAAAGGAATGAAAAAGGAAGGAAAAAAAGAAATCTGTTACATCATCTGTGGCCAGAAAATGAGTTTGTTTACTGTCTCTTTTAAAAAAGCATCAAATGTAAACAAGAACTAAGGTTTTCAAAGCAAAACAAATATAATCAAACTGGAATGCTCCATCTCTGCCAGTGATGGACATGAAAGTTTGCCTGTGGCAGGGAAGAGAAGCTGAAGTACAAAGGCCTACAAAATGCCGGTGTACTCAGTCAGGTTCAGAGATTGGCAAGATCTGTGGAGTGCAAGTGTGCAAAAGTAGCAGTACATGCCTGCATTGTTACAGTCTTCCTGAGGCATCTGCTATTGGTTACACTTGCAAACAGAACCACTAAACAGGATAAACCTTTGATCTAATGTGATATGATCATTCTTATGGTCCCCATATGCTGCTACAACATCTGGGCAGTTCTGTTAGCTTTGTCTTAATAAGCCAGAAGAAATCTAATAAATCCTGTTATTACTGTGGCTACCAAGGTTTACATGCAGACCAGCATGGTGCTTTGGTATAGCTTTCTGCAAGGCAACACATCTCAGGGTTCCAGAGAGTGGAAGTGTTTCAGCGAAAGGGCACTGTTTTGTGCACACACAGTATTGTGGGAGCTGTGTGTAGAACACCCCAAGCTTAGCACAGATTTTCACTGTTTTCTGCAAAGAAGCAATCATCTAGCAACCATTGTGAGTGGCTTAACCGCCAGAGAATGATTGCAACCAGCAGGAAAATATGGCCCTGTGTTTGCATTCACTGAACACGGCTTCCAGGTGGGACTGTCAAAGTAGCCACTTTTACAGGTTAGACTAAGAAGCAGCTAGAGGATGGAAAACTGGTAATAACCGGAAATTTCAAAAATGTATCAGTAGGCCAACTCACATAATGAAATTCCAAAGGTCAGTTATTTCCTCTGTGAAGAAGTACATGAAATCCCCCGATAGACCAACCAACCAACCAACCAACCCATCTCTATCCAAAAAAAATTCCAGAACCGAATCCAACCCAACCCAACTCAACCCCAAAACCCACAAATAACAAAATCAAAGCAAAAACACCCCACTGAAAACCTGCAACATTGCAGTTGGTTTTGTCGCTGCTTTTGCTGTTAATATTATTAGTGTTGTTATTAATGTTGTTATTATTGGTATTATTACAACAATCAGCAATCAAAACTTGCATCACAGGCCATTGCAAGTGAAAGACATGGGAACCACGCTGTGTAAAGAAGAGCCCCGTATTCTCGGGGCGCGGGTCCTCGTACTCCCTGCGGACAGAGATGGGAGCCGCCGTGGGAAAAGGGGCTCCGCGGGAATCACCCGGGCCAGCGGGAGCTGCTTCTGCAGGGATGCACCCGGCCGGTGCCGGGCTGTCCCCGCGGCCCCCACTGGGTGGTGGTAAAACGCTGCAGATGATTGCACTGAGTCAACGAGGAGCGGCCGTCTGCACAAAAAGTGGTTCTCGAGCAAAAACCTTTCAGGGTTATTCAAATTCTGAGGGATCGGTACAGCTTTACTGCCGGCAGTAGGAGCCTTAATCTTCTTATCTCCCCGGTGGCTGAAGGACCTTGATGTCTACAATAGCAGTCTGTGCTGTACCCAGAGAAAGCTCGGTGACGGGCACTCTCTGGATGCATACACACTGTTCCAGAGAATCAGAGAATGATCTGCGTTGGAAGTGACCTTAAAGATCGCCTAGTTCCAAATCCCCTGCCGTGGAAAGGGATACCTTGCACTAGACCAGGTTGCTGAGAGTCCCATCCAACCTGACCTTAAATACTTAAGAGTGGTGGGGTGTTCACAACTCTGGGCATCTAGTTCCAGAGATCCATCACACTCACTGTCAAGTATTTCTTCCTACTACCTACTCCAAATCTACTCTCTTTCAGCCTGAAGCCATTCCCTGAACACTGCACTCCAGGTGGGGTTCCACCAGACCAGAGCAAAGGGGTCCTGCTGGTCCCACTGCTCTGGATGCTACCCCAAGGATACAATGCGCTTTCTGGGCTGCAATTGCACATTGCCTCCAACAGCACCCCCAAGTCCCTGGTGAACATAGAGAATCACCAGTGCAAAAGTGATTTCTGGCCTGGCAGGGTATGGTGGCTCTTCCTGTGGCAGGAAACAGCCCTTTTGTCATGCCAAGGGCACTGCTACTCTGCCACTGAAGGGGACAGACACATCTGGACAGGGTGTGCATGCAGAAATGGTGCAGCATTTGGAATGCATTCTTGCTGAAGAGTATATGATCTCCCATCTGTATAGTTCAAGGACTGGATGAAGTAGCTTGTGGGACATATAATGACAAATTATTTAAATGCAAGGTTTAAATCTAACTCCTTAACTTTCTGGCTTAAAAATAGAAACACAAATAAAGTTTTCCTGAAGTTTGAGAGAGATAGATGGAGGGCACTGCAGTACTGCCTCTCTCAAAGTTATCCTTTGTCCTAAAGAAGTTATGTTAAAAGCATGCAACATGTAAATGCACTGACACAGAAGAGAACAGTGAATTGTGGTCAACAATTACATTACACATTAATTTTCTCATGAACCACAAAGCACTTTTACTGAAGTTTTTGAAATTTTACTGGTTTAGCTGTAGACTTTCAGAAGGTCACAGTTTATTGCCACTTGCAAGTTGCAGTGTAGCTGAATGCTAATGGCAAAATTTGTTAGCAGTCTGATTTTTTCCTGGCTTGTAGCTGATAAATTATTTGACAAATAAGCACTTTTAAATTATCATATCTATGGTTTCAGCTGGGTCTGGAGGCCAATTTTTTTTCTGCCTTTAGTCAAGGTAACATAGTATTGTGTGGTAACAAAGAAGCATATTTTGCAATATCAATATCTGTGCAAAAGTGGCCTTCACCTTGAGTAAGAGTCCAAGGTCAATGCTGAGATCCACAAGAGCTAAGTACCAGAAGACTAAAGAAGAACATAAGAACGAACAATCTCAGTGTCAGGACGTGCTCCTAGTCCCCGTGAGCTAGACCAGATGTTAAAAACTAAACTTGTAAATATGAAGCAGGTTCTAGACCAAGAGCACTCTCTTCTCCATATGCTCAAATTGTTATTTATATCCCTGGGATAAAACGGCTTGTCCCCATGTGGTAACTGACACTTCCAGATCAATAGCACAGACTGAACGGTTGCTGTCTGGAAGCAGTAGGGCCTGTGCTGTTGGGGAGGACAGGCCATGTCCTTGTTAACACCTCAGGAAGTGCAATCCCATCTGGCACTGTTTAGCTAAAGCTTTACAGGAAAGAAACTGCCTTCTGGAGTTTGTCCTTTTGAAAAAAGACTGAGGAAACACTGAAGACAACTTTGTCTAGCATTTTCAATTTTATCCTGTCATTGCGTAAGGAGAAACTTTCCATCTTCAAGGCTCTTGAAGAACTAGGACATATTGTGCACTTCAGCCTGGAAAAGAGGTAAGTGGGGACACTATGACAGGGTCTGCATCCTTGTGAATGATATGAAAGGCAGATATCTACATTTCTTCCATCAAAAGAAGATGTGAAACAGAAGGCATAAAACTAAAACCTCACTTAGCAATTTTTTACATCTCTCAAGAATAAAGCTGTGAAGCTCCCAGCCATGAGGTAATTTTAATGGGCTTAAGGGAAGAGTGCAGAAGGTCATGAAAAAAAGTCAGCAAGACCCTTAAATGAAAGGAAAAAAAAAAAAAAAAGAGAACTTCTGATTATGTCCTTGAGCATGAAAACACTGCTGTCTGGCAGAACAAACTGGGGAAGTGCTGCTGTGAGCTGGCTCTTCCTCAGGCAGCACTCCTCAGCTGCTGGTTTCATGCTGGTTTCAATGAACCTTTAGTCTTTCACTCTGAGATGGTTGTTTTCTTCCTGTGACATGAAGGAGTTTACTTTGGACTGTCTTTACAGACTTCAGTTGCCTTCTGGCAAATTGGCATGATTATTAATCTTACTATATTCTGTTAACAGCTTTCTTGCATATAGTGTCATTGGTAAAAGGCAGACATACTCTGTAAGGTATTTGAAGCTTGAAGGAGTAGGAAAAGACTGAGACAAAATGGAATGAGGCTTCATCAGGCTAACCTAAGGTGCTGAATAAGATATAGAAGATGGAGTCTCTGTAGCATTCATAATAGTTTAAAAGCTTAGATGCAGTGTATGTCATCCTCAATCATGTCTTTGTAGTATTACTTATTAACAATGATCATAAAAAAGTAATTGGTAGAATTTAAAGCACCATGTTTCCTAGTGGTGCAAAAGAACTAGGCCTTCTGAGTTCAGCTTCTTAGCATTGCAAAATGCTTTTTCTGCCAGTGCGCTGCTGGCAAACTTTGAAGAGGCACAGACTGTAACTATCAAAATTCCACCTGCAAATATTTAACCTACTTGCATTTCTGCAAGGATTTTGGGTCAACTGGGGGAAAAAATACTAAAAACACCTGCATTTTTCTGCATTTCTTTAATCTTATGATTTTGGAAGCCGTTCATGTATTTTGGATTTTTACCTTGAATCTGTGCTCAGAAGCCACATTGCCAAATCTGCACTGTACCTGTTCTTCATATTTCCTCTATAGTGAAAACCGTATACCTTATAAAAATGTTATATAAACATGTGCTGTTAGCTCTAGAGGCTTGAAGAGAGCTGAGCTGGTTTAACACGATTCTTTAGCTGTCACACAAGTCTTTTCTGCACTGAATATGTAAGTCCCAGGAGTCAGAACCTCAGTGTAACAGGTCATGGGCTCCTGCAACTTTGTTTTCAGTGACTGATTTATCTACTGATGGAGGGGTCTGCAAGTTTACAGGACTGTAGTTAACGGCTACATTAGAGAGCAGAGCTCCATTTTCTCTTGTCCCGGTGTTTGGAGGTAAGTGGCTGAAATGCCCTGTCAAGGAAGGTCTTTCACACTCAAGGTACACATCATTTTAGACCAGAGTCTCCTTGATCTTCATTTTCTTTTATATCCTGCATCTTACACTTCCCTCATGCTGCTAGGGTTGTTTTAGTCTGTAATTGCCACTAATCCAGCTCATAATAAATTGAAGGAAAAGGCTGATTCCAACGAGACTTTTCCAAAAGGAATGAGTCATTTATTGGTTCCCCAAGTATACGTATTACCACTGGAGAAGTGATCAGCTGGAAGTAGCCTCTTGTGACAATGCTTTTGCTATCTTCAGCTTGTATAGATATGCTGCAGAAATAAGGCAAATCATACTCCATTCCCTCTGATGTGTGAAGGCCTCCATCAGTTGATTAATTAATTAACTTTTTAATCAAGAATTTAGCAAACAGATGATGATGTTGAAGAGTGGACACTTTAATCAGAAGTAGTCCACGCAAATAACTGTCTGGTGCAAAGGAGGTAAATTTCTGGTTGCTGTGATAATCACCTCCCACGACTCACAGATGCACTCAAGAGTCCTAACTTCCTCCATTACCTCAGCTGTGAGAATGCAGATGCCACTTGAGTGAGAAAGAAAGCAGTTAAATATACAGCTGCAGCATGAAATAATTGCTTCTCCAGTTCTCTTCTCTATACTCCCAGAGGATATTCCAAGAAAGTAGACCAAACCCATTTTTAGCTCAGTCTTGAATTATTGAACATACTATATACCAGGCTATTAACCAAGGGGAAAAGTGGTTAAGAAAAAGACTTGCATGTATAGAATAACAGGATATTTTTTAGAAAAAAAACAAAGTATTTTGTCCTTTTTTTGTTTGTTTGTTTATTTGTTTGTTTGCATATATATATATATATAATTTTAAAACTAAAATTTCATCCTACGAGGATCCAGTTCTCATTATAAGTAGAACCATTATGGGGATGGCAAATGCTGTGAAACAACTTGGTGGTTGTTGTTGTTAAGGTCTCTTTATCCTAAGTGGATATTCCAAAAAGTAATATTAATTTGTGCAGTGTGTGGTGTGGCATTGCTATGTCTGCAGTGCAAATCCAAGGCATGACTAATGCTCACAGAAGCATCTGTCTCACAGGAAAGGCAGCAAAGCTACCACAGAGCAAGATGAGATACATTCAGTGAGTACCCAGGACCTGAGATATGTGATACCATAACTCTGCTTCTAGTCTTCAAAACATTCAATAAATCTACATATAGACATACTGTAAAAACTTCTCTGCATCTATCTCTGCTGTATCTACTGTAAAAACATCTCTGCACACTATCACTAGTGGTGTTAGTGAGCTACTGATCTTAAATCATACTGGACTAAGAGAAGGAAAAACAGACTGAAATGCCCATGAGCATTCTCCACAACTGGTGCAGGTGTTCGCACAGTATAGTGCCACCCTAACTTACAGTATGGCATCTGCTCTGCCCTTCCTGTTGCCTGATCCACGATTCCTTTGGGAGCCCCAGGAGCAACTCCTCAAGGAGAATGGTGGGAAGTGGTGGAGGATCGAAACGGAGAGTACCTCCATATGAAGGTGAAGACTGAAACATGCCTTTAAAAGCAATTCAAACACCTGCAGCGGGCATCTTTCTAAATGGCTACCGTTCAGATAACAGCAGTAAAAAGAACAATGAAGCAGGAAAGTAGGACCTTAAAAAGCACAGCTATTTTCCCACCACTGCTTGCCGTGCTGATCTACAATCAGGTGAAGTTTGCTGGCAGCTCAGAATCCAGCCTGACCACCTAGACAATTAATTCATTGTAACTTCCACATCACTTGCAAAAATGCCACATCATGTCAGTGCAGTTGGAGCTATGCATATGAGAGGATGAATAAATTATACAGGGCTTTTTGATTGCATCTGTGCAATCAGTGAGGAGGAGTTACATAAGGCTCCTCTTCCTGGTGAAGGGGAAAGTGCCTTTCTTCAGCACAGTTCATCCAGGGACAGGTTCTGCATGGGCGAGTACTGACAAACTCTCTTGTAAAAGACACAGAAAATAAGGTGACAGTTTTCTCTAAAATTCTCAAATATTTCTTAGAAGGGCCAGCCACTAGACCCTTTGGAAAGCTTGAGCAAAACTGCTTTTAGGCCAAGGATCTCAACAGGCACAGACAAACTTTTGAAAGCATTGCAGCTGCAGGTCTCCTGCAAGTTGTGCAGACCTAGATCCTTTTGCAAAGAAGAAAGCCTAAGAAATAGATACATACACTTACAAAGCCCAAATCCCATATTGACATAATTTCTACTCTGGCAGGCAATGTACAAGCCTTGCTGGGATGCAGGACACAGATCCCATGTTAAGAAATCTTCAGGACAACCCCTTCGGTAGAGCTCCTCACAGAGCTTCCTGCATTCACAAACAAAGCAAAACTTGTCTGGTGGCTTGCAGACACATGAGGGTAAGCTCTCAAGAGCACCTACAAGGTAAGGCGTGTTTCAGCAACTACTTCACAGTGTGCAGTGTACAGAGCAGTCAGTGATATCTGGTGGCTAGTCGCAGAGATGGACTTTTTCCCCAATTGCTTTAAGAAACCATGAACAGATGGACAGAGAACAGGGAGATGCCTTGAGACTTCTGCTTAGTACTTGGCTGCCTCTCTCAGAGGTGCCAGTGGGAACAGTTTTATCTCCACGTGAAGAAGAGTAGCTGTGCACACAGTGAACTGCAGTAACTGCACACTGTTTAATGGAAGAAGATGCACCGTAAAGCATGTTAGCCCACGGGAAAGCATTTTCCCCCTCACCTCTGAACTGCGTTGTGAGTACCAGCACGATTACTATAACTCAGCTACTTTTGATTTGGGAAATAACTTTGTGTTTCCCAAAGCTAATCTGCTCTCTTACGTGTGTGTTTGTGTGTGTGTGTGTATGTTTATACACTGTTTGTGACACCTGTGTGACAAGTACTGAGTACTAATGAGAACTTTCCTATAAAACCCCTCTGTGATTGCCACTGCTTTTGCTGATTTAGAACCTCTGTTCTGACCCCATTCTATAGCTGAATGCCCGGTTTTACTCTCTGTAACTATTCTACTGTTTTCTGAATCAAGCTGGCAAGAAACCAGATTTCAAAATTTATTTCTAGTGCTATATAAAACGAAGAGATTCACTAGTCTTTGCTGCATGTGTCTTGTTGCAGATGGACTCCAGCCACTGATCAGAAGACAGTGGGGCAGCAGATGTGGATTGTAAAGAAATCTGTTCATATTTCTTAACTGGGAGGATGCAGCTTTCTTCCTATGTGCTTGTAGCTTAGAAAGAAAGAGCCAACTACAGCAATAACAGTAATAATAATAACCTAGTGTGGACCAGAGGCCTATTTAAAAAAAACCTAAAAAAAGTATGAAGTAATTTCTCTACCTCTGTGTCACACTTCTCCTTCTGTCTTGAATTCCTTGGGGCTTTTTTATATTTGTTTTACTAATCTGACAATCCTTATCAAAATACAGTATCAGAATACAACAAGAACCTACCTTCACAGGGAGCAATAAGAATCCAGCCACCACCAGGCATTTTATTTATTGCTTAACATACTTCTAATTCTCTGGAAGGAGCAGAGAAACATTTCTGTTGTGCTCCTCTTCCTCCTCGTTTTCTCTCTGCAGTCATTGACCCAGGGGCCCTAACCTGCAAAGTGCCCACTGCAGTGCTGGCAGACTTGCAGCCAGCAGAGCATTCTCCCTGCAGTTGTTGCTCGCACAGTAGTGGGGTTCTGCTGCTTTGCCGTGAAGAGGCAGCCCCCCTCAGGGCAGGCACAGGGCTGAGTGTCCAGGGCACAGCTCAGTGTGAAAAACACAGCTGTCAGTGATGGAACCTCTGAAGAGGGCAACTGGAATTATAAGCAACTGTTGCAAGCTCTAAGCTTCTGGAAGGGTCAGAGAAGAAGTAGATTTTCAGATAGTAATTGTAGACTGTAGCTTACACCTCACCACTCCAGACCAGATATGCTGGGGCTGGGAAAGCTGCTAGCAGTTAAGCAGGAGCTCTCTGGCATAAAATTAAAAGGCAGTGTGGCTGCAGCTTGTTGAAAAAGAGATCAGACAAGCACATCAGCAGACAGGTAGATGAAATGAAAAAATACTGTCTTGGGTGACTGTCTTCCAAGACAGGAGGGTAAGAAAATTGTTTTAATGTATTAGGTTGATGAGACAAATGGGAAACCATATTCTTGTTTATAGATATCAAAGCTATTTTATTTTTCCAGTCAGTTTAGTAATACTGTCTCTGTGTTGCTTTTTCAACAGTAATGTTTCTCAAAGCTGCTGACGCTGTAAACTGGCTAACAATTTGCATGTGCCAAGATGTGCTCAGTAGCACTGAAGGACTTGAATGCACAGCAGGCCTGGAATTTTCTTATGCCTAATCTTCAAGGAAAGCTACAAGACCTTACCGAAGAGATAAAGGTATGGAAAATTCTGTAAGAACATGTAACAAAGGAAAGAGAAAAAGCAAAGGGTAAAGGAAAGGGAAAGGAAAACAAGGAGAAGGAGAAAAAAGAATTTGTCAAGTATGGAATGTATACCTATGTAATTAATAATAAAATTAGTATTGTCAAAAATTGAAGTAAGTTTGAACTTTCAAAGGAAATTATTTTTTTAAGTAACCAGTGCTATATTTAGAAAGAAAACAGCAACAACAACAGAAAAAGAAACATGGTATGTCTCTCTGCAAGGCTGAATTGAAGATTAATGTGAATCTACATATGTTTCAAAATGAAATTAATATTTTTTAAAAGGCAATGATGTTGAACATGGAAAAAGAGAATGCATGTAAAAATATGGAAAGGGAAGTTATAGCCGAAGTATTAAGATTAGGCCAAATTACAGAGTATTTAATAAATATAATTTTGAAGGTATCATTTATTTATAAAGCATACTTTTTGAGGTTTATAGAATGCAACTAGAAAAGAGTATTAATAGTATTTGTATTGAAAAAAGAGGAAAATGCAGATCCAGCCACCTGGTTGAAGTTATATGATGATGAAGGTCACGTTTGCACAACAACAGATCATCTGGCAGAGGAAAGCTGATCTGGAGCAGAGGGAATGCATGATTCCCATTTCTGTTCATTAGCCAGCATATTCGGCACTGTCTAGAGAAGACAGCACTGGCAGAGACCAATTCAGTGCTTTGCTTTACCTGGATAAGGTTTTGGACTTGGATTTACTGCAACATGACCACTGCCTAAAAAACCCCTTAATATCACAAATTTGAACAAGAGAATATTTAAAAACTTGGTTGCAAATGGGACAAAACAGAGGACAGTTGTACAATATGAAAATGAAATGAAAAGTTAATATCTTTATTTAACCTGTGTATCAGATGAATGAAATCTCAGAGAGCTCTATGAGAGGAATTTTAAGAAGCTTTTAATACACTGCCCTATACTGCCATATGCAATATTAGGTGATATAGCAGGGCAGTGGACTGAAGATTATCCATAATCACATGTAACAGGTTTTGCAGCAATAAAAATATAAACAGTGCTCTGATGATGAGTGGTTGCTTGAGAGTTTCTGCTGAAAATTATGGTAAGTCTACTAAGTTTTATAAAAGTATCATCCCTTATACAGTTTATGCCCTTTACTGATAGTATTGTAAAGTTTTTACACATTCTAAACACTTAGTCCTTTGCAGCTTCCCCCTCTGTTTTTTGTTCTTATCCTTTCTTAATACCCACAGGAAGTAAAATTTCATCCCTAAGGAACAGTAAAATATTTGATGGAGAGAAGGGATCTTACTGTAAGCCTTATGCCTTTCAGCACAGTTTCACAGTGCAGTGGTTGCTGGATTTTCTCACTTGCTCGGCTGTACAAGGAAGTTTTACTTTGTCCCTCTATCACTACCCAGAATATATCATTGGAAGCCCTGGTGGATGGCAATTTATGTACACCTGATTCCTTATTAAGTCTGATCTCAGTGAGGTCAAGGCTAAGCTGTTCTAACATCCAGACCTTCTGCTTTTGTTTAATATAGCCCACTGAGATTAAAATAGGATTAGAGCTCATCTGATCGGGAGAATAACCTCTGCAGATGAACTCTTCTACTGTTCTTTTGAAAAAGTCACAACAGTGTCTTGCAATGGCTACAGTTTCTGTAGACAATTGGTTGGTTTTCTGTTTGTCCTTGTGATAGTTTTGCAACCAGACTCATTATTTCCTGGACTCAGATATAGTTGCTACTACAGACACGGAATTCAGGATTATAGATTTCAGAATGGGACATTTTCTCATTTATCTCAATGCATTTTTAGTTCACTACAGCAGTAAAATGAAAACAAATTTAAATTAATTAGTGAAAATGTCAAGAGGTACATTTAATAAACTTAAATTTTCACCTGTTTTATTACCAAGTTTGCATTTAAAATGTTTTTTCCTCTTTAAACACATGCAAGTGCCAACTGTGCAGAACTAAGATATTTCCGCTTCATGTTGGTTCAACATCTACAATATATATAATCACAGAAGAAAGCAGGGTTATGTTATCCAAATATATGCCTGAAGCTTCATTTGTGATGAAGCCAAGCATAAGGATTGCCAAAAAATTTAAACTAATAATACTTTTCTGTGGGTTTCCCCCCAGTATGTTCAGTAAAGCCATTCTTCTACAGTATTTTGAATCTTGACACAGAAAATTTTATATTGAAGAATAAGATTTTGATGTGAGTATAAAAGTAAAGCACAAGTGAGAAGAGCAAAATTATTTGGTCAATGTGTTCTCATTATTCAGATTCTAAGAAACGCAAAATAATATACTGTCAATGATTAGGATTATATAAAATATCACAGGTAGCATGCAGTGAAAAGATCAGCAGGGAGAGAGTTCTGAAAATGTTATTTTTGCACAGACAGGCTGCTTGGCTGCTGTCCTAGATTTCAGCTTGCTCTAGGTGGAGGTCATGCTGTGGCTAAAGTAATTAGCAAGGTCAATCTGACCAGCTCAGTATAAACCCGGAATAACTCTACTGAAGTGCAGAACAAGAACAACCGAGAAGAAACATAGTGATTTTTGTCCTGGTTGAAGTACTACTATCCATACTAGCCATGACACTAGCAGATTTCAGGGTTTTTTTGTCTTTGAGATGATCCTTGGCCATTTTACTTCACTGGTGCTGGTTGTTATCCTTTAGGTGATGTTATTTCTTACTAGCAGTCTGAGAGTCATTCTGCCACCAAGGTTTGATCCTTATCTTCCCTAGCATTTAAGTTTTGGTCCTGCTTGGGTATCTGAGTGAAGAAAAACCCTCTTAAAAGACAGAAGTGAATAATAAAATTGTGAGTGGGAAAAAGAGAAGATACCTTTAATTATATGGGTTAATTACATTTTCTTAACAGTATGGAATGAGCTCCCATATGCTTTTTCACTTCAAGAGACAGAGCAGCAATTGAAAGCATCTTGTATCTCACTAAATGAGAATGTATGATGATATCAGTATCATTCCATAACGGTTCAGATTTTTAATCTGATCAGGAAATTCATAGTTTATAATATAAGACTATGCAATTGTGTGAAAACATGATGATTAAAAAAACCCCAAACAACATTATTGCATATCTGGAAAATAGATCTTAGACTGCCACGTGATTGTTTAACAAAGTCTTTCTTGCCAGACACTCTACAACGCATCTTCCTGATGTCTGTGTTTCTCATGTAGGTATAAGTGTGATTTCTCCATAATGAAGACAGAAGAGCACATGAGCATTGAAGCTGCATGTGTGTGTAAAGGAAATACTTTTGAGAGCCAAAGCAGTAATCACCTTTATAATCAGGAGCTGAAAATCTATTCTGTGTTATACATTGCCTCTGAAATTATTTCTTCACAAACCTTTCTTGGTTGCTTCCTGTATGGTAGGAAAAGCAATGCAGTTTTGTTTGTTATGTTTAGAAAACTTCCAGCTCTTCTAACTCAATAAATACTTTTTTTTCCCTTACTCACAGAAGGACGATTTTATTTTGTAAAAGCAAGAATTGCCATTCAGATGATCTTGCATAATTATAACTAAAGTGAAAGATCTCATTCCTAACTCTGTTTTCAGTAAAAAAGTTTTTTTTTTTTTTCCTGTGTATCAGAGGTTCTGGCCAAGTGAGCACCAAAAATGCTTATGTTGTATATCAGGAAAATTTTGGTCCCTTTACAAAACTTTGGTATTGTTGACTGGGAATTGCATTATTATTCTAACACCTCAGAAACAACTTTTAAGGGAAATAGGTCACAGAGAACTATGCAATTGTTTACCAAAGTTTTTCTTGCCAGATACTATACAACTGATGATGTCTAGGTGGGATGTTGCATAATAGTCATTATAGTTTAAGTAGTTACTGGGAAGGTAGATTTTGTAATTAACAGGACCTGCTGAAACTGGTACAAAAAGTTGGCTGGAAGTCATATAGGAATAATGAATCAACCAAACTCAAATGGCATTTGATGCCAGAGTTCAAAGGTAGTTAGTACTGTTGAATGACAAGACAACACCACTAAACCACAGCTTGCCACTACACAGGTTTTCAGTAACATGTTTTTGAAAATGGGAATATGTTGTTAAACTGAGATCTGGAACCTAACAATTAGAAGATCTATGATGAAACATGCAAAGCTGCACCCAAGAAAAACTACTTGAATTTATGGGAGCTGCCAAGTGTTTACAAACTTTTGATGGAAATTAGTGATTGGAATTTATAAGAGTATCATATGGATTTACTGAAAGAATAGTGAATGCCTTTTTCACTAGAGAAAGTGGAGGAGACAAGCTATAGCACATGGGAGAGTCCAAATCTGGCAACATGCACATCAACATAACTCAAGATATCAACTGCTATAGGAAAAGACTAAATTACCATCTCCTGAAATTCCTAGCAACTGGATGAAATACTTAGAGACTGAATGTAAAGAGTTGGAAAGCCTAATTGTATTTGACAGTATCATAAATCGTTGAAGTAATAATATGATTTGGAAAAAACAGGGATGCCATTGGAGAGGAAGCTTTAGGGAAATTTGGAAATCTCAGGGAGTTCTGCTGTAGTGGTTGAAGAGAAAAGCATGTGTCCTTCCAGAGCTTTGGGACCTGCAGCAATCTGTGGTTGCTGGTGTTTGCAAACGTGCAGCCCTGCTCTGGGAATGCACAGGAGCCCGATGAATGCCAGGAGATGGTTCCCTCTGCCTGTGGTGGTCTTCAACACACTGTGCAGTACCCCTTGGCCAGCACACCTGTGAGGAGCAACCAGGAAGCAGGGCTGGTCCCTGCCTCATGCCTTCCCTCCCACAGGACCTGCTCCTGCTGGCAGCCTATCTGCTCACGAATCCTAGGGCTGCCTCAGAAGCGATGCCTGACAGGGCTGTCCCAACACCCCTTGGCAGCTCAGGATGGGACATTTACCCCTTACATTTCATTCTTCATACAGAAGAATGCATACATTCACATTTATGTTCATAGAGCACATGGTACTGCACAAAAGCAGAAGCACCCTGGCCAGCACCTCCCTTCCTGCAGTCCTTTTCTCACATATGTGTCTTTTACTCCCCTCTGAAACTCATGGCACACATGTCCTGCTTATTTGTGGGAAATCTAAGTTTTGCTGAAGAGCAGATAGATACTGTTTGGCTCTAAAGTATGTTGATTTACTAAGAGAAAGCATTAATTTCTGTTCCAAGTAAAGTTTCTGCAAATTAACTCTGTAGAATCTGAATTTAGTATGCCTATATAAGAAGAATGTACCATGTCTGCATTATTTAATTTTGGTTTTTAAAATGTATTAGTCACCAATCCAATAAAATTACAGACAGAATGTGACTGATGAAAAAGCAAATCCAGTAAATAATTACACTTCCAGTTTCTGTTGCCAGCAAAGTCCTTTGTTTCAAAGCAGCCAGATTTTTCCCTGTCACTCCCCCAAAATAAAACATCAAGCTGGGATAAAACTGAGTACCAACTAGAATGGCAGGAGTTAAGCACCACACAAACCCCTGGCCATTCAGGTAAATCCCACAACAGATTCATCAGTTTTGAAATCTTGGACTAGCTAGGCCACAGATTAAATAAAACAAAACATAGTTTTGTTTTATTAACATAGTGGGCCGTTTCAAAGCGACAGAAATTACTCACAGATGGAACAATTTTGCAGAAGTGGATTTCGCTCTTACAGTTTGCAGGCAAGACCAAACAAGCCACAGAATGATGCTACTTCCATTCTAAAGGCACCTAAATTACAAAAATCTTTACTTTCTATATAAACTCCTACACAAGTGACCTTCAACCCAGCACGTGTCCATTCCAAGCTTACTTACCATACCTAGCACTGCACCCCTAAGTGTCCCTCCAGCAAGGCACAGCCTCTGCCAGTCTGTGTTTTGCCTGTCCCAAATATTTTTGCATTGGCTCATCTGTACTTCGATAAAGTAAAGCAAACGGCCTGCATGCAAAGGATAAGATTTGAAAGAGTAGATTTCCATGGAAAGCATGAAGCATCAATGCTCATGCTAGCAAAGGCCACACAGATCTCTGATACACATGCGGGGTATCTAGGAGTGCTGAGAGACCCAGCCCTTTGTGTCTGAGCACCACTGTTGGTATTGCTCAACCCTACAACTTCTTGCTGTACTTGAGGAATGAGAATGTCCACTTACAGGAAAAAAGGAAAAAAAAAAACCAAAATAAAAAACCAAACCAAAACAAACAAACAAACAAAAAAACACGTGTCCTAAAGAAGTGGATTAGCAATGTGGCCTTCTTCTGCCAGGATGAATTTCTAGTCTTTCACTTGAACTTACGTACATAAAATCTGAGCACACAACCACTCTTTTCCCCAAATCGGGCAAAATTGCCATTTAATATGGCTTTCTGTCCACTCTCTGTTTTTCCAAGTAGGTCTGACAATAAACTTATTGCTGGAAAAAAAAATCATACTGTCATAGGTGGCCTGCTGTGTTCAGTAAATGCATGGAAATCAGCTACACTGTTCTGAAATAGCTGTGTATCACCACACTGATTTCCAGGTCTGTTCCTCCTAAAGAAATGACAGAAGTGTGCATTACAAAAGGTGAGAAAACTTCAAGAAAGAGCTACAGCTTTCATCTCAAGACATCCTGCAGTAGATCTGAACACGTTCTTTCAGGGTTTAGGTTGTTCTTTTCTTGCTCTATGCCAGCAAGATGAGTCAAAAAGTCTTTATTTTGGCAAGAGTTGCCAATCATTTGCTCTATATGTTAAGGAAGAGAGGACAGGCTTAATGGACTTTCATTACCTGGGTTCTGCTGGACCAGTTCCTAGGTGCCTGGAGAGTAAGTACCACAAGGCACTGCTTCTCTTTCTTGCCTCCCTGCTGCCCTACAGCACAGTATGCAGGAGCAGACTTTTTTCTCCTTTCACAAGTGAAGAAAATGCCCTTTACACTAAGCATTTGTGTCTCAAATTCTCTTCACAGCCCATACTAAGAAAAGTTGCTGTTTCAAACCCTAAGCCAGAGCCTGTGTGCAAAAAGTTGCCAGTCGGTTTTGTGAATAGTATCATGTTTCTCTTACTCTGTTGAAAAGCTTGCCCTTGTAGCATCAGCTGTAATATCATCACTGACAAAAAGTCAGTAAAGTCACTCTTCTTTTACCCACTCGGGAGTAATCAACCTCAGTTCAGCAACAGCATTGATTAGACCCACTTCCATTTTCCCAGAACACATAAAGTTTTGCTAAACTGATGGATCTAATGTTGTTAACACCAAATATCAAGTTAAAACTCCTCATTTACCAGCTGAAACATTGCATAGTCAATGGCTTACTTGTTTCTTATGAGTATGGACTTTCACTTGCAGAATTGATCATGGATGTATGTGATAAAGACTTCACAAGTCACAAGAATATTTTTAGCTTACCTTCTCTAGCTAGAGCTGAGAAAAACAAATCTGGGGTACCACGATTAAAAGGGGATCAACGTCCATTTTATACTACACTTAAAATGCTCAGTTTAATTTTAATGGTATGTGTAAATGTTAAATTTCCTTTGACTTGGGACATGGTGTATACCACTTACTATTAAATGACAAGAGACCATTAAAAGTCTACTCTTTTTCTTCCAAATGATTACAGAAATCAGTAAAGATGTTTGCTTATTTTTGCCATTAAAATGGAGCTAAATGGAATAAATTTTGCACTTATATGTAAATTTAATATCTTTTAAATACAGCTAAGGGGATAAACCAAGATGTCACATGCCAGTGAATATCAATATCAGTCCAAAACTGCATTAAAGCAGTAGTAAAACCACTTTGGATCTTTTGGCAAAAAATCCTTATCACTGGAGACTGCATTCAAGGTAGCACTGGCCTTTTGCTATTTGGAGGGAGACTTCAAGGTTCTGTAGGAACTGGTGCTGGTGGTCCAGCTGCAGAGAGTTGCAAGTCAGTATCTCTTAGATGTGACACAGAATAGAGGTTCTTAGCACTAAGGATGACATATCTGTGAGAAAAAAAACCCAACAAACCCAGATCAAATAATTACATCTGTCTTCTTAAATTGTTCTTAATATAATGAACATATTACAGTGACCTTTAGAATGTCTAATGGGTGATGCATTTAAGCTTTTTGAATATTTAAGTCACCTTCAAATTATGTTTCACTTGTTTATTTCTGCCTTAGTCTGTGCACTAAACTGCATCATAGTCAAGACAGATTAAAAAATAACATAACCACTACATACAGATAGTTTCCAGGTCTCATTTTTGTATTTTTTTCTTAAATCTCAACTATAGAAACAATTCTCTTTTGTTTTTCTTGAACAACTATGCTGGTCTGGTCTACTTTTCTAACTCTTAAAAAAGCTACTACAGTACATAAAGAAGATCTTTATTTCTGATCAGAATCATTCTACAAAATGTAGGTCTGTAAGCTTCAGAAATTTGAATAGATTTTAGATTTAAGCTCTTAATGAATGCAGGAAGATTACACACACTTGAATTATTAAACTCATGGCAGAGAGTCTTCCTTTAAAAAAAAAAGTGTGTCTTGTCTTCTGAAACTTTCTTAAATCATAAATTTAATTTGGTTCCAATTTCTATTTTATATTCTGGTTCCAGATCACATTCTTAGTTTGACAGGTCTGGTTTTTTTTCTTTCCATGGGACTAACTCTTTAGTACTGCTTTAGATCACTCCTTCAGCTTACTCTAAAATTCAGTACAGTACAACTCAGTGTCTTGACCACTACCAAATGCAAAGCCCACTATGTCAGCTGTTCTTGGAAATATTTTTGTTCTTTTGCAAGCACTGCAAATTTTGAAATTCTGCTGATAGATGTGGTCTATTGTCCACTGACCTGGGCATGCTTTTAGTCCATGATATAAGCACTTTCAGTGCACGTGTACAGAACTCTTTAACTGAGCAATACTAATTGGTACTACATATGCAAGGACGTAGCAATGTAAGAAGGAAATGACTCATCAATTTCCTTTCTTTTCATTGGCAATGTCAAGGGGTTAGCATTGATTCAGCCGTAAAAAGATGTTCTTCTCTCTTTCATTTTGCTTCCTCTGTACTCCAACTCTGTGCACAGTTAAACATAGTTCATAAATTCGCACCATTTCAAACCTCACTATTTGAGGGCAATTTTTACTTCATATTTATTTCCCTGAAATAAATCCAAAAGAATGTAACAATTTACCTGAAAACTAGATTACTGCAGAGATGAAGACAAATAACTTGCACTGAGTGCAAGGATTATGAGAAGATAAGGGCAGAGAAATGGTAGAAAAAGGGAATTGCTGTGTGATGATATAGCAACAGACACAATTTAGTTTGTGAGAGGAGCATGGTCAGTAGGAGACACCCTCTACCACCTCTTTCTGGACAATGGCCTAGTCATATATAAATTGTGTGAGAAACTAGTAGTTGTAGCTAGTATCAAGTTTGACCGCTGCCCCTGAGGCACTCCTCACTATCAGAAGTTACTGGGAGCAGAGGGTTTCAAGCTGAGGCTTTAAACACTGTGACATGTGGAACTGCTGGGCAATTGGCAAGGATGCTGGAGCTCATCCACTAAAACAACAACTGCTCCTAACTCTGCTGACTTGCCACCTTGCAGGTGTTTTTATAAATGGCGCTGGTAGACCACAGATAATAGTGAAATAAACAGTCTTGTTGATTTCAGGGCAGATCACTGGGGCTACTTTAGACACAAGGAGCTTCAGAGGAGCAACTTATCTCATCTGAAAGAGAATGTAGTGTGAAAGCTAAAGACATATTGCTCCATCCTGCTGGGTCTTTTTGGAATTATCCTCTAAGTAAAAATAATCATCTGTGAATAATACACCAGATTTTTAAATGGAATGCAATAATAATATCCCACAGAGTATTTTCTTCTGTCATAGCACTAAATATTAGCCTGCTGTGGCTCTGCTCTGAGACAGTCCTCTCAAGCCTAGATAAAGAGAAGGAAGATTTATGTTTTCATTGAATTAGACTGTCCTTTAAGGAGACCAGCATTTTATAATGACAACCTTTACAACTGTCTTATGTCTAATTAGTATTTTAGACATTATATTTTAAAAAGTGTTATTTAGTGTTCTAGAAATACAGGCAAAAAAGCTTTTGTGTTTACAGTTATACTCAGTTTATATTTTGCTATCACTTTATTCACTAGCAGAAACTGGAATTAAAAAAAAACACCCCGTTAGTTTTAGCCTCCTTAGTAAAGTTGTTCATGGTGCTCATTGTAACTATGGAATACAAAGGTACAGTTCCCAGATTTCTCATCTTGTTTGTTTCTAAAAACAAACCAATAACATAGGCCAAAAAGAATGCAACCAAAACCCAAAACAAAACAAAACCTCAAACAAACAAACAAACAAATCCCAACAAAACTCTCAAAGCCTTTAAAATTAATTATTATAAAATGTATGTTTTCATTACAACCGATCATGATATATACCAAATACCAAGGCTATTTCAAAAGGCATGTGATAGCAAGTAATATTTAACCCACTACAAGTTAAAAAGAAATGTCAGATGATCTTTGAGCCTTAATAGAAAGAAAATTCTAACAGGTATAAAAAAATATGTAAAGCATGTGTTTTTTATCTTTTGCAGCTAAATTCCAGAGTCAGGCTAGTTGATGGTATGACAGCAAACTACAATAGTTACATGGTGATACTGGTCTACATGCCATTTTAGCTTGTAGTTTTGGCTGTAGGAAAGAATGTGTACCTGCAGTGGTACAGGCATAACCACAGCCACAGATCCTTCAAGATGTACATACTGTGGCACAGGCATATCTGTGGCCACAGACACTTTGGGGTGCCCTGCTCCTTCCTGTGTGCACTTATTCACAGGTCACAGCACCTTTCAGTTGATTTCACAGCGGACTCCCAGCCTGCCCAGCACAGCAGCACAGAATGAGCAGTGATGCCCTGGCCATCTGCCAGCCCACATGCATCACCACAGCTGTTATCAGAATGTTCCCAGGCCCTGCAGAATAACAGGATCAGCAGCACAGCCCTATGGCAAGCAGTGAAAGCAAAAAGCAAAAAGCAGTCACTAACAAGCAGTAGACTCTAATATACACCCAAGCAAGTGAGCCCTATGGCAAGCACAGGAGCCTGTTGATTAATAGCTAAGCAGCATAACTGCTGCAAATTCAATCTAGCACCTTCCAGTCAAACATTATCTTGCACCCTTTAATACTCACACTGGGTGACAAAAAGGACTGTTGTGGTTTAACCCCGGCCATCAACTAGGCCCCACACAGCTACTGGCTCACTACCCCAACCAGGATAGGGGGCAGAATCAGAATGATAAAAGTGAGACAACTCATGGGTTTGCAATAACAATGACTTAAAAAATAAAGCAGAAGCTGCACATGCAAGCAAAGCAAAACAAGGAATTCAATCACCACCTCCATGGGTAGGAAAGAGCTCATCTATCCCTAAGAAAGCAGGCCTCCACTGTATGTGATGGTGACTTGGGAAAACAAAGACAATCATTAAGAACATTTCTTGTTCCTTCTGCCAGCTCTGTACACTGAGCAAGACACCATATGATCTGGAATATGACTGGGTCAGTCCGGTTCAGATGTCTGGCTGTTTTCCCTTCCAGCTCCTTGTGCACCCTCAGCATTCTTGCAAGTGAGGTGGATTGAGGAACAGTAAAGGCCTTGACGCTGAGTAACAAAATGAATAATAAAGCATCCTTGACTTTTCAACACTGTTTCTACCACAAGCCCAAAATGTAACCCTATAGTGGCTGTTACAAAGAAAATTATCTCAGCTGAAACCAGAACCAGTGATTTAATTTAACTCTATGTTGTCATCTTTTCCATCCTGTTTCACTTGTTACAAATGGCAAAGTGTGAAATAATTTTGATATTTCAAATGTCACCTGTTCCCAACTGCAATTAGCATTTAAAAGCTTAACATCCATTTTCATTCAAATATGCCGCCTCTGTAGTCATGGTAACCTCCTCATCAGCTTTTCTCCCAGCTTTAGAAGGTTCTGCTGGGGTACTTAGAGATGTTGTTATTTAGGTTTTTCATTTGACTCCCTCCTCCTCCCCTTTCCAGCACAAAAAACATCTCTGAGCTTGCTTTAACCAAGTTGAAGGTTTACAACAGGAAGAAAATAGACAAAATGAAAATACTGTTCCAAAAAAAAAAAAAAAAAAAAAAAAAAAAAAAAAAGCTCTTTGGAGCTCCCTGGAAATAGGTAGGAATTGGTGAAGAATGGCTTATTAATTCAGATGACCCCTCACACATGATGCAGTAAACTACAAAACTACAGATAAGGTATTAACAACTATAAAATCAGCATAAATATAAATAAATATAATTTAAAAATGGAAACTTAGTCACATTTTAAAAGGTGGAGTAGAATCCAAAGTCTTAGCAGAGGTGGCTTCTCTCCTTTCTTTAAAGGAGAAACATTGAACCAGCTGTGAGGCACATATTGTTTCAGTCAAATAATTTTGTTATTCTCTATTTAACTAGGATACACTCTGGTGTTTAATTTTGTGAGGGAAAAAAAGGGATTTCTTTTATTGTTATTATCATTCTTACAGTAATGTAACTATTCTTATTTATTTCTCTCCTGATTATTAGGCAGCATTTATATGAGAGTGGAGCAGCTGATTCAAAATGCTTAAGTCATTGGTAGAGACACCCATCTATGAACCACATAATTTTTGTTACAAGTGTTATTGTCCCTGGCTTGCAACACATATTTATTGTTGGGAGAAAAATCATTGCAAGTACAGAGAAACAGATAGATATTAGAATTCAGATATATGGACTTTTGGATAGTAAATAATGTCATTATAGGGAACATAATACCATAATTATAGGAGATTTTCTACATATTCTCCCAGTGGTCATTTGAAAAAGTCACCTACTTCCAATTTTTAATATAGAAATTTTAATATAGAAATTAATATAGAATAAAACTGGAGACTATCCACATATCTCAGCCTGCCTCTGAGCCATCTGTGAAGCTGTAAAACCATTTTGGTATTTTTTTCAAGTGACCACTTTTCATAGACAGCAAGCCAACAATTCAGCTGTCATAAGAAATTTTAGAAGTATACATACCCTAATCCTTGTCTCACTGTCTAGCAGACACAGGTTGAATGTTTGAAGTGTAGCTACTTCATTCAGGTCTTGCATATGTGGATACAGAAGTAAATCTGCATTGTAACTAATTGTTATCTATGTGGGGTCTCTAGAAGCACGGTTGAAAGCAATCTCCACGTGTCCTTGCACCATCCTGAGACTAAACAAAGGCAAGTTGTGGTAGTCAACAGGCCCCTTCCATCACCTGTCAGCCTCTAATGACCACCTTCCAATACATAACAGGAAATAAATATACACTGCACGAGCAGACTCTGGCCTTAAAGGGCCCTTTGTGTGTGTGATTCAGCAATGGCTCTCATTAGAAATCATTGAAATTTTGGAAATATCTTTGTAACCTTTCACATCTCTTTCATGGCCACATAGTGTCTGAGATGCCTGCTCTACTTCGGTGTATGTGGTTTTGCAATCTCCTAAGTCTTTAGAACTTATGGGTTTCCCATTAATGCCAAGGGCAAACCAAAGGTCCAGGTCCTACAAAATGCCAGTGTGGAGATGTAAACAGACTGTGCATGCCAGGATTACCTCAACAGTCCTTAATTTTCATATAGTGTCCTAATAATACTTACAATATCCATCTATTATCACTTAAGAAAAATTCTTACATTTTTGTATTCTTTGTGAAGCACCAATTAACAGCCATTTTCTGTTTACCAAGGGATGAGTTCAAAATGAAGAAGGTAGAAAGTGCAAAAGGTTTTTACCCCAAAGAGACAGGAAGTTCACCTCTTACAGCAGGGTTTTTGAGAATGTACAAAGATGTAACTGAAAGCAGAGAAATGTTAGTGAGCTTTTACCAAACCCTTCCCAGATCTCAATGACCGTCCTACCCAAACCATCCGAATATCCTTGCTCTTGTCAGGGCTCTGCATTTTTCAAGGACTTCCACATGAAGTTCTTCCTAAACTGTCCTGAACCAATCAGGGTCTTCTTGGGGGGTTGCCCCGCCCACACTGGATTACTTTGGTTTATCCATGGATTACCATGTAGTTGTTTTTTTTTTTTTTTTAACAATTGTGTAGAGGAGGAGTGCAACTGGTATTTCAGAAGAGCACCACCTGTGTACTGTAATAGTTCTCCAGCATAGGTCACAGGAAAATAGCTATGGCAGAGCTGCTTTGTAACTGTTTTAATATTTCTGTATTTTGAAGCAATTACTTAATGACGAACAATTTATTGGAGAAATACTAATGTTGAAAGCAGAATATCAAAATAGAAGGGGACAACTCTGGCTAAGGAATTCTCCTGCTTTCTCGTGTGTTCAGTGCATCTTTATTGTTCTTTTGGGCAACTTTGAAATGCAGTTTGAAGAAATTTCTGTTCAGCGGTAAATTAATCATGACGAATAACTTAATCGTGGATATGTCGTCTTCCTTAAATCAAAACCAAAATGAAACGTCCTTTTCTTAAATTTCTTGATTTCCCTTCATTTGGTATAAAGGATATTTTGATCAGAGGGCCTCATCTCTTTAAAATAACCTCGCTCTTCGAAGCTTACCACCTTTGCTAGAAGCGCTGATTCTCACCTCGCTTAAACCGCGCCAGCTAACCCCGAATGAAGGGGGAAAGGACAAAAATAACCCCCTCGCCCCCTTGCCTGGCCGGTGCGCCCCGAGTCCCNGCAGCTCCGGGTGAGCGCGGCGGAGGGCGCGGGCGGGGGCTGGGCTGCGGCGGTGCGGGGACTCCCATCCGCAAACTCCCGCCTCCATGGGCGGGACCGGCTGCCGAGGGGTGACCGGTGCCCCGAGCCCCCGGCCGGCTCCTCCGCGGCACTCCGCGCTTGGGGCTGGACCCGCTCCCCTTCCGGAGCTGGAAAAAGTTTGTGCGGCGCGGAACGGAGCGCGGCGGAGCGGTGCGAACTTGGGCTGAGTTAGGCGAGGCTCTGCGGCATCTCCGCGGGAGGACGGGGAGGAAGGCGGGGCGGCGGGGTCTGCGCTGCGCTCTCTCGGGGTCTGGGGTCCGCCGCGCCGGGAGCGGTCTGGCTGAGCTCTGCCGTGCCAGTGCCAGGGCAGGGGACAGCGGGAGCGCTTCTCCTGTATCCCGTCCGCGTAATGGTCAAGGGGGCGCGGACACCGGCCCGTCTCCGCCGGCTGTGCACGGCAGCGGTGGCGGTGCCGTTCCGGTGTGTTTCCTGCTAAATGTTTTTGTGGCAGTCCGTCGCGTGTTGACTCTGAGGTGGAAAATGAATACCTCTGCTGTGCTACTGCATCTTGCGGATGAAGTATGTCTCTATGACATCTTAGTGTGGAAACTGTTTGAAAAAATCAGGAGAAACTGCAAATGACTTAATAACTTATAGGGAAATAACTGCATGCAATAGCTGTAATCCTGTATTTGAGAACATAAAAATCAGTTATTTTGCTGATTGCTAGAATGTTCAAAATTCAGCTACTGCTAAAATGACTTGAATAAGAGATGTAACAAAGTAATTTTGGGCAGTAATTGTAAAGACTAACATTCAGTTTTACTGAGAAAGTATCTTATATTTTGTTTCCTATAAAATACAAGTTACTGTGAAAGACGTATATGTAACTAACTTCTGCTTTACAGATATTCTTCAAATTCCTTCACTAAAACACCTGTTATTATCTGGAGATTTTTTTCCTCTGTTAGAAGTGCAGTTAGTCAAGAATGCTCATATCTGGCATACGTGAATAGTCATTCTTGCATAATTCCTTGCCATTTAATTTGTTTCAGGATCATCTCTTGTGTAAATTTAAACTATTTTCTTAAGTATTGGTAAGAGGAGCAGTTCTAAAAGGTACCACATAGGTATTCTTAGTAACATCCTACATTTATTGCTGAATGTACGACATGAATCAAAACAAAAGGAAGAGTGACTGAAAATTCTGTCTTGACTCATCGAAGTGTCCTAGATGTAATCAGAAGCAAGCCAAGTTCTCTGTGTAAACCTGAGTTGATTTTACAGAGGAGCCAAAGAAACTCCCATTTCGATCCCGTTCCAGCATCAGAGCGTTCTACTTACACATCAATGACTATTGCTCTGTGCACACATTATGTGTCAATTAATGCTGCCTCAGCTGATGAGATGCTTGTTAGCACTTTGATTGCTTTTTCTGGCACTATTGCCTCTGCGTTTGGACGTTGCATGTTCATAGCAGAAAGTAATTACAGCAGGTTATAATCTTTGGTGTATCCATTAAAATAATAGTTTCTTCATTTTTGTACAACATCTGAGGGCAGTTTTTACCTTCGACTAGGATTTTTTTTTTTTCAGCAGCTGAGGAGAGCAGAGGCTCAGAGGCATAAGAAAGGCATCAGCTGAGTACTCGTAAATTGTTATCCCCAGGGTTACTGCTTAAACGAACATATAATTGCTGTATGGGGTGCATTGTGACAGAACTTTGTTGCATATTCTGCTTCGAATTTTAAATATAACCCAGTCTGTAAAACGATGTTGTAAGTTTCTAATCACTTCCTGTTTGACTAATATCAATAATGTGCTTGTCCTTTTAAGACGAATGAAGAAAATACATCCTGTGAAGCATAAAAGTACTTGATTCTGGGAAGATTCTTACAGCACTTCAAACTTCAAAGCTGGAGAAAAGTATGAAGGAACAGTCCATCTGACTCCCTCAGCATCTCGCACAGAACGCAAAATGGCTCTCCAGAAAAAAACTGTTGTTGGTGTCTTGGAGGAGTGGTGTTTGGCGGAACCACTGTTTGGTTGCAGGTGGCACCAGAATGTTAGGAAAAAACTGAGACTGATACGAATTGTAGGGCTCCTTGTCAGCGTAGTGGCCATTAGTACTTTCTCGCTTTCAATGAGTGCCTTTTTCAAGATGGAACCACACAACATGGCTCTGGTCAGCAGCCTAGATAGCCAAAAGCTGGTGCGTGGGCACCAAAGAACTCTCTTGGATTTCACAGAACAGGATGAAAACGGCACTCCAGATCCGCATGTTTCTATGAAATACGAAGCTGGGCACGACAATGAAACAGATGATCATGCAAAGGGAGAGTACCCTGAGGACCTTTTCTCTCTTGAGCAGAGAAGACAGGGAGCAGTGATCCTCCATATAATTGGAATGATTTACATGTTTATAGCCTTAGCCATAGTCTGTGATGAGTTCTTTGTTCCTTCCTTGACTGTCATCACTGAAAAACTGGCCATTTCTGATGATGTGGCAGGGGCAACCTTCATGGCTGCTGGTGGGTCAGCCCCAGAACTCTTCACTTCTTTGATAGGAGTGTTTATATCTCACAGCAATGTTGGCATTGGTACAATAGTGGGATCTGCCGTGTTCAATATCCTATTTGTTATTGGAATGTGTGCTTTATTTTCTAAAGAGATCTTGAACCTTACTTGGTGGCCACTCTTTCGAGATATGTCCTTTTACATCATTGACTTGATCTTGCTAATCATCTTTTTTCTGGATAACTTCATAATGTGGTGGGAAAGTGTGACACTCCTGACAGCGTATTTTTCCTATGTGACATTTATGAAGTTCAATGTCCAAGTAGAAGAATTGGTGAAGAAATTTTTAAACAGGAACAAGGTTGAGAAGGTAACAACAGATGCTGATGGAAAGGTTGGTCAATTTTTAGTTAAATTATATATAATAATGTCCTTGTAAGTGCCGAGTCCTTCTGTAGCATAAGGGTTCTAGTATAGTACAGTAACCAGTGTAGAAAAGTTCCATGTTTTGCTCAAATGTCTTTTTGTTTATTCAAACTGGTATTACTGAAAGTAAAAAAGCAAATAGGCTTCTAGTGAATCAATAGCTTTTAACTCCAGAATGATCTTGATCACACAGAAAGCAAGCCAGAAAATGCCAGCAAAAAGACATAAACCTTTACTCAGCATTTTGGGACATTAATGAGATTTGAGCTATTTTTTCCCTAAGCTTTTGGATTAAGCAGTGACAATATCTGGGGAGGACCTTGTGACAAAATTTGGCTTTCTAAAGACTTTTAATGCACTTTCTTCCTGAGAGAAAGCACAAATAATTCAGAACAGTATACAAAGGTATTTCATGCATGTTTTTCTTCTACCTGTGCTGATAATACAACATTAATTAACTTCCGGTTGTAATTAGTGGCAATTACATGAAAAATACTCATGAAAAGAGCGACCACAATGGCAAAAGTCACAGGTTCTCTGGTTAAGGAGGATGGCTTCCCATATGCTATTTGCAACTGTGCAAACTAATTTTTGTCCACAATTAGATAATTAAATTTATTGACAGAGGGCTTGGTGGGTCTTCAGCAATTATAATAATCTTTTAAACGGCTTTCTTCTTAAAGCAAGCAATATTTAAGGGACCTGTGAAGCTGAGCTGGTTAATACTTCTGCATGTAGCAATATGTTGGTTGGAATGTCTGGTTTTATGTGACTTTGGGTGTATTCATCAGATAAGGCTTTATTATGCAGTAATTATTCAAATTATCGGGGACCTAGCTGCTCACTGTCCCCTTACTTTTGTTTAGCAGTCCTATATGAAATTGTTCAGAAGAGACACAGTCCACCAATATAAGTACACGGGCATATAAACAGGAGGAGAGAGACATACCAGAGCTGCACATTTTAGAAGTTGTGACAGACACATTCGGTTTTAGGGCAAGCCACACACCACCAAAATTAAAACCCCAAAAAATAACTTTTTTTTTTCTTTTATTCTCTAACTAGGTTTAACAGCTGTACACTTAATTGTAACTTTATCTTTTCCCTTTTTTTCTCCAAAATCAGCATGCTCATCTTCATCTTTCTCAAAATGCATAATTGGGATTTTATAGATAAATGAAAGGAAAGGTCAACACCAACAAAATACTTGCCCTAATTAGCAAGAGTTTCTTAATTGGTTTCTGAATAATTTAAGCATTCATAGTGCACTGTGCTTTGACAGTTACTGCTAAAAATATATGATTATAGAAAGACTGTGGTATATGAAGCAAACTTCATCTGTCCAAAACTGGACAGAAAATATAAATCTGTAACTGGTCTGAAGAAATTATCAACATGAAAAGCAACTGTCTTTTGTTGTCCTGGCTACAAGGTAAGGGAGAGTCGCTGTATATCAAAGTGTTTAATTATTTTCAGCTGAACAGAAGAAGAAATCATTTGCAAGCCATACTGAACATCATTTATATTTGAAGTAATCTAAATAGACTTGATTTTTAAAGGATACCTTTAGGACCACTCATTTATTGTTTAACATTTTAATTACTTAGAGTTTGTTTATAATACAGGCACACAGATTTCAGATAGGAGTGAAAAAAATCAAGAATTGGCTACTTTTCCTAAAACCACAAGCTTTGCATCATATGTGTCATGAAAATATTTTTCCTGAATTAACTTGAATATAATTGAAATGATAAAATAATGTGTTCATAAATCATTGAAGGGTGAAGAAAGATGAAAGATACTCTAATTTTGTTGTAATTTAGCTAACATATATTTTCTGCTTCCTGGGGTATATACCTTCTCAAGGTGTCACGCCATGTTTCTGTGAGCCGTGCTGTAAAGACATATTTTTGAATATTCCACTGACACTTTGAAATTAAAAGTCATTGTGAATTGTTTTATTCTTCAGTTGAACAGCATTAAGCAGGATAAATGAAATGATTTTCTTATAGCAAGGATGTCACAGATCATGTTTGTTGGATAAAATCTCAGTGAAGTTCTCTCTTAATTCATTTGCTATTATTAGATAATTGGTTGTCTTTTTAAATTAAAAAAGAAAAAAAAAAGTGGAAAGAAAAACTATTACCTCTAGTCCCAAGCCTGATAGAGATGCCTAGGATTTTCAGCTTGAAGTTATTGTCTAAAGCAAAGGATGAAATGCTTTTATAGTCTGAGGTCAGGTGCCTCATAGTGAATGCAATACATATGGGTGTTTATTTCCTAAACACTAAAGGTTACACGTATAAAAAAAGTGATAGCCTTGGCTTTTGGTGGCAAAAAATATGTAATTTCTATAGTATTAGCTGTTAGCTGAGATTGCTTCCACTCATCAAGAGTGTGTATGTACAATTTTACGTATCGAATTAGTATGCTGAACACGGAATTTTCAATCTCAGTTGTTTCCTATGAAAACTTTCTCACTCTCTTTTCCCTCACTGAGGCAGAGGATTGCTAGGCAGCTGTGTGAAACTGGGTGTGTTAAAGTCTCTTGAGATACTTTAATTTCAGGAGAGTAGGGAAAATTTTCTTTCCTCTAACCAAAACTCCCTCTGCCAATCTTTCGATTCTGCTGCTGCCAAACTGGCAAGTATTCTGCTAAAAAAACGTGTGTGTCGTATTTATCTTTAAGACTGTTGTAAGCTGAAAGCAGCTCAACAAATTTGAGAAGTCTAAATAAGGCATCATAAAGCTGGATAGTGAAGGGTTAGGTGGCTTATTAGCAAACAAGTACCAAAGAGTAAAAAACTGATCAGATGAGAAACCTCTTGAGATATTAATGTGTTTTAATGTTCATTTCATTGCTTTTATTCTCAGCTGTCTTGAGAGGTTGAAGAAAGTTTTACGTTGTTAAGGACATTATTTCCCATGAGGAAAGGCTTTAGATAGGAACTGAATTTTTTGTCTAGTTTTTATTTGATTTAGGTGTATTCATCAGGTTGCTGGAATACATACGTATCTCTGTAGATGCCTTTTAGATTCCTTTCCCCATTCTTAAAAATTAAAGCACATTTTTTGTACTAGAAAACTTGACTTTTTGAATTTCTGATGTAAATGCAGACAGAGTACTCTATATGAACTTCATTGTGTTCACTCTTTTCCTTCACATGCTTTCAAACTTACACAGTCTGGATTATTAAAGAGTCCAAGTTGTCAAAATCTGGTAGCTTTAATTTTCAGAACTATTATGTGGCACTTTTTGCATTTAGAGTTCACAGGGTTCATTGGCAAGGTTCTGTTTGAACTGTGTATTGTTCTGTGCCTCGTGCCACCCCCCAAGAAGCCTGATGTCAGTCCAATACTGATGAAGTCCAGAGATCACTGTGAAAAGGATGAAAAAAAGGAGGATAGATGAAAAAGCAAGACAGCATGAAAAGACAAGATAAAAGCTGAATGGCTGAGCTCTACAGTGTAGATGGCATATGGTATATGCAGATCAAGACGGGTCCCTAACAAGTCACACTGAATGGGCCCTGCAGTAGTAAGTGCCATCCCACCACTGGATAGCCCCAGAATTCCCCAGCTTATCTTATTCTGTAGCATGATTTTTATGTTTTATGTAGCTATCCTGCAAAGAACAGATGGTTTTTAGGCCTGAGGTGAAGACTTTGGTATTAATTTGGCATCTTCCTCAACTGAACAAAGATATTTAAAAACATATGCCTGAAATTGATTATAATACACAGGAAGAGGAAAACAGAAAAAGCTGATGGACAACTTTTTAAAACTTTTTTAAACTTTCTGCTAAGATTTTAGTTTATTCTTCATAGTCTGTGTTGGTGAAGATATGTTGAATGTCTTACGTAATGTTAAAATATCATGTAGAACTACATTTCAATTTTAAGTACTTTTTTCCTTTAATGTAGCATGGAGATCATTGCAGAAATGCTTGAATCTGATTGTTCAGTTAATAATTCAAAACAGTTCTGTTTGGCAACTGGGAGAACAGAATGTGGGTGGTGCAGGGATATTGTGCAATGACATCTGTTTCACTGACAGTACCATTTTAGATAAATACCTTATGGTATATACAAGACAGTTGCAGTTTTTCTACAATTACAGAGAACTGCATTTGGAAAATGAGCTATTTTTACCAACATGGCATAGCTATTATTTTATTGCCAATTTTGTTGTCTTAAGAAACTTGAATTGCTTGTGTGTGATACTTTAAGATCCACATTGATCTCCAGTGTTGCCACGGTGCACTTAATGGCAGTATTTGCATTCTAAAGGAAAGTAAAAGTATTTTAGGTACTCCTCTGGTGGTTGTATTAGCATTGCACATGCACATTCACTGTTCCAGTTTCTGATCTAATAGGTGTTCAAGGTAAAACACAGATTACTTGCATGCATATGGGAAAAACTGAAACTTCTTTTATCAGGGCTTCCTAATTTTGAATCTACAGACCCAGTAACTAACTCTATCTATAGAATAACCTTTCTTTTCTTGTTACCAAGAAAAGATTTTTTTCATAGCTTTCATAGTTCATAGTGTTTCACAGTTCAAGCAAGCATGTGTGTGAATACAGAGCTATGAGTATCTGGATCTTGCAAGATAGCAGCATTGTTTTAAGTGCATGTTTGAAAAGTAAACCTCGGCACTGACATTGAACCATCTTTTGTTTAGATAAATTTCTGGTTTTGTGTCATGTTTTATCTACTTTTATTCTCTCAGAAAACTTTCAATCTGCTTCTTAATGTTAATTTAATGTTACTCTGGTAGCAGTAGCTATGGGTTAATTTGCCTTGAGGTTGTTTGTTGAGCATTGTTGTTTCAATTTAGGACTACTGACATTACCACAGGCTTATACTTTATATATGGAACCATTAGTACAGTGAAATGGAGACTACTCTTAGTTTCTTTTTGTACTTCTCAGTAATTTATTGACTACAAAGCAATGATTATAGTTTTCACCACTGGAATCTCTTGGTTTTTTATGTATGTACTTTGGTAATGAGCAAAAAGTGACAGCATGCAAATGAAGTGTAGATTAAATGCTCTTAACACGTGTCCATCCAATAGGATGCTGCCCTTGTTAATCATGACAGGAAAAGAAAGTCTAGAACTGTGCCACCATTAATTAATAGCAAGAGGACAAAATATCTATCAGTATATTTAAAAATGAAAAGCATATGCAATTATAAAGAAGCCAAATGATACATCTTAAAGGCTGTGCAAAACCAGCTGTGTTGGCAAATGTTCACCATGCTGTGTTTCAGAACAACTCCAAACATGGTTAAATTTGTTGTATCAGAAGCTGTACAAAGAGAGGAAAATTGGAGGACTTTATAAATGTTTTTCCCTCTGTTATCCCCATTTTGGAAACTTTGGTCCGGATCCTCCAGAGAATGTGAGAGCTATAGGAGACTGTAGGGGGAATTTCACCCCAAGTTGATACACTACACTTCAAAATATCTGCCAGCTTTGGGGTGCTTAATCTCTGGAAGAGATTGACTTTAAAATTGAAAAGAAGTTCAGAAATCTTTTTTTTCTGCTAAGAAGCTTGTTCAGAAATGCCAGACACATGTGTAGTGCTGCAGTACTGCTTTTCCATCTGACCCATACTCCTTTTCCCCGCAAGATGGTTGTCCAGATTTACCTCTCAGATAAATATTTAATGAAATCCAAAGGCTTTTAGAAGATCTTCAGATTTTGGGGATAAGAGTGCCCAGCTATTATGAAATTACATGCAGATCTCCCGCATTCACTGCCTGTTTCGAGTTGGTGACACAGTCATCATGTCGAAGTTTTGAGTGTCAAGGCCCTGACTCCGCCACTTTTCCTGATACTGTTTTAAAGGGCAATAGTGACCACTCCACAATATGTGTTTTAGACTTTGGATGTGGTATGTGGGTAGTGAAGCTGCCCTAGGGCAGTGCTTGTTGCAGTGCTGAGGGTGCTGCATTTGGAGTGTGTGATGCTCTGAGCACTGCTGACTACAGAGTGACCTTGGCCTTTCTGAGTGGTGACATTCCCCAGGCAGCCAGCATTACATTGCCAGGGCCACAGGCCAAAAAATTAGGTTTGATTAAGTGCTTCTTTCCAGCTAATGATCTAGGGTTTTGTTTGTTTTATTAGCAGGAGTCAGTTCTCCACAGCCAGCTATAGAGGTGAGAAAACAGGCTCTATTGTGCCCTTTTTCCTCTGATTTTCTTTCCCCAAGAATTCATGCATTTTGCTTTTTTTAACAATGGAATAAGATAACCAATTCAAAGTTTTTAATGTGTATTGGATAGTATATTCACAAGAAAGAGAGCATTACATCAAAAATTATATAGAAGTGGAGATCGGGAAAGTTCTTAAAAATAAAGTATGTGCCCATGCTTCTCTTGAAAAGATCTGCGTGGGATGACTGAGTATTAAAAATGTTTTGTACATGGCATATAGAACAGATGGGAAGATATATTGGAGATGAGTGTAAATGAACAGCTGTAAGTCCTATAACTCCTAAGACATTCCATCTATCAACCTCTTTTTTACCATTTATAAAATAAACTTCAATATAAAGAGTAAGGCTTCCTTATTTCTCCCTAGACATGTACCAAGTTTTGTCTAACATGCAAACGATGACTTAGTGTGAAGTTAATAACTCTGTAGAATAAATGGGGTTTCCTTCACCTTAACCTAGATCAGCCATATTCTGTTGTTTTCAGCCAGGTTTTATTTAAGCATTACTTCTTGTTATTTAACTTAATGGCTGCTTCCATTATTTTTTGCAGCAGTAAGTGTGCTATTGGCACAAATCAGAGATTCAAATGCTTTCTTGGCATTGATGAGTTTTTTAGAACCTACAATGACAAGATAGACCAAATACTGGGAAATTGTAATAAATTTAGCATGCACAGATATGTATCATGAGATATAGGTGGCTTAGAAAAAGAAAGGTGACTGGTTTTGTAATTTTTTTTTCATTTTAATTCAAAATCGCTCATTAAGTACTCCTGAAAATCATTATCTTCCTTTATCAGTGCAAAACAAATACCTTAATAATACTTTGCTATACATTTCAAAATGCTGGAAATTTGGTCTCTCAAGTAGAATGCCTTATAGAATGCTCCTGACACTGCATTGTTTGGAGACAGGCACATATTTTTAAACTATTTTTAATTTTTCCACCAAAGTAATGAGATGCTAACCTGATTTCCCCTAGACTAGCTGCTTAGATAACTGTATGAAATCAGTTTCTTTTGTCAGTGGAAAGAAACTCATTGTGGGAAAAAGATTAATGTGATTCACAGTACCTAATAAGAATATGACTTTTCATGTATACAATTTTATGTGCAGTTAGCATACCATCGGTCTTTTCCTCCTCACTCAAGCTGTCATTGAGTTGCTGATTATTTATTAAACACAGATGTCCAAGAGGTGATTTAAAAACATAGCTTATTTCTCTATATGATCTTGCAGTAGATCTTCACGAGTGTCATCAATGATACATCTGGTAGAAGGCAGCACCTTTTTGTATTACAAGACCTGAGTCAAAACAGTACTGTTGATGCTCTATTTTGCTTTTGGAGAAAATAGTCAGATCAGATGGTTTGGATTTAGTTTGGTTTTGGTTTAAATTTGTTTTTGAAATTCTTGCAATTGCATTGTTAAGTGCAGGTTAGTGTCACAGGCAAACTGAAAATCTTAAGTTAGAGCAGCCTTAGGGCATTCTTTTGGCAAACAAATTGCATCTTACAGCATATATATTGTATTACATTACCACGTTTTGTTATTTTACAGGCAATACTTGTATTTTTGAGGAAATTAGTTATTTGCTGTTGGTTTGTTCATTTACTGTGTTCTGGTCTGAAAAAAGGAAATGAAAAAAAATGCTGTGTTGGAAAAACAGCTACTGCCTTGCTGGTAACAGTAGTGGGCCTCAGGGCTAGGGAGAGCAATGAGAACTCAGGGTGTTGATCATGTATTTGTTTCTACAGCAGGTGGAAGATTCAGAGCTCACGTTGCCTCTGAAGCAGTTTTATATAGTGGTATAACTACTGCCCTGCCTTAACCTTTCACTCACTTGGGGTAATTTTACTGTCCCTGTCAGTATTTCATATTTCATCAATATTTCATCAGTGCAGCTCAAAGAACAATTACTGCTAAGTTACTGCGTTTTGCAGTATTCCTGCACTTTTCCATGGTCGTCCATATTGTGATTTACATGAACAGCCATAAATAGCTGTGATCTTGGATGACATCCTTTAAGGTGAGTGTGCGAAAACAGGCTTAAAGGTATGTCTGTGCAATGATGTTAAAACTGCTATGAAGGCCTACTCTTAAGGGAATAATAGATGGGTGCAAAATATTTTCCTGTATGAGGAAGAAGATAGCAGGGAATTTGTACTACAAACTATGCTGACAAATCAATCAAAAATTTTCCTCAGGAATTAATCCTGCTTTATCACCTCTTAACTGCTTAATGCTGCAAGTCTGGTCTGAAGTCAGCAGTAATACCAGTGACGCTTATTGCATAACCAGCTAGTGTAAACTCTTCACCCTCTCACATTGCTGTAGGACAGCTCTAGCTGATATAGATCGCTGAGGAAAAGGCATGTCTGCTGTCACAGCCTGTGTTTGGTGACCTTCAGGCATAATTTGAGGCCTTTCTGGTTATGTAGACTTTTGCCCAAGGGAAAAGGTTGAAGTTTGCAGAGGGGGAACACCTCTTTTGGGATTAATCAGATGTTAATTTTTTTTAAATTTGTGCTGCAAGCTTTTATCAAATTACTAATTAAACTCTTTCTGGTGCTACCAGACACAATCAAAAGTTACCATTTAACTGAAATTTATGGCAATCAAATGTTTCAGTGGAAACACCCCAGATTTTAGAATTCCAACAATTTCTTTGTCCAGAAATAGTTTGAAGTAATTCATATTATTAATTACTTATGGATTTTTAAGGTCAACTGAAATAATTTGAAAGGACCATTGGGTCTTACAGCTATTTTTGTTTCCATATATTTTTATTTAATATTCCTGGTTTTCTGCTTTATTCCTAACATTGATTGTATTTATTTACTACACTTTCTTTTCATTGACAATGTTTCTGGTTGGAGACATATTCTGTTTGAAGTCTTTATCTTGGCTGGATTTTTAAATGCTGTTATTAAATACTCTGCAAAGTTTCAGTTAATAAGTGGTTAGTGTTTCCTCTCTATATTGCAAATCCTGGAAAGCTGTTAAGTTTTCCAGTTCTGAATGAGTTTTTTGGAAGCAGACACAGCAATGCTAGTTTCTCTCCAGAAGTCTCAGGCAAAGTATCTGAGTCTCCTCTCAAAATCTGTGGCAAAATTCCCTTAAAATTTATCAGAGAATTATTGTGGCACTACACTGCAGAGGAATACTGCCATTGTTTTTTGTGTTCCATTTCTGAAATGAAGTCCCTGGTTCTAATGAAGTGATTCTGTAACCTTTTGATGGTCTCATGGTCATTGTGCGGGAGCCGTGTCCTGTTTGCGCGTGCGTGTCGGCACATCTGCGTGTACACGCACACGTGTGCACACACTGCTGGTCTGAACTCTGCCGTGTGTGCCATGCAGGAGGTAAATCACACAGTGCACTTCTCTAGGATGGCAACTGGCATGCTTCCTACACCTGTCTTCTGCCTAGTAACCCTTTCCCGTAAGAATCCCCCAAATATTTAATCCCTCAAGTTTCTGAGCAGCGCATTCCTCATAGGATTTTTCCAGATTAGTTATTCAGAGAAAAATGTCCATGTTTTCTTCTTAAATATGGACTCCTTCCAAGCAACAAACAAATCACTCCTGTCTGAGGCTGAGGACATGATGTACTGAACTATTGACATATTTTACTGTGCCTAATGTATCATATTAATGATTTCCTATTCTGTACCTCTACAGAGATAGAAACAAGAGGTCTACATCACTGTAATGGGATGATTTCTTGCTTTACAGTAAAGTAATCATGATTTGATTATATCATGGGAATGGCCCATAGTGCTATTCTTTACTATGTGACATTTTATGGGGAGAAAAGGCATTTCTTATTCAGGTGAAAGGCCAACAGCTGTAATTACAATAACTAAAATTTGTTACATAAGTAAGAAGCTATGCAGTAAGGTGGGGTGAGAATTCATTACTTTCTTCATTTAAAGTTGTCTGTAAAGTGTAAGTCCTTCTAAGAAAAGGAATAGAAATGTTTCTGCACCTCTTCCTTAATGATCACTTACAATAGATTTGCAAATATATCAGTAATTATTTGCAAACATCAATCTTAAAAATCTTAAAAGTATTTTCAAATAGATTAGAATTCAAATTACTTACTGAATTATTTGGGTAACTTCCTGTGTCCATTTTGTACTGTTAAAAAACACCATAAGGCTATTTAGAATGTAATATAGTGTTTATATATTTAGCATTAAAAAACCCAAACCATTCAATCTCTTCCTTTTAGGGCTATGGGAAATAAATGTTGATTTATAATCTCATATATAGACATGTGTGAAAAAATACAGGCTCTCAAAATAACAGCAATAGGCTTAGTAACAGGCTAAACTGAATTGCAAACTCATGCTTTAACTTTGGCTTTAAGGGTCAAGATGTGGTTCTCTTTCATTTAATTGTCTTAGAAACCTGTGGTTTTCAAGCCTCATAGAACATTGTACAGTGTGCTATAGGAAAGTTTTATTTCTGCTTGCTTGTTTGATTGGATTACTGTATGCAAGGAAAAAAAGGGTCAGCGTATTGATGGCAAAATGGTCTTGAGGCAAAGCAAGGTGGCATGGTGGCATCTGAGAAAAAGGTGGTCAGGCTTGGTGGAAAGAAACCAGATAGCATACATGAGGCTCTCATTTTGCATCATGCTGGTTCTGAAGCATCTTGGTAAGCATATCCTCTTTGCCAAAACTTTAAATGTTAGTAAATTTTCTGCTTAAGAATTCTTCCCATCATTAACATTATTGTTATTCCTTAAAATGTTAGGAAGGATAATAGGGAAGAAAGTCAAATGGAACTTGAATAAACCTTACATGTGCAGATTTTTATAATTGCAATAATTATTTTGTTTTCTTCTTTTATGAGGGAAAGGACTAAACTGAATGAAAGGTAGTTTTGAAGTTGATGACAAGTTTTCCTGTTGATTTTGATGAAAGTGAAATTAAGCCCAAAAGTGAGGACATTGAGAATTACAATCTGTGTGCTTCTCTGATCTCGATGTGCCCCTATATTATTCCAAGCCTCTGAGCTGCTCTCCTTCCATATTAAATCACCCCAGCAAACAAAGAAAGCAATTTCTTTAGCACTTGCAGCATGCAAAACAGGCTTTATCAGCTTTCTGTGCCCTTGGACTCAAACTAGAAAAGGGCACTCAGTGTCTCACACAGCATGATCTGTCCTGTCATGTGGATTATTGATAAATATCAAAGCTGTTAACTATGTGGTGGGATCATAATTGTCTTTTCCCAGACCACTGCTGGAAACCACTGCTGCTTTCATCCTTTTTAAGGGGTCTGTCTCTTAAGCGGAAGAGTGGGCATGGGAAAAGTCAGTTAGTTCCTTTCTGAAAGGTAGGAAAAGCTATTAGCTGTTTTGTTAATTAGGTACACATACAGGCACATTTTTTGAGAGAACAAGTGGAAGAAAGCTTTTCTCTGAGAAAACTACTTTGTATAGAAAACTACTCTGCAAAAATACAAAGACTATTTTCAGATTTAGTTGAACTACATTCAGAATTATCAACGAGAAGCTCAAGATTTAGACAATTGCAGAACCCAGCTCTTGGCCCCAGATTGATCTGGCTTAGCTGTGCTGCCTGACCTGTGAGTATAGTCTCTTACATGTTACATGTAATCACAAGAGAGAAATGGGCATTTTTATAGTGTCATAGATTGTTTGAGGTTGGAAAAAGCAATTGGGATTACTGAGTCCTGCTGTTAACCGATATTGTCAGCGCTAACGCTAAACATGTCCCTAAGCACCACATCTACACAGCTTTCAAATATCTCCAGGGATGATGGAGACTTTCCTGGGCATCCTGTTCCAATGTCTGACCACCCTTTCAGTGAAGAAGTTTTTATTAGTACCCAGGTGCTACTTGGGGCCATTTCCTATTGGCCTATCCATTGTTATTTGGGAGAACAGAATGTCCCTCATCTGGCTACATCCTCATTTCAGGCTAGTAGTAGTAGTGTAGGGAGTGGTAAGGTTATCCCTGAGCCTCCTTTTCTCCAGGCTGAACAACCCCATCTCCCTCAGCCGTGCCTCACAGCACTTGTGCTCCAGACCCTTCCCCAGCTCCACTGCCCTTCTCTGGACTTGCTCCAGCACCTTAATGTCTGTCCTGTAGTGAGGGGCCCAGAACTGAACACAAGATTTGAGGTGTGGCCTCAGCAGTGCTGAGTACAGGGCAACAAATCCCTGCCCTGATGCTGCTGGCCACACCATTGCTGATGCAGGCCAGATTACCTTTGGCCTTCTTGGCCATCTGGGCACACCCTGGCTCACGTTTGACTGGCTGTGGACCAATACTCCACCAATAAGATCTTTATTGTAATGTTTAATCTTCTCCTGACCTGGAACTGGGCAAAAATCTGGGCTATCACCTGCAGCAAGAGATTGGTAAAATGTGAAAAGCTGTCTCCTGTGCTCTTATTGCAATACCATGAGTAATTACCACAGTGCTGCCTTTTCTAAAACCGGGAATTACATCAGGTTGTGTGATGGTGAGAGCCTGATGTCATTTAGCATAGGGTCACCTTTGAGATAGAGGTAACTCAAAGTAACTGTTTTGCTATGCCATCAAGTAAATAAAATTCTTGTATTATATTTAAGTGTTAATCTAGTCAGTGAACATTTAATTTGCTCTCTTTTTATTCAGGTCAGTGTGTAGATATTATATATGCTTCCAAACAGGTACTTGAGGCAAACAAGCTGTTAACTGAGTCTTACTGTTATTTATAGAAAAGTTATTTGGCACTGTAGCCACAGATACTGTTAGCATACATGATTCATGGCATATTTTTCTGGATTATCTGTTTCATAAAATGAAGCATCATTTTAACTTTCAGAGAATTAAAATATTGGTAACTACTTAATCCATTCTTTAACTGATCAAATTTCTAACCTTCCATGCAGATGACTGAACATTTACTATGATTGAAGTAAATTGCTTAGATCTCCTAAAATATCAAGGAAACCTTTGTTAGGATTCAGCAACTCCACCATCCAATGGAAAACAGAGTGGTTAATTATGAAAATTCAGATTATATTATTCTTGCTCATCTGCTTATCATTATTTTTGGGCGTTTGTTCTTCACAATTGAACTGTAATTGTTGTTTTCAAATATTTCACAATTTAGTTAGGGAACAGAGCCTCCTATAAGGAGGTGTGTACATACAGTCCTTAAAAAAAGGAAATCCGTTTGCAGTCTTGGCTCTTTCAGGCTTGTTTGTTGAATTTCAGTAAGTAAATTATTGCACAATATCTCAGATCTCCTCACAGTTGTAAAATCCTATGCCTGCCTTACTCATTTGTAAAGAAGGACCCATACCCTGAATGTCCTTGGATGTCATCCCATTAAAATAGTCAGTGTTACAACATCTGTGTGAAGCAAAAAGACAGTGGCGTTTCACTGATGAAATACAGAGCATCATCTGTGTCTTCCCATTGCAGTGGTTCTGATCATCACCCTGTTTTGATATCATGAATGAGTCGTCAAAGTAATTATGACCCTGTTATATCAGTGTAATGGTAAAAGAATAGGCATAAGTGTAGGAAATTAGTATTGAGAAACGGGTATTTTTTAAAAGGCAAAATTCCTTCCATTTCAATAAGGATTTAATGCCACACTTCATTTTTATGCCTATATTGCTTCATCCACTGATTCTGTACCATACATATCAGTGTCTATTTGCCATGAAAAACCTAAAATTTACTATGTTCCCTTTGCTGACCATCCCTTTGAGACATGATTACCTTCTTTCTGAATGCAGAGGATGGCGTGTGGGAGATTGGCCAATGATAAACCTCAATCCCTGCTCCCTGACCTTTTCTAGGGCCACTGCTGGTTGCAATTTGTTCATCAAGCCTCTTAGAGCAAGGGCAGAATAAAGAAAACCATCGGATTCTGATCAAGGAGCCATTACTTACCTGATTTCCTAATATGCTGACATTTCTGTTCCAATGGTGTGAGCTTTGTCAGGCGCTGTCAGGGATTGAGATTGTTGCATCACTGTTTCCTAAAGAGTGGGCCAAGAAACGCCTTCCGGCAGCCCGTGAAAGACCATATAGCAAAGTGCATCTTGACATCAAGAGCAGAAGGATCTGTTCTTTCAGCTTCAAATATCAGCCAGGGATTGTGCACTGCAGAGAGCTGAACAGCGTCATGGGACTGGCTTTCTGCTCACAGGAGATGGATATCAGCATTGTTGGTTTTAATGGGTTTTGGATGGATTCAAAGTTCTAGAAGGACTTTATGTAATTGCAGCACATTCTGTGCAGAAAGTGCTGACCATTATAATGTTGTTTGGCATCAAACATTGCAGAAAAAGGAAGCAGGATTTTCTAACTCATAATGATGTCCTATACCTTGCTGCGTTTTTGTGCTGGGGTAGAGCTGTACTGCCCAATATTAACCCCTCCAGCAACTCTGATAGAAATACAGTTTTTCTAGGCTTGAACTATTACTATAATCTGCAGTGCTCCTGATCTAAGAAGCTGACTTAAGTTCACAGAAATATATGGGATGAATAAAAAGCTCAGTGTTGAGCAGAACTGCTAATTCCTATGATCAGAAATAACTGTGGAATGTATCTGTGTTTATGAATTTCACTTTTGATAACATGCAGCACCATTTTCTGTGGAAAATGCTGCTGCCTTTTTTTAGTTTACTTCCAAAACGTGGTGCTGCTGTATTGTCTGCTGGGTGAATTTATTCCTTGTATAATGCATGAAAGCTTATAGAAGAAATACAGGAGAAGAGTTTTCTGTGTGATTGAGCTATGTGTGGGGTATTCTAGCAGGGCTCTCCCAGGCCTGTGGTGGCTATTCTGTTGCTTTTGGTTAGTTCCCCTTGAGTAGTGAATGTCCAGGGAAGCATGAACTCTCCAGACTGGAATTGAGGAGGAAACTGTTTGTTGAGATGACCAGTAATGTTAGATACAATACTGAAAAGCTGAGCTCCTTATCAGCACAATTAGTCATGCTTCTGGTGCTAGCCAGTGTTTTTCTTCAGCAAGGTTGCTAGTTTCTCCAGTGCATCATGTATGCCTTTAATACACTTGTCATGAAGTAAACTTCTTTCATTAATTCTGCTATCGCATTAATCCCATTAAAGATTATGAAAAGGGTGACTGCATTTTGTCAGAAAAAAATTCAGTCAACCTTGTGTGGGTCAGGACTTCTTGTAACAGTTGGCCATTTCCATCCAAAGTTCATGGCCTGTTTTTTTTCCTGTTTCACCACTTATGAGTTTGTTGAAGTATAAGATATAGTTAACAAAAGAAAGTGTTATGAATTGGATATGTGAAAACAAAATAATAATTTACTAAATCTATATCTTTGTCCTGTGAGTCAAGAAAGAACTGTTCGGTGGCTTATATAAGCTTTCAACAAAGCTGTATCTGAATGTAGCTAAAAAACACCTACAACCTTGAAGCATTAGCCAGTCTAAATTACTGTTCTAAATTACTTTTCTAACAACTAATAGAACTACTCATGGCACACATATCAGGGAATCACAAATTAGTAGTCACAGAAATGAGCAATGGTTTTCTGTTGTAAAATACACGTATCAAGAGTTGTTCAGGCCATTTGTATGTGTTGTGGCAATTAGGAGTGTTAAGGTTAATATTTCTGCTCTGCTGTTAAAAGATGAGCTGAGGACAACCAGGAGAGGTTCAAATGTCAGCTTTCATCGTGTACAGTATTTTTCTGATAGGTGCGCAGATGCATTCTAATTGGGTCCAAGATGCACCTTAGATAGGCTGTCCGTTACTTTAATAAAGTAAGTATTACAAGTATGCCTAGGGCTTTTAATCTCTCTGTAATGACAGCAGAGGGTTTCTGCTTACCAAGGAGGAGAAATCAGCATAGGCAAATGTGTGTGTGTTCCTGCTGTGATGTGTTCCCATTACATGCTAGTCCTTGAGCACAGAAATACATGAATAACAGAACAGTCCGTACCTTTCCTCTTTTTATGTCTGTATTTAAACCTGCAAAAGAACATCTGCTTCTCAGAGGACAGTTCCTCTGGAGGAACTTATACAAGCTGCAGAGATTAAAACAGAGATGCTACTCGTCACACTTGCCCCAAATAAATGTAATGCTACAGTAATAAAAACACCAGTTCTTCCACAATTAAAAACTTATTGTGTGTATTAAGAGACTGAAATCAGGATGACAATGTGTAATAGTGCCATCTGGTGACCTTCTTTCAGATTGTGCAGTGAAAATATGTGATTCAATGTAAGACATTCTACTTAGAAACACAACAAGCCTTTAGGTTTAATTTTTTAGATTAAAATTCCTTTGAAATCCAGAGTTATCAAGTGAGGATATTTTATCAGCCCATTAGATATAGATGAGGGTATGTATGCTGTTTAAGCATGTGTATACAATTTTGGAATGTTTGTTTCTCTAATGATACTGATACTGAAAAAATACAATTTTTACATATCCTGATAAGCATATGTGTCCTCTTGCTTCAGCTGAGAACTGTGTTGCCCATTCAGTTTGATGAGGAGTTCAGATTATTCTTAATGCACTGCTTCTTCAGCAAGTCAAATATACCTCCTGCACAGGCCAGCCTTTGCTGTTGCTCATTAGAGCTGATCTGAAACAGCATTTGTCAAAGGGCTCAGTCTCCTGCGGGAGCAGCAGATTCTCCACACTGCTGCAAGCCATGGCTCTCAGTCTCTTGCTTGATCCTGAGATAATAGGGCTGAAGATCATGTTCAACTTCTCAGCTGCGAAGAGGCACATTAAAATAAAAACATAGCTTTTTAGCTTTGCAGATGGATCGCCTGGAGATCTGTGTACCCCTGCTGGGCCTACTCAGAGACAAGACAAGAAATCTGATAATGCAGCTTGCTCAGCATCAGCTGGAAAATGAAAGATCATTTTAAGCTTCCTAAATGTGTTTCCCATTTTCTCCACCTTCTTGCTTCTGAAAAAGGGCAGAGGTAAAGGAGACACAGTCAAGACCTTAAATGAAAGAAAACTATTGCATGTACACTATTATGTGTTAAAATATGGTATTTTACATTTCCTGCTCTGTAATTACAGTCACTTGTAGTAGGAAATGCCCTTCACCTGTCTATACAGATAATTAGTTATCCATGCTTTAGGCCAGAAAGCACTCAGTCCCATCATAGATCAGTCATCAGGTGTATTGTGTATAGCAAATAAGTTCACATAAAGTCCCAGATGTATGTGGGGTGATTTTCAGTAGGTTACCAATGCTGAAGAGAAATGTGCAAATAAATAAGAACTTTTAACAGGCAAGACTATACTCACAAATACTATGATTTTGTTTAATGGCAGTGGTAAAGAAAAAGTACTGCAAGGCACACACCAGAAAAAATATTTTGTCCTTCAAGTCCTTAAATTCTGGAAGTCAGATGCCTTTGTTGAATTTTGTAATCTTGAAAGACAAGATTAATGTAAATTCAGTTTTTAGCTTTCTTTTGTTATTGAAGGAGTTTGATTGAACATATTGCCCTTTTGAGCACACAGAGTGTAAGCAAGCTTATTGAAATAAACAGCTTTCATTGAAGTATCTCTAATGAGGTTCTCCATTTAGAATCACACCTGGGTTGAGGCTTACCTACCTCTGGAGATTGTCCAGACTCAGCCCACCTGAGGCAGCTCAGCTACTGTGGGTCATGTCAGGGCCATACCTGGTTTGGCTTAGGAACCTCAAAGAAGATCCACACTGCCCCTAGGAAATCTGTGCCCCTGTTTGACTACCCTCATAGTTCAAAATAATTTTCTTCCAAAGGTTAAGAAAAAACTTCTTGTATTTCAGTCTGTGCTATTGCTTCCTGTCCTTTATCTGGGCACTACTGAGGGAGGTCTGGCCCCTTTCCAACCTGCTGTCAGGTACTTATGCACACGTGAAAGCTGTCCCTGAACCTGCTCTGCTCCAGACTGATCAGCCCCAGTTCTCTCAGCCTCTCCTCCTATGACATGATCTGTTCTGCCTTCTACCCTGAATATCTGGAATGGAAACAGGCAATAATTTTTTCTTTCCTATGGGCAAATTCAAGACTTCAGCCCTCTTTCCTGAGACTGAAAACTGACAGTATTTTAAGGATTTATGTTCATGTCTGGGTATTAATTCTCTGTGGTTTTTGGAGGCCACCATTAATTTTATACAGAATGCCCTCACATTTGTTTCATATTTGAAATTAAAAGGAAGGAATAAATGAGATTAGGCTGAGTTACATACACTGCACCAAAGTAACTAATTATGTATCAAGCAGAATTCTTGTTGGTAACCTCCAAGTCCAAAACCTCTAAGCTTTTAGCTGGGGAAACGTGTGTTTGCATATTGTGTATTAAGTGTTGTAGATGCTCTTGTCCCAGATCAATGTTTTAGATTTTGCAGAACAAATTTCATTCCAGTGTATTTCATCTTGAATAACTGTTCAGAAAAGGCTAAATTGCTCTGCACAGCGTGAGGTTTGGGGGAATGATATGAAGAGTTACTTTAATGTTGATATGGAATTCTTGCTGCCTAGTTAGGGTATCTTAGCAAAAGCATCCAAAAATGAGGAATATGGAGAGGAAATAAAAGAATTCATTAACTGATGTCCCTGAAGAACATGACATAAGCCAGGGGTGAACAGGTTGTCTTTCTGGTGCAGATGGAATAGGAATGAGCAGGGAATGTGGCACTTTTCTTACAGGCCAACAAGTAAAAGATGTTTGTTGCAAATGCTTCAGATATGCTAGTTTTTAAAGTTTTTAATAGCACAAACCTGTTCCTGTCTTGTTTGGGACAGCCTCATGGCTTTCTCATTCTGGAGAAACCCTGAGTAGTTTGCTGCTCTACTTTTTTGGTTTTTGTTCAAAAAACAAAGTGCTCTAAAGTATCAGTAATGCCAAATTCTAGAACAGCTGGTGTACATTATAGAATCCTTTGATATCTCTGATTTCTGTCGGGCCATGAGCCTGGTATGAGATATCCTTGCAATGATGATGAAAAAAGTTTAACTGAGACAAAACTTACTTTTATTTTTTGTGTTACTTTTATTTTTTATTTTAAACCAGTCAGTCTAATGGCAACATTCTAAAATTTTGCCTTTTAAATTGTACACTCATTTTTTCAAAGACTCTTGTCACACGAGGAAAGTTTTTAAGTTTTGATAGTCCTGTCTTATCAGGGCAGGTGCATTGTCCATTACAGTAGGAGCGTTTTGATCTGACAAGAGAAACAGGAAGCTATACTGTTACCTATTTTCTAGTAAGTGCTTGCTTTTTGCAGTGGACAAATGTAGTTTTGGCATATAGTTTTTTTGTTGTTTTATTTATATTAAATCTCTTATAAAAGCATGTAAAATTTTATGTAAATTAGATATTCCAACGAAACATACAGAAATGTTGTTTTAATGATAGTAAAGTATGAAGCATTTCAAAAACACTTACATGAAATGGCGACAGTTAACATTTTGCTTGCTGCATTATACCTTGGTACCTGGCCAGCCATAGGAGAAAACAGATGAAACATTGATGTGACTGTGTTCTAGAGATTACTGTAAGCAATTTTTAAACCATTCTCAGATTTTATAGAAAATGTACCAATCTCAGATGAACTTTTCTTCAGGCACAACATAAAGAACTAAATGAGTTGTTTGATTACTTTAAACTGTTGTGATGGGTGTCACAGTGGAAACCAAACGCCTTCTCTGTGAGTAATCTCTGAAACATTAACTAGGACTAATTCAATGGGTCTGTTTTCTATAGAAGTGACATCTCATTGAAGATTTGGACTCCAGGCAGCTCTAAACAGCATTAAAATTAAGGGGTCTGGCCAACCACCCCTCCCTTCTTTTTTTTTTTTTTTTAATTATAGTAACAGAGCTTGTTCCTGAGAAGCTGTTATTTTTCTCATGATATGAAAATAAGTTTATTATCACTGTTATTTTATCAACTGTTTCTTCCTCAACACATTTATCCTCTCTGCCTTACAGATTAAAAACCCCACCATTATATTTACTTAAAATTGCAGCAGTTTAATTTTGGAAAGCAGTCAAAATACATAGAAAGCCACATGTGTTTGCTTTTGTGTACACCAGCATGAGATTTATGTGGCATAAGACTCTTCTAGTATGAGTATTATGATCTGACTGTCTTTATGCTCTGCAAATTGAAGTAAATGCATCTGCAGTGCATATCTAAGACAAAAATTCCTGTGTTGCACCAAGAAAGTGGGGTTTTTTTGTTTTGTGATGTGCAAGGAAACTATGAAGATCCATCAGAGTTATATTACTACATTTAAACTAATGCACCCTATCTCAGTCACCTGAAGAAAGTTTGTGCAAGGAATGAAATGTCAGTCAATTTCAGGGCTAACTTCGATTCATTGAATTGCTCTGGTATCAGCTGATTTCCTTCCAGTTACTGGACCATGTCTGACAGTTCCTAAATGTCAACATCCTTTGAAAGAGACAAATAATCCAGCAGGTACGTGAGACATGAGATGAGGTGCAAGGGGGTGATGCACCCCACCTCTTTAGGGTCTACCTTATTCCTCAGGAAGACTCTACAGACATGGCTCAGAAACAGTCCTCAGAAGTGTGATCAAGGTTGCTAATACAGGATTGACCTGTGTCTGGGATCCTTTTAGCTAGCAACCATGATGGGCAGGTAGGACACAGTTTTCTGGTTAATGCGTGGCAGGTATTAGGATCAAATTTCCATGAACCCTTAAATCAGACTTCAGAATTGACTTGAATTTCAGTCATTGCAAGAAAGTGGTAAGTACCTTCAGTATCTAAATCACAGAGTCACAAAGATTTCAGGGATTTACAAAGACTTACTACCCCCTTTGTTCCCCAGCAGAAAGCACATCACCACATCAAGAGGAGTAGAAAGGATTACAGCAATTAAAACAAAGTAGAGTGACTGCCAAATGGAAATTGTAAATTATGAAGAGGTGGACGAGGGAGTTGAAAAATCAGCTGGCTGATTGTTGTAGCATTGCTATGTTCTATCTCATGTATGCTGATGATAGAAAAATATCCTCAATCTTTGTGAAAATAGAACTAGTTAACTGAAAAGTTAAACAAGATGAATATCAGATCTCAAGCAAAAGGGCTAATTTCAGTTTCAATGAGTTTTTAAAAAATGGTCAGGAACAAGCTGGGCTGTTGTGACCTTGGCTGAAAGAGACACACACAATTGTTAATTTATTTCTGTTTTTTCTACTCACAGCTGTGTGACCATGTCCTAGACACACAAGTATTTACAAGAAATTGTCTGTAGATACACCAGTGCCTAAACTTCTATAGATATGACAGCACATTATAAGCACCAATACATGATGCTGAGAGCAGTGAAAGCTGTAATTGCCTATGTCTTTCTTACCAGTGTTCTGTGCACTATAGTTGTTTCAGCTGTCTGCAGCAGCTTGCTGTGGCCTAGCACTGTTCTTTGCATTCTGTAATCCAGGGGCAATTTTCAAGCAGTTGCTTCATTCAGATGTAAAATTTAAATTGTTCTAGCAGGGAGATCTCTCTGTGTAGAAGTCCTCACTGAATTAGAGCTAACTAGGCATGCTGCATAAATCACAGTGGGACTAAGTAATTTAGTAATGGGCTCTATGGGGCTGTTGCTTGCAAGGGTGGCAGAAACCTATCTGTTCCGCCACACGCTGTCGGAATTCTGTGAGGCAAGAACATTTTGTGATGAGACATACTTGCTGTTGGTAAGTATGGTAGCTTGTACGGCCAGTGGCAGGGTGTCTCATGCTGATGGGCAGTGGGCAATCACTAAAACTTGATGCAAATGGCAGTTTTGTTGTAAGAGCCTGCCCAAAAGCAGCTGTGCCTCTGAGGATGCTCTGGGATTTTATCTTTGTGTCTTACTACAAGATAAAGGCAATGGTTGAGCTAAGACTATAATATACCTGACAGAAAATGTTTGGGGAAAATTAATTATTTGACAAGACCTAAGCTGCTAGACCCTATGTTTGTTTCTTCTTCCATGGATATGTGCAAATATCTGTGAAGTAGGTCCTTACAAATACAAATAGATATTTGATGGTTCTCTGGGTAGAAGATAATCATTCTGTCCTCACAGGCAGAGAGGGGTTTTTCATCCTGTATACAAAACACAATATGAAAACAGAGACATTCAAAGCAATACTACCTTCTATTTGTGACCTCTCCTAGACTTAAATTTTTTTGGTTCTTACTAAGACTTGTGTATGATAGCTGAAGCATAGAATGAGGAGAACATGCAGGTGAAGGCAACTGTATTATAAAGAGCCATAAGGAGTCCTAATCTCTTGGTACAGGAAAGGAGTCCTCAGACCCCACATCATCGTATCCTTTGCAAAAATCTGTGGAACATTGGTAAATAATTTTAAGGATTTTAAGGATGCTAGCCAGCAAGGATAATGATCCCTCTGTCATATTAAAAACATAGAAAGCCTAGTAATTACTTCAAGTGAGTATCTACATGACAGCCAGAAATTCAAAGCTGAATTCTTTTACTAACAAGCAGATATCCACTAACCTATCAGGTTAACCTATGCTGGTTAACAAAACAGGGAAGGGAGGGAAAATCACCTTTCACAGAATGTTCAGTTCTGAATAGGTGGTGGGTCCTGGTGATTCAAAGCAAAGCTGTCTTTTAATATGCCTTTGTCTTTCTGTAGAAACATCATTTATTCCAGCTGTCTAGCAGGAAGCAGAAACACTTGATTTAGTATCATTTTAATCTCTTCCTACTTTAGCCACTGCTCTGCACCTTACACAGACTTAGCATTCATCAGCACTGTTATGTAAACTGAATTATACACCACTTTGTTGAGTGGAGCTCAGTAAAGCAGCTTGCAGCCACAGTTCCTGGTACCTGAACAAGCACCACAATCTGTAGATTTAGCTTGGAATGGAATTGTTGACACTGTGAGGAGTGTAATTTGTTTTTTAATTAAAGTCCACACTTGGAAGCACTGTTAATTGGGAAAGGTGATTCTTTCACAAAGTCAAACAGCTGTTTGGGTCTCTCAGTAAAAGCAATATAAACTACAGAGTCTCTCAATAGAAGCAATGAAATTTTTAATTACTAAATTGTTGCATTAAAATATCTGTTATCTCATTTCAGTATTGTGCTGATTTTAACCATCAGATAAGCCAACAACAACACTATGATTCCTTATATTCATAAATTGATTTCCCTGGAAACTTCAATATTATTTAGTCACTCATAGATAAATTATGTTAACCAAGAGCAAATTTCTGAATTACAGTGAATACTGTTAAGAGAATTATTTATGTAGAAGTACCTGTACCCCATCATTTTTGAATTCTTCATTTTCATGGACCTGGATTGCTCTGTTTGTGAACAAGGGAAAGGCAGAGGAGTCAGAGAACCAGTGAAGTGAACACAAGGTCAGGGGCCATGCTGCTGTTTTTCCTGGGGACCTCAGCAGCAGTGCAGTGGTAGTTACATGGTGCCTGTAAACTCTGAAGTGGATTACTGCACCATAGTGCTTCTGAAACGTGGGCAGCAGTAACAGAAGTGGCTCTGCAGCAGGTAGGAGCTTTCTCAGAGCCAGGGCTGACATTCAGGATCCAGCTGTAATGTGGGGCACAGAAGCAGAAAGGTGCATCTTTCTGCCACTGGGAGTGAGATACCAAAACTTTCTTCTGTCTGTGCCACCATACTCACCATGTCTGTCGCAGTATGTTCCCTGCTTGTGAACATGGGCTGAGAGGACTTCACTTTGATGCACTTGTTCCATGCACTGAATGTGAAGCCAGTGGGCCTCAGTGAGGAATTTGGTTTCAGGCTTCTGTCTCTGTCATCCTCCACTCCTGTAAGATGCCACCTGGATTATTGTGTCTAGCTCTGGAGTCCTCAGCATGGGGAGGACCTGGACCTATTGGAGAGAGTCCAGAGGAAGCCACCAGGATGCTCAGAGGGCTGGAGCACCTCTTCCCTAAAGAAAGGCTGAGAGAGTTGGGATTGTTCACCCTGGAGAGAACACTTCAGGAAGACCTAGCTGTAGCTTGCTAACACCTGAAGGGAGCCTGTAAGAAAATGGGGAGAGACATTTTAGCAGGGCCTATTGTAATAGAACAAGGGCTAAGGGTTTTAAATTAAAAGAGGGTAGATTCGGATTAGATATTAGAAGGTTATTTTTACAGTGAGGGTGGTGAAACCCTTAAACAGGATGCCCACAGAAATTGAGGATGCCCCATCCCTGGAAACGTTCAAGGCCAGGTTGGATGGGGCTCTGAGCAGTGTGGTATAGTAGAAGTCCCTGCTTGTTGCAGGAGCATTTGACCCCATGACCTTTTAAAAGTCCCTTACAACCCAGACTGTTCAATAATTCTGTGTTCACAGGCCTGAAAACTTCTGCTCGCAAGACTTTGTAGTCTCCAGTATGCTTTTGCTCAGTGTTTATTGCAAAACAGCTGGTTTGCTATGCTCTAGTAAGCAAGAAATATTGACATGATGGTAAGGGAAGATGTGGAAACGAGGTTATTGAAGGTGACATTACCTTTAGGAACTGGTAAGCCTGCAGAGGAAGAGCCAAACCTTCTTTTTTTGTTTTTCTTTTTTTTTTTTTCTAATTTTTTTTAGAACTTATTCATTTAAAATAGGATGGTTAAATCAGGCTTCAAATAGCTCAGAATGGCAGTTTTTGCTACAATGTGGCTTGCAAGATGGTTTAAATAAATACTCCTGTTTCAAGAAAAGAAGATGGCACATTTAACCAAGAACAGGAAGTTCTTGGTTCACTTGCAAATGATATTTTTAACCGAGGATTTTCCAAATTCTGCAAATAATTATTGGTATGTATCTTTATGAGTAACTCCTGTGTGTCCAAAGCACAAGCAGAACTCTTTGTAAGATATGAAAAATTAAATGCTATGCTTGTATTGCATTTATTGTTACAATATATGTGATTTTAGGATTTTTATTTTATTTCCTGGGTCTACTATGTTTTCACTTGTAATTCATGAACTCAATTTGCAAATGAAAAGTTTTCAGTTATTAATGTTACTGTTTGAATGCTCACTTCCTATGTAGAGAATATTGTAGATGTTAAGTAAAATTGTTTCATGGTAAAATAATTTTGCCATAATATGACACAGTGCTTCATGTGCTTTTCCAATTTATATTCATTGCCTGTAGTAAATTTATGCAAGCAATGAACTGGATGCTCCTACTGAAACATTGACCATAAAATATTCTTCTATTAGTAAGATTAGTAAGATCTATTTTACTAGATAATAGGCTGCAGTAACACAGATGGTTAGAGTTTGACTGCTTTTTTAAATTACATACTCAACTAAATATTTTAATATCATTATATAAAACTGATTCTAAGTTAGTCAGCTGTTGTGGAAGTATTTAATTTTTAAAGATTAAATTTTTAAATTAAGTGTTCTTTGGAATCTGTTAACAATGGAATCAGTTTAAAAGTAATTAGAATTGAAAAGATCACTTCAAAATGGTAATACAGCAGACCCACAATAAACCACATATTTCTGATTCACACAAAAATTGTCAGTCTGTCCACTGTTCTCAGGAAAAGGGGAGAAAGACTTTCTCAGGGAAGATTTTACATCAGGTTTCTGTAGCCAGGATTACTAAGCCATTGCCTTTTACAGTGTTTCATACAGGTAGTACATTCTGATGTATTACCATAAATAATTGTGGAACAGCATGTAATTCTTGTGCCCGTACCCTGTGGAACCACAGTGCACCTGTGGAGGTACTGAGTTATGGTTCCCTACAGAGCTCCCCATTACCAGACCTGGCGTTGCCCTGGTTCAGTTATTCTTCTAGAAATACGAAATCCCATTTTTGCCAGCAACTGAAATAATTTTTGAGTATCCACATGAAAGGATCTCTCCCCTTTCTGCTCAGTTTTTTAGCCTCCATACATTGCAGAAAAACTGCAGAATCACAGAATGGTTTGGTTTGGAAGGGAGCTGAAAGATCATGGCATTCCAACCCCTCTGACCTGAGCAGAGATGCCACTTGCTCACTCATTCGGGTTGCTCAGGGCCCCATCCAGCCTGGCCTTGAACACCACCAGGATGGGGCATCCACAGTTTCTCTGGGCAACCTGTTCCAGTGTCTCACTGCCCTGTTAGTAAATAATTTCTTCCTAACATGTTATCAAAATGCCTCTTTTTTTAGTTTAAAACCATTGCCCCACGTCCTATTGCTTTCTGCCTGTGTGAAATGTCCCTCCCCCTCTTTTTTATAAAATCTATAAATTTATAAAGTATTGATGCTACTGATGTTAAAACAACAGGAGGGGAAATTATTTCCAATGTGACTAAGTTGTGTCTGTGTAGTATCAGGTAGTGCTTGGAAGTGGTTATATTTTATCTCACTTCACACATTCTTACATTCAGATACAATAATGTGCAGCAGCTTTTATAGCACATTTTATATTCTCTTTTTAAAAATAACGCTAATGAATTATTTGTTCCAGTGATGCAACATTCTAGGGGTTTAATGATATTAGGAGGTTGCTACAGATGATACTGTGTCAGCAAAATGCCTCTGCTTGATCCCATGGGAGGTCCTAGGGGAAGGGCACATAGCAGACATCATCAGAAAGCTGTTGCACAATGGCAATTTAACTTGTGTCTGAAGATCATTGTAAAAGTAATAAAATATAAATCAGGCTCTCTCACCAGATGCTGAAAAAGTAAAATAGGCATTCTAAACCATTATTTCTAAAGAAACATTCGTGGGACATAATTTCTGATGTGGTGATTTAATTCCTTTCTTTTCTTGCTCCAGAGACATAATTATGTCTTTGGCTTAGCCAAAAACTGACTACCATGGCACATGATCACATTGCAATACTATTGCTGGCAAAAGAATATACAGGCAGAAGTAGTGAAAGAAGTAGATTGGCTATGCGTTTTTCCCAGGACTATACATGCACATTTTTCAAACAGATTTAACTGCTAGTTTTGCTTAAAGTAATTTTCAGTCAAAGATTAAAAAGAAATCAATTATACATTGAAATAACTCTCTAGGAATGCTATGAAGAAGTGAGTAGATGCCATCATCAAAAAAACTTTTTTGCAGTAACTTCTCTTTAAAATACAGGCAAACAAAAAAATTGGAAAATGGGGATAGGCACTGATACACAGTGAAGCCTTGCAGCAAGTAATCTCTGGGCTGCAGGGATTGAACATTTGCTCTCTTGTGAAGAGGAGGAATAGAAAATGGAGGTAAAGGGGGAAGGAAAATTTTAGTCATAGTTAACTTTTTTGTGATAAAACATAACCCTTCCTTTTTTTGCCTGAGAGATAAAACCTAAGAAAACAGTCTCTGCAGAAATGGACTGGGACAGGAGAGCGTTTGACCACTGGAAAAATGAATATTCTCTTCTGGAATGTCATATCAGATGTGCAGTTTTTCCCAAAGATGCATCTGCTTGAACTTTCGTTGATCCCATTTCTAAAGGTTTAGAATTCTGTCTTATCAGAACTTTTAGGTAAAAGTGAATGAGGTTTTTTGGGGGATGTGGCAGAGATAGGAAGGTTTCTGAGTCAGTTTCTTTGCCTGTCTACTTCTTAAATCGTTAGCATCCATGGATTAGACTGCAGAAGTGTTAATGAAGGAGTTTAAGGTGCAAGCCTGCTGTGCCAGGCAAAACGGCACAATGTCTTTACGGTGTCTTCAGCCACCCAGGCTCCTTAAGGAGCCCGAGCTTTTGTAGTTTTAAATGTCATCTGGTTTCCATGGTTTGATGCCTGCCAGACCCCAGTGGTATGACTCAGAACAGTGCACTGAATGTTTGCTTTAAAATAGGAAATCGAGGTTGAGGGTGGTGGTGGGGTTTTTACACGGGAAAAAAAATTAAAGAAATTGTGATTTTTCATCTTTTAGCACTGCTTTAAGGTACATTTTCTCAGCACCACTTGGCCTTAAATCTAAACACCCAAGCATTAGGTGCTTGAGTGCTTTAGCATTAGTGATTTTGATGTTTCATAAAATTAGATTAAACTAAGTTATTAGAACTAAATGGGGGGTTTTGAGTTGAGGATTTTTGGCTTTGCTATCTCTTTTTAAAACCACAGATATCAGTGTGCCACTGCCTGTGTATTATGCCAGGAATAAAGGATTCCTACATTAGACTTGCAGTTGAAGAGTTACCTAAATATTCTCATGTTCAAATAAGAGTATTCAAGGCAGTTGAATACTCCTGTTGTACGATGTTTTATTTCTTATTTGTATTTGAAGATCAGTATTTCATATGAAAGCATATCATATCAGTATGGCCACTTTACATTCAAATTAATAACTGCATTCTTATTAATATCATACCAACTAAATTTCTTTATAAAGCCCTAACTAAATAATCTGGTTTTATATTGAAACATTTAAGTAATATTTATTTGGAGTTCCTGTCAAAATTTTTAGTTTGGCCATTTGGGTTTATTTCACGAAATGTACTATGTGGATTTCTCATCTGAACACAACAATTCAAGGTACACTGTCAAAATTTAATTTTTAAAGTAAATTATATATGTCTTTTAATTTTTGTTGTGACTTTTTAATATTTTATCTATATGACTAAGTGTTTTAGTGGACATACGTTATGATAAAATAAATATAATGTTGTATTTATGCACTTGATTAGTTAACCAAATGATTTCCAAGGAAATTATTGCTGTTGCAAGATATATACATATGTTGCCACATATATACATATATATATATATGTACTGCCCTTAATTTTAAGTGCTGGTATAACATGGTGAAGTTGGCCTTTTACAATTGCTAGGATGGAAGGATTGAAAAGGCAATATGAGCAGTCCCTGCTGAGTGCTTGAAATAGTTACTATCTTCCATGGCTTAAGCAGAAAATATCCCATCTTGGTAGACATGAAATTCCATGTAAGCTTGAATTAATACTGATTGTCACTTCACATCTAATTCTAGTTTGCTCATAGTAATTCTGAGTGTAAAAACCTGCAGTGGTTTTTGTTTCAAAATTGCCATTTAGTGAGCACGGAAGAAGCAATTATATGAACCTTCTTGCTCTTCCATCATGAAAATATGCAGATTTCTCAAAGTGACACATGAACATCACTGAGATTCAAGAATTACTCACTTTCTGTCACTGAGGTTTATTTTTGTAGATGACTACAAAGCTTTCTGAAATATCCTTTCTGACCAGAGTTCCTTCCTGGGAAATAATTTACCCCAGTTTTTCAATCTTCTTTTCCCCATTACCATACTTGAAGTGGGGAACAGTGACAAGGTCTCATCCTACCAGGAGTCTGCAGAAGCCTAACAACTGTTGAAGTGATGAATCACCAGTGAATTGTGTTGGCTAGAAGACAATTCAGAAAAAGTAGGTTTTGCTTATTAAAATAAAATGTTGTAATAGTAACAATAACAAGAAAAAGAACAACAATAAGGACAAACACCAAAATCAAAACTACAAATTCTGCTTCATTCATAATGTAGTGTTTTGGAGATTGGACGGGGAATGCGTACTTACATGTTTTGAATTAGCTGCTATGGATATCAGCTGTTAAAATTAAGGAGAATTCTGTTACTTGCATATCACCAAGTTGATTAAATGCTCTTTTGTTAAACCCTAGTAAAATTAAAATCTCCTCCTCGTTTTTCATCAGGATGTGCTACAAGTATTCATTGCAGAACCTGTCAACACAGCACTGGTGTGGACTTACTTATCCTGGTGCTTGTAATCAAATGCAATTATTTTATACTGTCCTTTGTTTACACTTCTCAAAGCTACAGGAAAAAGGCAGATTCAAGTGTGAGTGCTCAGAATTTGACCACTCCCATATACCAAACCCCTCCTTATTTCAAGATTAATTGTTTCTATGACCAGATTATAAGCTTTTGTTCCATTCTTGTTTTACTGGTAAATTTTGAAAATACCTTTGTGTACTCGTTCTCCCATTTTTCCTATACAGAGAAATAAAGCTTTGACGTCTCTTCTCCTGTTCACTGGCGCCCTTCCCAGCACGTGTCCTGGTCAGAACCCATATTTCCTCTTGGCATATGGCTGTAGCTGTTCACCATCTTACAGCTGAGCCTTTGTCAGTGCCTTTTTGAAGGGCTGCCAGTCTCTACTGGAAACACTTTTATTGGCACAGTCTAGAATTTAGCTTTTCCACAGTGAAAACGTACATGGCTCATCATCATCCTGTGACAGAAGATGATCTTTCTCCTTTTCTGTAATTTCTTACTGATAATACCTTGCAATGGTTATGTTACTACTTAATGAACTGTAAGTCCCTAGGTTTTGATCAGTTCTGCCTAACTGAGGTAATGGAATGTGTTTATAAAACCCTTTCTCTGTAGGGACATAATTGTAGAGGCCTATCCAAAATATCCAATCTGTTATCTACTTACCAATGTAATTTCAGTGATTTTCACTATTCACTTAGTATAGGTGAATTTGTAAATTAGATGGCAATCTTTATTTTAACAGCAAGCTGCTGAAGCCAGTGAAGTTCTTCTGTGCACCAAAACATCAGAAAATCATGCTAAAGAATTCCATTATAATTTAATTCAAATCCATTTAAAGTCACAATTTAAAAATACAAGACTACTGAGTTCACAGATTTGATTAGAATCAGGTTTGACTTCATCAGTACTGAAGGGCATAAAAATGCTTAGGCAGTCAGACGGGGACAGCATATTGTGATTTGCAGCTTTCTGCCCCGATAAGTGTCTAAGGACAGATAGCATGAACACACTTTTTTTTCCATTGTCTTATCATAGGTGTTGTTGCGGCTGTGTATTTTGAAACCAACATGTACCTTTTATAAAGTTGTAAAATAGGTTCTGTGAAATTATCAAAAGCTTTACAAAAAAAAGTTGGACTAATCTCTTAGCTGATACACTCCTACACAAAACAATTCAAGTGAAAAACAGTAATATCTGAGTATAACTGAGTATTTCAGGGCAATATTCAGTCTCTCTTTTTGACCTTTTCCTGTCTGTTGGGGATCATCTGAGCTGTTTTCATTAAATAAGGACAGACTTTAGTCTGTGCTGTTAGCCTTATCTCACAGCAAGAGCCATATTATAACACATGCAGGGAAGGGCATGGACTGATTTCCAGCACATCATTATGACAAAGAACTCATCAAATAACTGATCCTACCAAATGCTGCTTAAGCATCAGCATTCTTCATGAAGTCAAACAAACCAGAAAATGATAAAAGACGGTTTTGTAAGAAAAAAGCTGTAACATTGTTTTGGGAGAATGAATAAAATATGTATTCAAACAAAACAAACCAAAAGAAAAATAAAGAGCCTCCCAGTTTTGAGTTTTCTTAGCTTAAAATCAGTAAGTAAAGCCAAAGAAACAAACAGTTGGAAGATGCACTATGCATACACCTGTGAATATAGTAATTTGTGCAGAGCAAGTAACAGCTGTGACAACATGCATACATTTTACTAATTGAAAAGTATACATATAAACTTCTGGAAAATGCGAAAAGAATCTTATACACATTTATTTCACCACTCTGCTGATTCTGCTTACATTGATTTGGTCCGTGCTTATATTAGATTAACATGTTGGTACATGCTTACTGCTGGTCTGACTTACCTTACAGTATTGATAGAAATATTTGTTTTGCAAATTTCATAAAATGAAAAATAAATAGTTCTGAAAATATTTCCAAGATGCTTTGAATCTCTTTTTCAAATTTATATATGCATTGCAACAATAAAAAGCATTCTGAGCATCACACAGAGATAATAGCTCTTCAAATGTTTGTTTTCATCACTCACCAAAAATACATTCCCATGCCCAAGATGCATGGGATTTAACTAGGAGCAGATAGAATTAGAAATATAAATTAACAAGGGACTAGTGAAGATGCTGGATTATTAAACCAATTATTTAATTAATTCTTTGAATTTTTGTGTGTGATTGGCAAAGCTCTTAGCAGAAAGTCCATATTATTATCTTAAACTTGGAGATGGGGAAACAAAAAGCAATACAGTACATCAGAAAGAGTAGCCCTTTGCTGTCAGTAAGTAGAACTGGTTTGTAGAAATTTAAAATTCTGTATTTTGTTCTAAATGTGCAGCAATGGTGCAACCCTCTCTAGAAGGAAAATCAGCACAGAGAAGACACTTCTAGCTCTTGGCAGGTTCTCTTGTTCTTATAGTATTTTCTCTGGCTAATAAAAAGCTGTATATTCACTGAAGACCTGCTTCACAAAGGTTCTTAAGCACACATTTTAGTGATATCAAAGATACACTTAATAAGATTTTCCGTTTCAAAGAAGCTCTCAGTTTCCAGCATTTGGAGCAAGCATTCTGCAGAGTTGCAGAGCCTGCACATGGGAAACAGGATTTGTCAGTTATAGGAAGAAGGCAGATTTGGGTTTAGGGTTCAACTAACATTGTATGGCCTCCATGTTTTACTGTATTCGTGTTAGATAAATGACGAGAAGCACTTGTAAACGTCTCTGTTCTCCACCTCTGCTAGGACTGCCAAGGTCATCCAAGTCTTGCCTGTCTTAATAAACAATTTAGCTCTCAGTAAAGACAGGATTCTCCTACTTTAGGTAACCATTGTCCTTGCAAGAAAAAGTGGCTAGACAATATCCTTAAACCTTTCATCTGACAAATTAAAAAGAGCTTAGATCAACTTCTGCCTTAGAGCAACCATATTGCCTCACATAATAATGCTCATCATTGAATCAATACTGTTTTTCATTTTGTATTTTAATTAATTAAATATATCCCTATTAAAAAAAATCTGCATAACTGCCTGCTTAGGTACTTTAAAATTGTAAAATGAAAGTTTTCAGTAGCTTACATGACCATTTTCTGCCCTCAGAATTGTAGAAATTCTGTCCCTGCTTTTGCTTGTAAAGGTTGAGAAGTGATAGGACATACAAGATTCAGTGGCAATAACTAGTGCTGTGTATATCTGTTCCAACATTAAACCAAGTATTTAGCCACAGTGTAAAGAGTGTAATTCCATTTTCTGCCTAGAAACAGGAAAACAAGATCTAAATCCAGATCAAGAAGTTGACACCTTCTTCGTTAGGTTTCGCGTTTCTTTCTAGCTCTTCCTTATTGTGCATAATGGAGACCATTTACCTCTCCAAAATGAAGGAAATGCTAAAATGCAAACCTACCAGGTGCTGTTGCTGCACTCCTTGCAGCTGCTGTAGGGCTTTGTCTAACTACTCCCCCAGCTGACAAATCTGTTACTCTGCCTTCACTTGTAAACAGCTCTGACCAAAATATTTAGACTGGCAAGAGGGTACCCCCTTTCTAAAGAAAATGTTAGTAAGATACAGTGTACTGAGCCAAATTCTGTAACTATTGTGGGAAATCTGAGGCTGCTTTACTGAAGTGAATGGAGTTCCTCTGGTGCATGGTTGCCTGGCATTTAAGTAAACTTGTGAATTAACATTGTTTAAATAAAATTATGGGTATATTGAGGGGGAAAGACCTTTCTTGTTATGGAGCTAGCATTAGGCTTCCTTATCTCCCAGCAGACCAGAAATGTAGATACATAAGCCTATAAGAAATGGATATTCTCACACAGTGTGGAAATAATTTTTGTCTGTATGTGAAAGAGCTTTGAGGCTTTTAAAAGTGCTGTACTACCCACAGACCTGTGCTAGTACACATGACATGTCCAGGGATAAATACATTCTTGTTCTAACAGAAGAAATGAAAGCAAGGTCTTGTTTCCTCCCATCTGCCAGGCAAAGTTATGCCCCAGCTCTGTCCCAGCAAATCTCAGGGAGGAAAGAGATGTCACAAATTTGTCTGGTCAAATGCCAGATCCCGATTATCCTTTCCATTTGCATAAGGGACAGCACAGCTGATCTAAGCTGACTGTAAAGCACCTCTAGTAATAGTGATTTGGATAGCCTAATGATCTTATATTTAAATGCGACTTAAGTCCACTACTAATTTTATACCATTTGAAGTAAAGATATTTGTGCAAAATTACTTAGAACTTATCTTACTTGTCCAGCACTGCAAAATCCACATACATATTGGAAGTGAGATTTCACCATTGTTCCTGTGGCTCCTTCAAAGGATTGTAGAAACAGTTTGCAGTTTTCTTCACTAACCCAGCTATTCCCCTTCAGTGCTCATATCTGTACGAGAGAGGCAGCAGATCAGTGTTTGCCCCAAATCCATAGAGGACTACCCTTGTTCTCATTCCAGTGGTTTATAGTCAACTGCAGTAAAAGAGCCTTAGCAAAATTTCTGAAATGATGGTCTAATCTACACTGGTAGATGAATTTCTGAAATGCTGGTGATTTACACTGGCATTCATTGTATTTAGATGTAGGAGAGGATATAACAAGGAGAATTATGTGACTACTGCCTTTGGTTGGGTGTAGCTGTATCAGGTATGCTATGAGAATCAGTACACAGCAGGGAAAAAAGCCTCATTAATCACAGTGCGGGTGTGGGTTTCCAGTGAGATTTTGCTTAGTCTTCCTGGGACTTCTATACAAATATTTTAATAATAAAATATTGGAAGGATAAATTCATGTCATCAAGAAAAAGATTCACTATGAAGAACACTGTAAAATAGATGTAGAGTACCTCACAAACTTGACAGATGGGCGAAATTCAGGTGAAACACAGCAGCCATGTGGCAACATATTACAACAGTGGGAAATAATGTAAATAAAAATAAAGCAAACGGTTACACTCTTCAATAAATGTTTAATATGGACCAAATAGCCATGGTTTTCTCAAGAGGGTTCTTAGCCTCTTCCTGTCTCAAGTTATTGTGTTGTTTTACAGTGAACTGTAGCTGTCTTTCAGAGAGAAATAAAGGGATTTTCTTTGATAGACAGAGAGAACTAAAGGCTTTAAAGTCAGTAAAGTTTCACTTCAGGAGCAGTCTTAGTGGTTTTCAGCCCACTCTTTCAAAAATGCTTTGTAAAATAAACACAAACATTACATTACTTACAAAAGGCTTAAAAGAAACAAAATTACTGACATTTTAATGTTACAGTCTCTCCTCCTGCATGGTCTTTGACTGAACAAATCAAAGGCTTGATGTGGGGTACATTGCACTGTAAAAATACTTTTTGATAATTTTGTGTCATCGAGACCAGACCTGAGGTATCTATATCTGAAAAATACAAAAACCATCTAATAGTACACTTAACAAATATTTATAATATATCCTCTAGAAATCCAAACTCATTGTGCTCACTTTTTCTGAATATTGCTCAAACAGGCAGACGGTGACAATATTTAGTGACAATAAAAGTGAAAAATATGGTGAAGGGATTATTTTTGTGTCTGCTGTGTCCAAACAAACCATCAGAACCACTAGTCTTTGTCATCTAAGACATTCTGACACATACTGTCATTTGGCATGGTGTGTTGTTACAATATCAGTTGGCATGAAAAAAGTAAAGAGGAAAAATAATAAACTCAGTTTTACTTGAGAAGTTCAGCCCTGATCTGCTCTTGGAATCAGGCAAGACATGACTCGACTGCAGGTTCTGTTTATTGCTGCAGTACCCATGTCTAATATAATAGTTACATTTTACCATGGAAACAGACTCATCTTTTTATTTCCAATCATAATCAGTATAGTACTGTTTGGTTGGCTTATCTGTAAAGTCTTCGTAATTGTTATTTTTGATTATAATTGCGCGTGGTCTTGAAGTTAATCTTTCTCAGAGCTGGGAAAGGATGGGCAGTTTAAAAGAAAATGAAAAGAAATAGTTTGCCGAAATGGAGACTTTGCATTTAAGTGAGAAACAGTACATAATTCTACTGAATGGCTTAATTTTAACCACATTTACTAAAAGGACAAAAGAATGACATTTTGTGACTCTGGAATGATAAAGTTTTGGAGATGAGAAATACCAAACATATTTCTGCCATGAATGCTGCAGAAATTAATGTGTAGCATTGCAGTGATGATTGCATTACCATTTTTCCTGTCATTTGATTATGATTATTTTTAGATACGTGTATAAAATCCACATCTATGAATACAATTTCACATTTATAAAACCTGTACTCTAAACCATTTTCATTCAGAGGCATGAAAGTTAGGTTTTCAACATAAATTAATAGACTGCCATTGAAGGTAGCAAATGTCCACCTATTTGTGTATGGCAGAAAGGCTGGGATTATTGCTTGTGATGTTAGCGCATGACACAATAAAAAATGTATTCTAAGCTAGCTGTACCTCTGATTGTCCCTACTTGATGTACAAAAAAAAAGACAAAGGCTGAGGACATTACACTTCACTGAGTTGAAATAGCTAGGATGCAAAATGGCAACCTCCAAAGAACATTAGCTAAAAAGTTCCTTTTAATTTAGTTTTCTAGAACTTGCCTGTTATGATAAGCACAGAAATATGTCTTTAAGCAAATTCTGAATGAAAGTGAGAAGAATAAAAAGGAAACAAATGCTTGTGGAGAGCATCCAGAAAAGAGTGTGGAGCATTCATCACAAGGAGTAAGTGGAGCAGAGATAGCCATGGGAGTAGTGTGTCTGATGCAATTTGCAGCAGGTGAAATAGTGCAAACAAGCGAAAATATAAATAGGCTAAAGGAAGAAGTGTATTTCATCCTTTGTCTTAATGAATGAAAAATAATTTTAACAGAGAAGGCATTTTCAAATATTTAAAGCATGACACTGATATAACATGTAAGAATAGAAGTTTCTGGGATTTATATTTTTTTCTAACAGAAGCTGAAACACAGAAAATTGTCTTATAGAGAATGATTTCTTCAGCCTTCTTTTTATCACTAAGGAGGCTTCATGCTGAGCATTTAGATTGGAGACAGATCAAAATGCAGATGCTTTATTTGGTTACCTTAATAGCTTAATAGGCTTTGTGGATTATTAGTCTCACAAGCCTTTTTGAGCTTATAAAATCCTAATGTATTTGCTATTAGAAATTATGAGCTCAGCCCCAAAAACTCTTACTTGTATGAGCTCCTTGGTGAGTTGCCTGATCTTTAAGGGTCTGCATGACAGCAATTCTGTGCTTACAAAAGTATTGCAAAAGACAGGAAGTGCAAGACAAGAAATTACCAAGGGGAGCCTATAAAACTGTCATATGCCACTTCACTCCATCCTTTGCTAAGGGTTCTTGCACCATTTGCATTCATGCTTACCAAAAAACAAATGTGTGTGGTAGATGTTAATCAAAACTGTACTTATTTAAAAGCTGTGGGTTTCGGTGACATTCATAAGGAAGAGGAGTCATCACCTAGGGTACGAACATCAGGTTACAAAGTCTGTTCAATTGCATTTAAATTCTGAAATCCAGCTCTTTGCATGCAGACACCAATCTACTCTACAATACCTCTCCCCTAGTTTGCCACGGTTTTCCCAGGGATAAAGTTACAATGCTGTTATCCCCTAAACTGCTGAGTGACCTTCTATTTGTGTAATCTAGCCTTGCTTTTTATTTTGCTTTATGATGTTGATTTTTTTATACTAGACCAAGTCTCCTTGGCTTTGAAGTTGATATTAAATCTCTTTATGTTGTATCCTTGGTTCACAGTTGGTGCTCATGAGAGCTTTGCCCTATGACTGCACTTCTGGCTGGAGCTACTGCAGCAATAGCCTTCAAACATCTTGGAGTGGAGTTATTTGCAAAGGTGTAATGAAGAGTCAGTTATGAAAACCAGTTATGAAACTTGATGATTCTTCAGCGTTCAGAGCTCCCTAGCTGACAGGCTGTTTTTTTTGTTTAACACTGACAACTGTTTGTTCCTTGGATGTTTTTATAGGCTTTTTCCCCATATGTTTCTTTCATTCAGTGTTGTAGTTCAGGGAGGAGAGAATGACCAACCATTCCTGCGGGATGTTGTGGCTCAAGTAGCATAAATGGGTAGCATTTTAGGGTAAACCAACAGGGGTCATAATTGCATCTCTCCATGAAACTTAGTCAAAACAAAATTCACTGCTAGCAGAGTGGTTCTGTCAATCTCTTGTGAAAAAGTGAGATTTGCACTGCATGGTATTTTCCACCCACGTATTTAAAGTTCTATCACATATTTCTGACCACAGCAAAGGTCACCTGTAACTTTTAGTCCTAAGATCAGTGACAGACCTTGCAGAAAATCTGGCAGTTTTACAGAAAAAATGCAAGACAAGGCAGTGAATATGTCAGTGTGATAAAACTTAAAAATTGAAAAGTAAGAAAGAAGTAAATTTGATTCAGAAAGTGTTGAGAAAAAAAAAAAAACAAAACGCAATTAATTGGTCCTGCTTCTGAGAATATCAGACTGAAGACCAAAACAGAACCAGACTAAGGATCTTGAATCAAGCCTTTTCTGCAGGAGATTCTGAAACCTTTTTCATTAAGCATGTAGAATGGGATAATATTTCTGTTTAAGGCCCTAATATTCGAATTCTCTTTAAAGGACCTTAAAAAGGCATAGGAAAAGTTAGTTTTTTTGTTCATGTGTGAAACTGAGTCACATACTTTAGAAAGCTGAAGTTTCCCTTAGAAAAACCTCAGAAACTAAGAAAAAGCAGCTATGAAGAAGCCAATACCTTTTACCAGTAACCTTTAAAGGAACCATTGGTCTTGGTGTAGTCATTGCTGAAAAGTTTTGCTGATACCTTGGGGGAGACAAATACAAAAGCATGGGATATAATATATAAGAAGGTTTGCTTCTCAGTGTATACTAGACTAGCTCTTGCATATTGCCACACTGCCATGCACAGCCCTTTAATGCAGAAATGAAGCTTGCTTGCTTTAACTTGTTTAATCCTAATAAGTGGTTTATGCCCATCTACGTTTACAAGGTTATCCTCACAAAGATAAAGCAACAAAAATAGCATTTTATAAATGAAACTGAGATTCACACTCATAGTTTCTGAAATCAGAAGAATTTGTAGTTATTAGACACTAGGCATGACTTTGAGTAAGTAATAAATAAGGCCAATTTAGAGGCAAAATTACCTAGAACATGAAATACTTTTTTTTTCACCAGGAGAAAGCAGTCTGTAAGGTTTAGATCACAGAGCAAAATTTCTCTTCAGCAAATGAAAGAAGGGAACTAATGAATTAAGAAAACCTAATGGTTTTTTTTCTCTATAAAAGAATGGCAGGCAGACATCACAATAAACTGTGAGGTTCTAGATGACAAAAGAAAGAGCATAAATTATTCTAATCCCCCTGTCTGTAGCGGGCTACGCATTCTGAGAGAAAAAAATGCATGAAGTAATTAAAGAAATCAATACTCCAATTATCCATTGGAAGAATTATGTGAAAATTGATGATAAAAGACTTGCTGCAAAGGCTTTAAATCACTCTATTTCAATCAGATAGCAAGCAGGGTATGATTATAGGAAATTCATAGTGCAGTGAGGCCAGTGAAAAAAACCTTCTCTTTCTAAATACATTTTATGTAAATAGAATCCACATTGCCACATCAGACTTTTACAACTCTGTGTGTAATATGACTTCTTTTTTTCAGATTTTGCAATGAGAGTGATTAGGTTTTGTTTGTTTTGAGCATTTCTATTTCTGGTTCTGTTGGTGTTCTGATATACTTAATTGTGTTTAGCTACAAGATATGCAGTGTCTTTTTATTAGGTTTTCACAGTGCCTTCACTGGAGATATACGAAGGCCCCTTTGCTGGGTATTCTTTCATGGTCCAGGAAGGCATAACTATAATTCATTTGTGCCACAAATGTTTCATGATCACTGTGGTTCTTGTAGAAAAAGATGGAATCGTAGATCCCAAGATTAGTCTTCCTTGGGAAATCATGGTTGGAAAGACTTAGCCAAAAGGCCTACGTTTCTTTCAAGATTTCTGTCCTGTGTTTCTGAGAGATAAATAAAATAAATCAGTGCTTTTCCCAGAAAAATCAGTGGTTAGAATTCACTACCCCTGGGTCTGTGATTGCTCCTCAGGCAGAAAAGAAATACTTCATAGACAGAAACTACAGGCAGTTATTCAATCTTTTATTTAATAGAATAGGTAATATAAAAACACCACTGATTCTGTGGGTAGCACATTTTCTTCAGGCACAAAAAAATTTGTACTTTCTGTGTCTTCACAGCACTTTTGTCTTAGTTTTTCATATCTTGCCTTGTTTTCATTCAAGATACCATGTCATTTTATGTGGCCTAAACCACAGAATGAGTTCTTCTGTATTATATGCAATTGCAAATTAAGCTGTTACAGTCATGTTATTTATTTCCATCAATGGAATTAGTATATGTAGCTTCTCCACAGAACAAATAAGAATCTGGAGAGCAGTTTTTCCAAAGAGTTGATTCCAAAATGTTGATTCTATGTCGGTTTTTAGGTCCGAAGTCTTTGGTGAAATGACCAGACCATCCCCATTCAAATCTGTATTTTGCTATTCCCTAGCTGTGCCCAAAAGATTGCTAGGGATTGGAAATGCTGTGATAGATTCTGTTAGCACAATGAAATCTGCAATCACCCGGGTCAGTTCTCCAGTCCTTTTTTCACAGATGGCATTACTAATCCAGCAGACAGGAGCAGATCGTGTTTATACCCAAACTGAACAAGCCCTCAGCTAGAAATGAGACACAAAAGTGTTGGAATCCTGTTACAGTTCCTGATTTGCCATCCTTTAATGAGCTCAGAGAGTAGTTTATAATGTTGTCCTTACTTGCCTGTGACTCTGACTGTGGTGGAGGCCAGGAGTGAAAGCAGTGAGTGTTGTGGCACGTGGCTGAGCCACAGCGTGACTGCTTGGTGGGGCATGAAGCTGCTCGGGATGCTGCGGTTGGGAGTGGCCAGGCATTCCTTTATCTGGGAGAAACACTAGCAAAACTTACCATAATTTGCTGTAGCCTTAAGAAAGCAATTTTAATTTTGTATTGTTTTTTTAAACAGTCATTGTGATGAGAGCTGACTAGCATAGGTAGGATATGAAGTGACTTAAATGCTTTTTGCAGAAATATTCTGGCAATTGGTCTTGTTGGAGCAGTTGAACTCTCCACATTATCAGTATAGTTTGATCTGGCTTGCCAGGGTAAGGAACTCGATCTTGAGCCCTCAGTTTTCCTAGCTCTCAGTGCTGTGTGTCAGACACTAGTGACTTTATATTACACCAGTCTTCAAATTTTTGCATCCAGCTGTTTGCTGGGAGAGGCTCCAGGCTGAGCTGACAATATCCCGACAATCTGCAGGGTGAAAGTAGAGCCTGACTGCATGACTTCAAAAGCCCTTGTCAGGAAAGGTCTGGGAAAAGGTGTGAAATAGGAGCACATCCTACAGATAAACTTTATTATAACCATAATGAAATCGTAATTTGCCTTGTGTCTTTTTCACTCTATTTTTTGCTTTACAGCTAATAAACTATGAGATAGACACCTTTCAGCATGCTGTGAAATAAATATCACCTCTTTTCCCGCATGCACAATCAGATCCTTCTCTCAATTAATTTAGTTTTATGCTAATGCCGTGAAATTAATTCCAAGTGGTGTGAAATCAGACTTTGAGCCTGTATTTTTTGTTGGTTTGATCTGTTTGGCATATGGCAGTGTCCCCTGTACTTGTTATTTTTTAATTAAGATTATGATTTTACCTGATCTTCTTAATTTTTGTCATATAATTGCTAAATCTTTGTGAACCAGAATGCAGATGTTTTGAAAATTCAGATTTAACTAGAATATTGAAAAACATGATTGGTTTGAGAGGAGATTTCTATGATTGTAAATAGGAGAGTTCAGTTTGCAAACAAAACACAGTTAGCAGGAATTGAACAGTGACAGATCTTATAATTCGTTCCCTTTCAATAAGCACAGTTTTGAACCAAAAGAAAAAAAAATAATTAAACAAGCACAGTTCAGGTATTGCCACTGACATCCACAGCACTACTGCAGGGATACTCTTTAAGAAGCATATTAAGAAATGTACATACTGTCTACTATCTGTACATAGATGTCTACTGTTAAACTGCCAGTAAAGCAAAGAGAGGAGGCAGACAGACTTCAGGAGTTCTAATCTGTATTCCTCCTCATTCTGTCCACACATTGTTTTACAAATGGAAAGATAACTCCTCAAGATTCAAATAAATTTATTCCTTTGACTTTCTTGGTCAGCATTACAGACACAAAAGGCTAATGTAAAAGACCATGTATGAAACTGCGTATATTAAAAGGGTAACTTAAATTCATAAGATCCTGATTGTATACTTACAAACTTCCACATGAAAGAACCATGTTTATGGACAATTTAGCTTGAAACAGACTGCAATTATCCAAATCTCAGGTGAATACTGTGAAAAAAATCATGTGTGCATTGTTCACTGAAGTTTTTACATGCTTGCAGAGTGAATGCAAAGTTATGTTGAACCAGAAACATGTAGATTCATAGCAATGGGAGTTTTCCAGTTTATGGATTACTTCCAGACAGATTAACACTACAAAGCATATAGTGATTTCTGTTTTACCTTAACTAAAAGTTTTCTTTTTATGGCTAACTTAATTGTATTAAAATTGTATCCTAGGGAGTTTGGTTGTTTCCTCCTGGAGCAATCAGATTTTTGTAGATCTAGCACTATCTGGAAACAGATTAGTTTTGGCATGTTAAAGGCAAAACCATGCTAACCTAGAATGTAGCCACAAGAACTAGAGTTTGGCTATTAAATAATCAGCAAATGCCTATACTAAGGCTCAGAAAGTATTTTTATTTGTCTTAATAGTATTCATACCCCGGGTATTTCATTATGACTGCCCAGCTTCACTGTGCAAGTTCAGCTCTTAGTTTCAAATCCCCTCTGTCTGGGGTGACTTCACTCAATGCAAGGGTGTAGCTTTTGTTAAAAACTCTCCCTGATCCTTCCACTTGGTGACCCTTTTACACTGAACGAGGACTGTTTGGGCTGGGCAGTATTGAAAGCAGTGGGATGTAATAGCCCTCTTGTTGCTAATTGCAGATAGTTACGGCCACGCTTCTTATTGAAAGCAGATGGCTGAAACAGTGGAAACATCCCTCTCACATACAGAGGTGTGCCAGTCCTGAAACAGAAGTGTTCCTGATAGCATGAGTTTCCATGGACATTCATTTCACTTGTGCCTGTGTCCTGGTTTAGGGCAAATTTGGGAGGAAACCCCTGAGTGGGGTTCCTCTGGAAAAGCAAACCCAAACGGCCCGTCTCCTCAGCTGGTCCGGAAAAGAATTTCCTTGGAGAAAAGTGGAAAAAAAGGTAGCAGGAAAGTCTAAGATACAACGAAAGAAACACAGGTTCTGGGGAAAAAATAAGAGAGGAAAAGACTTCATCGCTGTCCTCATCTTCTCCCAAGAGGAAACAGAGGGCCAGGCACTGATCTCATCTCCCTGGTGACCAGGGACAGGACCTGAGGGAATGGCCTGAAGCTGTGTCAGGGAGGGTTAGTTTGCATATTAGGAAAGGTTCTTCCCCCAGAGGGTGGTTGGGCACAGGAACAGCTCCACAGGGAAGGGGTCACAGCACCAGCCTGACAGAGCTCAAGACAAATTTGGACAGTGCTCTCAGGCACATGGTGTGACTCTTGGAGTGTCCTGTGCAGGGCCAGGAGTTGGACTTGATGACCCTTGTGGATGCCTTCCAGCACATATTCTGTGATTCTGTGATTTTATGACAGAGGCAGACCGTGCATTTGGGGAGTAACTGATGGCTGAAAGGGTGCTTGCAGCTGGGGTAATGGCATGGTCTTGTGCTTGTGCCTTCTGTAGTTAGAGACTGCAGACCTGGAGATACCAGAATTTAATTTTATTGTAGTAGAGTGGAATTACATAGAAGATGGATGGGGTTACTGTGAGTTTCTCTTCTCTTGTTCATTGAAAGACCTTGCAGACTGTGATTTTGACTGGTGTCCAAAATAACATTTCTCAACAAAAGCCTCAGAGAAATTTCGTGTTTTGCAGTGAAGATCATCTGGCAGCTTCCAGGTGAAGAAATACTTTTGCCATAGGCAAGAGGTGAAACATAGCTAAGAGCTCTACCTCAGTAGCACCAGTAACTGCTTAGGCTGCCACCCTCACTACCTCACCATGAACACTCTCTTGCTTTTTTGCAGCTTTGATCATCCTATTACATCCAAGTAAGTCCTTCCTAGCTCCAGCACATCTCCTTTCCCCAATGCTTTATTTTCTTCGTTCACAAGGGGAGTTATCCTTGAAGCTGTATGTTTAGCTTAAATATTAATTAGGAAGCTGTTTTGGGAGGACCAGACTTTGCAGGGAAGAGCCACTGCTTCTGCACAGGCAATGGTTTCCCTGCAGACATCTAGGTCATAGTTGCAGGGACAAATCAGTAGTGTGAAAGGCAGTGTGAAATAGCAGAATGATGAAGGAATGAGCACAAAGATTTTCTGTCTATCCTCCGCTGTGCCATGAAGGACACAATTTCTCTAATGATCCAGACACTGAGAGCCAAAATGGGAGAGGTCTGATTTAAGGTATGAAAGTTGTAACCCTTCATTTAGGAAGAGCAGTGTCATTTAGGTCTTTCTGCATCAGTTTCATCTCTTACCTCTAAAGGAGTTAAAAGTAACCTGTCACATGCATACTGCAGAACATGTCCAGAACATGTCTGCTGGTCTCTAGAATCCTAGCATGCAGGGATGCTCCTGCCACAGGGCCACAAATCTTAGATTTCTTTCATCCTAATGCTAAGCAGAACATTGTAGTAAAACAGTTAAAAGCAGTTGTAATCAGAGGAAGACAGAAGCTAATGTAGTCCTCATTTTTCTTCTCCTAATTTGAAGAAAACTTTTGTTTTATGGTTGTAGATGAAATTTGGAAATCAGACTTGCTTTTCTGTCCACAGCTCCATCAGGCACACTTGCAGTACAGTGCTGGTTTCTTATATGCAGGTTCCTCTGTAAAACTTCTTCTCTCTTTCTTTATAAAAGATTGTCTCCCATTGTCTATCATTTCTTACCCCTGCACCAGGTGTAAGACAAACCCTTAGATGGCATGTCCAAGTTTCTTTGATAAGAAGGACTTAAGAGGCCACGATGGAAAAGCTATAAATGGTTATCTGAAGGATTAATATAGAGGCAGATGGTATTCAAAGTCAGTTAGGAGGACAGTGACTCTGAAATACTGTTGAGTCAAATAGGTAAAAATAAAATACTTAGTTTTAGGAGTACTTTGTCTTGGACATGATGTCTAATTTCACATTGTAAAACGGGGCACATGTAACATAATCCAGTTAGTATGTGAATAAAAAAATTAAACCATCACATTTTCATTTGTTTTGCTGTGACAACGTTGAGGAATTAGTGTAGCATCCTATGGGATGTAAAAAGCACAAGTGTTCTGTGTGCTTTGATTACATGAATTCTCATGTAATGGTGTAAACTCATAGGCTCAAACTTGTTAGAGACATAAATAATGCAAAAAAATTAAAAATCTTAGATGTTTGTTGGCTAACAAAACATTGTAGAACATACATTTTAATCCTTTACCTATGAAAGATGCTGCTTTCAAAGATTTGCTTTTTAGCTTATTGAAATGAACGTCTACATTGTGCTCAGCAGGAAATCAAAAACACAAAGAACACAGTTAATTGTTATAGAGAAGGCAATCATACCCAGTAACCTGCCCCTAAAGCAATCAGCCCTCTCCCTAAGAACAGAGTTCTTTATGGTGCCTCTGTTCCTAGTTAACAAATGGGGAAATGGAGGAACAAAAGCTGACTGCTAGATTTTGCCTATTACACTGGTGTAAAACTGATACCCATGTTACTGCAGCCCACAGCTGCCAGTGTACTCCCAGGGATGATGATTTTAGTTTTGAAACACAGTTATCTGAAACGTTTGTACCTCAATACCAACTGTATTGGTGATGCTTTCCTTTAGACCTGCTCTCTCTTTTTTCCTAATGTGTGAGTTAGACCACTTCAAATGTTATTACTGTTTCATGGGAAAGGCGGTCCCACATAGCCAAGGCTTTTGCTTTGGCCAGTGTTCTACGTTCTGTTCTCTGTCCCTTTCTAACACTGTGGGAAACATCCACTGTGGAGCAATGTTCAGCTGCTTTCCCATTATCATTCTTTATTGTATATGCCCCTCACACATTTGTTTATATTCCTCCTGCAGCCCCTATCCAGAGAACTCAATCAGGCATTTCTGCCAGCTGACAATAAAGTCGGCGGAGATCCTGGTAACTAAAAAAGTCCCCTGGAGGGGAAAGGCAGCCGTGAAATAAGATGAGAGAAGTGAGCAGATCTTGGTGGAACAGGGACATGACGAGGGCAGCTGAGGATGTGCTGATTCAGCATTTCCTCCCTATGGGCTGTGCAGCCTCATTTCTTCTCTGCAGCTGGAGCTGTCCTTCAGGATCTCCAGAGTGCTGGAGGTGGAAAGGCAGTGAAACTGCAGCCTTTTTGCCCGTGTGATGAATCCTCTGCAGTATACAGCCAGCTAACTGCAGTGAAATTTATTCAGGAGCTGCAAATCAGCATAGCAACAGCCATAGTTGAGATTTATCAAACATTTTCTCCTTTGGGAATTATTGTGACCACTTCTAAGGCAAACTCTATAACCACCATTATCTGTAGGAGATCCTTGGTGTATTTAGGCAAGGAGAAGTACCAAGAAATGTTTTTTTGCTGGTTTCTTACTAAGCCAGTCATGTTTGATTGAGTTGCAAGAAATTAAAAGCAAGCTTTTCCTGTCAGTAGTCTCTATGGTGTAATTGCAGTTCAGATTAAAACCTTCTTGGTCCCCTCCTTACAATTTGCTTCTTGTTTCTTATGTGATTTTACTTCAAAAATTTCTTAAGTTTCGAGACCTGATACTTGGAGCCCTCACTAATGCTTTCTCATGTAATGTTATTGATGAAGCAGCCGCATATTAAAGACTTTAAATCCATGTGTTTTAAAGTTAACCACACAAATCCATACTGAAGTACTTAAACTGTCACTTGTGAACACATGTTTTGTGCATGTGTATCTAATACTGTTAAGTACCTAGATTTAGATTTATTTTTATTTATTTGTTTATTTAAGGATACATTTGCCCTCCTAAAAGTTACATAGACATACAGAGCTGTGGTGCTAAATTATTTGACTCAAAAAACAGCAAAAGGTGACTTCATTAGTGAGTCTTGAAATGAGGATAAGAGGAACAACTTAAAACTGCATAATTACTTTTGACACTAAGGTGATTAAAAACTCATGAAATCTTTAAGCTTGAGCCTTTACATTGCCACCCTAAGCCAAAGATACCTGACTTTAGGGAAGTTCAGAGAAGGTAAGAGACATGGGACAGAGTCTTCCTTACACATGATGAGTAACTAAATACCATATAATTGGTTATACAGTCTGACTAGAAGAGCCTGATTTTACACATGCATCTGGGATGCACAGATATCTGGAATTAAATCAGTTAACCTAACTTTAGCATGTGATCTAGCAACTAATGGCTTACACCATCTATTTGTCACTGCTTAAATCAACTAAGATGCATCTCTTCTGAACATTTATGAAGATTCACTATGTGTATGCACATTGGGTAATTGTATGAACAGAACTGGCATAAAAGAGACAACAGATCTGAATTAACAAAGCTATTTTGCTTTTTCCAAAGCTACAACTTTCACACTTGGTACCCCTAAACAAGCAGTTGTAAATGGAATCCAGATATTCCTTTTTGGTGGTTCAGGTTAATGTCTTTGGAAGTTCAACCTCTACTTTATTCTTTGTTTTAATGAGTAAAGCAACTTCATAGCCTCAGTTAAATTTTGTATGTGGTTTTGTGAATCATATTTACTTTCTTCAGCAATACAGAGACATGCTTCTTCAGGTAAAACTCCCTGTTTTGTTTTATTTTTAGGAAAGGGAAGGGTGAAAAGAGGAAAGAAGGCAAAGTGAAAGAGAACTTCAGTATATTTTTCTACAGTGTAGTTACTAAAGCTTCTTTTTCCTCTTTTTTAAATAACATCCAAGGTCCTGTATGCAGTGTTAATTCACATTCTGGATTCAGATACTGATGTCAAAGCAGTAATATATAAGTTAAAATCCTTACCATCAGTTTACTATAAATTAAACACAGAGGTATTGCCTTGCAGCTACTTACAGCCTTTCTACAAAAATAATGTGGGGAACGGGGTAATGAGGTCCATCACCTTCAGTTATAAAGCTGCACTGGCCCCGCTGCAGCACCTGACAGAGGTTCTGCAGGTGATGATGGCCAGCTTTTATTTCCATGGATACCTAGAATTTTAGTTCAAGTATATTGAGACCACTAAGATTTGATCTTTCCAGCCAACCATCAAGTAGGCAAAGGTTATAACTTTGGATTGTTTTGGAGTATTCACATAAAGAGATTCTAATTTGGTAAAATTCAGAAAGGTATGTGTTAAGAGAACTAGATAAAGTATTACCTTCAATTTTTGGTTTCTCTCTAAGCTTATTAGGCTTATTTCTGGAATCTCCCTAGCTGAATTTGTTGCTAGGATTTTAGTTATGTCTTAACCTGATTTACCATATAATTTCAAAGAAATGCAGAACAGTTCTATTGCAAGTAGATTACTAGCACTGCTTAGGATACTGGTTTTTAGAAATTAACTAAACTATCTTAGGTTAGCTAGATTGACTTCAGTGGCTGGCTTTGAAATCTATTTCATTTTTCTGCAGTCCATTCTAACAAAAAACCCTACAGACCTTAAGTGTAAGATTAGAGAATCCTAGAAAAATGCTCCAAGAACACTTGTCTTCTGTAATTCACTTGAGGACTGACAAGTGGTGACTCACTGCCAGCTGTAAAGTTGCTGTGTCCAGATGCCACTTTTTAAAGCAGGCGTAAGAGAGAGCAGCAGAAGTCCTGTGCTGGAAAGCATCTTGAGGCAGTGATGTAAATTCCTGTCTAGGCTCATATAATGCCATCATTAGAGACACCATATTGCATTCAGCACCAAATAACCAAATAAACGTCACCAAATGCCATTGTTCCCAGAAAAGCTGATAGATAGATAGATAGATTTTTAACAGCTTTTTGTTATTATATTTGGAAAATATCAAGCAGAAAAGAGATGTGAACCCACGCTGCAGAAAGGGTGTTGAAATCCCATTATATTTTTACTTGCTTTTGTTTGACAGCTTGCTTTTCTCGTATTAGGAGAAGAGAATGGACAGTCCAGTTCACTGATTTTTTCTGGCTACTGAAACTTCAATTAGAGCAACTACTCGAGCTGCAGATAGAGAGCTGCAGTCAGCTCTCTATGATTCAAGTTACTAGCCATCTTTTGTTTACAGGGATGCTCTGTGTCAAATACTTAGAGCCTTTTGTAGATTCTGCTCCTCCTTTGACTGTCATGATGACCTTTATGTCAAAGGTAAACACTGGGAGACTCGCTAGGCATTTAGTGAGCCATCACCTACCTCTTGCATGAATTACTCAGAATCCTGGTTTTCAACACCATATGTTCCCAAACAAGTCAAGGAAGTTGTCAGGCTAAATCACTGATGGAGTTAGGTCACTGAGGAAGGGAAATGTGTGAAAAGAATACCAGAAACCATTTCTCCATAGGAGGTAGACTTTTTTAATGTATTCTTCCTGAAACAAAATGCTTTAAGACTTTTAGCTCATCTGAAGCAAGCTTGAGTACATGGTTATTGATGGTTGCAGGAGAATTCTTGTGTACAAGAATTCTTGTACAAATTCTTATGTCCTGCCATGGGATATGGGAGAACTAACGGATACTCCATTGAGTTCTCTTAAAAAAAAACCTAGTGATCTAATGATTTTATAGTTCTAATAAAAACACAGTAATGAATTGTGCCCCAAATACTTTTGAATAAGAAGGTATGCTAGAATACACTTTTTTCACTTTGCAGAATCATAATGGATTTGTGGTTTAAAAGAAAATAAAGCATGTAATTGCAAAAGATAATTTTTACTACTAAAACCTTCAGAAATACTTGTACTGTATAAGACATGGAACTTTCATCTCTTTCTGATTCTAAGGGAACTAACGTGCAACAGTTGCCGTGGTTTTAGAACAAACCTATCTTTGCAGAAAACATGTCTTTTATTTTAAATGTCATTGTTGAGTGTGTCCACAAATGCAATATTCATTCCCTGTGCAAAGAAACACCACCAACTGGACCAGTTTTTAGGTGTTGTCTCAAATTAAGGTGGCATTGAATGCCTGAATACTCAGTGTTTCTGCAAGGAAAAAATTATGCTTTAAGATGCTTTCCCATGCAGTGTATGATACCAAAACTAAATAGCAAAGATTGTTTTCAAAACTTGCTGTGAACAATAGCAAAATAGTTTAATTTTCCATCCTAGTGTGATCAAAATGCCATCCAATACTGTAAATAGCAACACAACTGAATTTTTTACTGCCATAGTTTAAGATGCTGTTTAAAGGTGGGTTTTTTTAATTGTTACTCCAGGATACAATCCAGGAAATATAAGTATTTAGTATCACCAAAATGTCAAACAACTGTTTACATGCCTGGTTTTGAAATTGTCCTGAATATTTCTGCTGGAATATAACTTGACTGGCAAGTTCAGTTTAGAAGCAATTGCATGGCTAATCATGTGTGGAAAAATAATTTTAAAAATCCATTTCATGGTGTATGCCGCAATTTGTATTGGCAAACAATTAAATTATTTCACACTTCTGTTTCCTTAATGCATATGGAAAATATGTTTCATTATTCTTTCTCTTCTTGATATAATTATCTTTGACTAATTAAATTATATGGTGCAAATGATCAACTAGGTGTTTTTATGCATTCATTTAGCTTCATCCCATTCTTTTCCAAATAAATGAAAAGTGTTTCCTTCAACATGAAAATTTGAAACGCGATAGTCTTCAGATGTTTGTTAGGTAGAAAGTACAATTTACTCGGTTTCATCAATTATGCTTTCTCATATATTTCAATTAATTGAAATTCAGTTTTACTAAAAATAAAAAAATAGATTTCCTATCTTCAGAAAATCAAAGTTCCAAATAATATGATTTTTTAACTTCTAATCAAGTTCCAGTTCTGCACATTCATCCATCACAGACTTTACTTCCATAACAATAGCCACTGATCCTTAGGACTCAGTTACTCTAATCTGCTTTTTTTGGAGGACAATAAACAGTTTTTCCAGCTTGTCCTTTTTGCTTTCTTGCAAATTTTGCTGCAAGGTGGATTTTTTTCCATGAAGGTTCCTCAAAGTACTCACATATTAATAGTGGATTTGCTCATTTGTGTGGGTTTTTATATGAAATGCATATGTATAACATATAACAATATATATGTACACATTAGTCCAACATTTCTAAGATGCATCTACTTTTAAAATCACATTTTAGAACATAGATTTTGTATTTTCTTTTTGTTTCCTTTTCTTTTTATTCATTTCAAAGTTCTTTTTGTGTTAGTTTTCTTCAACAGAGCATAAAGCCCTTTTTGTATTATTTTCTCACACAAGGATAGATTTATTTTAGTGACAGGTAGTTCCTTTATTAGAACAAAGATGTTTTTGTTGTCTAATTATCTTTTCTTTGAGTTAATAGCTCAGAGCTGTAGCAGTACATTTTTGACAAGGAGTTTGCTTCTCATTATTCTTGTATTTATTATGGAACAAAAAATATTTGCTCTGTCATCAGTGGTTGTCCATAGCTGCTTGCCTTCCACTTAACCTTGAAGGTTAATTAACCCAAAAGACACGTCCAAAAAATTACTGTTGATGTGTGTCCAAAAATTGGGTTTTACTGAATGGGAGAGATTGTTCTGTAGAACAGCTGTGATGTAATTTGTTTTCTGTGTATTAAATGGCACTGAAGAAGAGTCCTTGAGATGGAGAAAATAATTTAAGATGCATTCAGAGTCTCATTTTCCTTCATGGCAGAGCAGTGTGTGCCATATTGCTTGCCCTTAATCAGAGCTGCCAGTTTGAGCTAAATGATAAATTTGTAGGGAGCAGTTAAACTGAAACATATTTTTTCATTTCCTTGCCTAGTCATTTCCTGCAAAACAAGGTTACTCCTTTTAGGCTTTTTGTGGAACAGTTGGTCAATCCTGAGTTTCTTGTTGCCCTTAGTCTTCTATCTTCACTCTGTCACACTGGTTGCTGTGCAGGGAGTTTGCCTCCCTGAGTAATTTGTATGAAGTGAACATTGTGATCTGCAGCCCAGCTGCTGTGCCAGGCCCTGAAATGACAACAGTTCCTGTCCAAGAAACTGTCAAGAGTAAAAGACGTTTGCACACTGCAGTGTGAATTTAGTCTGATTTACTTGATCAGTAGGACACCTTGAGTGGTTCAAAAATCTGTCACAATAGAATTCATAGGATCAGACATGTGTGATGTTCTACTGCTGTTCCATTCCCTGTGTGCTCCATCTCACACTTCTTTTTGTTCTTTTTCTCTTTCATGCAGTCCCCTAATGCTGGAGACAAGGATGACCAAACGTTGACGGTAGGTATTATTATACATCTGAGCATTTGTTTCTCAGGAGGGTGGTGAGGCAAGCCTTACCAAGTTTGGCATGCATCAATGTTTTTCTAAATTGCTAGGATTCCTTTCTCCTCCTATACTGCTATAGAGTTTAAATAATTTATTTCCAAATATAAAGCAGTGAATTAATCTTTTTTATTGGTTTCTAAAATTTATTATTTTGTATATGTATGACACCAAAGATTAATCCACGTATTATTGCAAATGTAATTTTCTTCACTGTTGGTTTTTCCCTCTAATTGGATTTCAGGATCTTTCTGATCTTTCTAGTCAGTAGTCTGTTGGCTGTCACTGTCCTTTTTATCGAAACAAACAAACAGCCACAAAAGAGTCTTACTCTGTGAGATATATAAAGTGCATCAATTATTTTACTAGACAATTGTATGGGGAACAGAATCTCAAAGTATGTTTTATATTTCATTACAAGCATGCAAAAGATGCTTGTACATTAGATTCATTGCTGTAGATGTCTGTATAGCCTTACCACACTCTCAACCTCTTTTTGCTATGAGACTTCAGTGGATTGAGCCAAAGTGATGAGCATGTTTCTGATTGAGGGCCATTAAAAAGAAGTGCTGTCTGCTCTTTTTCTCCATGGTTTTGATCATACACATATTTGCAATGTACTGAAGGAATAAAAATGATAACTTACTTCAGGGATTCAAACAAAAGGTTCTACAAAGAAAGAAATTGTTTGCTCTTCCTGATGCAAGTATGAGATTTTCATTTTCTTAACACTTTATGAGTTTTCACAAAGAAAGATTCTTTTTGCCCTGTTTTTTTCCTGAGTGCTGGGAGACTAATGGCAGTTCTGACAATCCATCCCCTCCAGAGAAATTGTCTGTACTTATGGCAGTGAGTGATAAAGTCTGTACCTTAACATAATTTGCTATGTGCAGTATTTCAAAATGTTTCATTGTCCAGTGAGGTGTGACTCATTAATTCACACTGTTTCAGACATCCTTCCTCACAAACAACAAAAAAACCCCTAAATTCTTCACCATATTTTTTACCCTAGACCAAGCCACGTCTCCAGCGGGGAGGAAGCTCTGCGTCTCTCCACAACAGTCTAATGAGGAATAGCATCTTCCAGCTCATGATTCACACACTTGACCCACTTGCTGAAGGTATGCCTATTATTTTTTTTTCTTTCTCTCCTGATGCAAAAGCAAACAAATGCTTTATTTTTTCCTTTCTTTCCATTAAACTATTTTTGGCATTTCTCCTGCTTTCATCAGTCTTTTCTGAATGTGTTCGGATTTTTTGAGAGAGTTCTGCACTTTTATGGTGTGATATGCATACTCCCACCAAGACTTTCAACTTAGGAAATGTGTTCATTGCAGTGAAACTAAAACTGGTCATTTGGTTGATGCATAACTACTGATTCTCCTCTCTTCTGGCTTCAGCAGCAATGTAGAGGTTACACAAATGGTATCGTACTGTAATTTCATAAAGATTTTTTTTTGTTTTCCTCCTCCCTGGTTTTGATTTTATTTTTAAAAATATGTCAACATGGTGGATAATTTGTCATGTACATGGTAGAAAAGAATAAGATTCTGTTGATTTGACTTCAGGTTGTTTAATGCTGATATGAATAAAAATGCAGCCAACATATCTCTGTGTTACATGCATGTAAAGGGTTTACTTGCTTTATCCAAGTGTGATGTGATATATTATTTCTTTGACAAATTAGCAAGAAGACCCTGCTTTGATCTGAGAAGCTGGCAGAAAAACCATATTGTCTTTGGAATTGTGGGGTAATCTGACTTTCAGATTCTAGTAGAAGAACCAAAAAAATTCAAGGTCATGGGTTATTTGATGTCTGTGTGTCTGTAGGACTTCGCTGCAGTAATAGATGTCTTGAGAAATAGCACTTGTGAAGGAATAGGGAAGAACTAAAGACACCTAAAATATTACTGACAGAACTTTCAAATTTCAGTGACCAGAAACTATATATAGCACTTGACATGAACATACATGACAGATTGAAGACCAGACTATAAGAAAGCTAGAACTGTTGACTGGAGCTTGATTTGAACCTAATCTAAATTGAGAATAAGATATCTCTCTGGTACTTTTCCATTGCTCAAGCTTATTTCCCTTGTTTCCCATACATAGCTTGCTCAGTGTTCAGACTGTCTACTTTTCTGCTATAGTAAGCTTGCACTATGTAGAGTGATCCAGGGGGTTCTCCCTTCTTGTCAGTGAAGGACAAAAGGGATTTGACATCTGAAATTCATCTTGGGAAAGACAAAAGCCCTACACTTGTGGAGATTAGGTATAGTTATAATTAAGTTTGTCAGGTAATTCTGTCCTGGTTTTCATTGTCAGTAAAACGGTTCAGATCAGTGGGGATTGATGGAGATGTTCACAATGCATAAATCTTACTTAAATTCAGCACCATTTTCTTCAGGGTTTCTTCACACATAGTACTTCACTGTTTACAGATTATTTTTTTTTTCCTTTCCAATGTCTTACATTTATCCTGGAAGTAATACTCTTTTAAAAAACGGGAATGGAAATATGTTGTGGCCTTCAAGTAAGTACAAGGCAGTAGCCATTTCATTATCTGGACATTTAGTTAAAACTAGCACACTGAGTTAAATTTACAAAGGGGAAGAAGACTCTACCTCAAAATACAGTATACACTGTATTGTAATGCAAAACTTTCATGAAGAAATTGCCAAAAACCTGCTGGAAAATAGCCTATCTATGTGCAGGTATTTAAGCTGGTATATATAAAGAAGCCACTGTTTCAAGCTTTTGATGACTTTACACAATTCAAATTTTAGTTTGTGAAAGCATGAAAGTGCAATTGTTTCAATAATTTGTTTTTGCATATGGAACTCTGGTTTTAGCTTTTTATAAACAGACTTATGACTGTAGGAAAAATGCATCCATGTTTCCGTCACACATTTTTAACCTTTTCTGAGGCACCATCTCATTTGTACAGAGACTAGGCTTTCGAGATCTGCACTGCAGGCAGTTTAGAGGACAAACATGAGGAATATTGGATGTCTCCACTGAACAATGGAACAACACCTATGTTGTTTTCTGACATTTTAAGCTTTTAGGTGTCCGTATTAATTACTCTGTACTCAGCTTATTCTGCATACTTCCATGAAAGAAAAGGTGTTTTTATTTGATGTCAATACTGTGTCTGGTTGAAGCAGGTAATACTAGTTAATAAATTTGGATGTTATTGTATTTCAGTCTTACATTCACTTAAAAAGTATGTGTGAAAATGGATGTGGGTACCTACTATATACAATATTAATTATCTACTTGGATCTGTATGGGTCTTACCTACCAAATTCTCCCCATGTTTTTGTGCTTTAATCTGTCTATAATGACTTTGAAGAACCAAACTGGTGCATCGCCTTGATATTAAGAGCCTTTTGCCTGCTAAGTATTTTTTAAGCTGATAGCATTTAATTATTACAAACTGAAAGAAATAGAATTCATTAAAAGAGTCTGAGAAATGCAGTCCTTTGCTCTATAAAACCATTATCCGGGGAGATGGAGAAATGTAAAGGATTACCTGGTGCCTTCCCTGGCCCATATGGGGCTCTCCAATTTACATGTCCTTTCCTCTACCAAAAAAACTCCACAGTTTTGAGTTTTGTGTAAGCAAAGAAAATTAGCTCTGCTGATCTCATATAATGAATGATGATGGATGTGCTGCATGACCTGTGAGGCTAAAGAGCTTCTTCCAAAGCATTTGATGCAAGTACGGATCATACTCAAAGGAACAGCAGAAAGATGTTATAAAAATTTTTCAGTCTTATTTTAGTCAGCTTAAATTTCCTCAGTATTTCTGCAAGATGATGATTTAAATCAATAGGTAAAAAGCATTGCATGATTTGCTGAATTTGTTGTATTTGCAGAAAAACAACAGTTTATGAAAACATTAAAAAGTGCCACTCTCAAAGAAAAAAGTTTGAAAGTCTATCAAAGCTAACATATACATAATGACTCTGGTATCCCCTGTACTTGGGCATATTCCTGACATCCTCCTCCTCTTTGTTGCATTTCTTTTTTCCACATTTCTCTAGCATTTACTTCTTTGCCTTTCTCATACTGGATTCACTCACCTACACCCACCTTCTTTCAGTCTTCTCCCCTGAGATGGCTTCTTCAGCACCTGCTGTCTTTCTGTACTGCTGAGTCCATTGGTCAGATCTCTTCCTGATCAGACACCAGCAGGACTGCTGCTGTCACAGCCAAGTGAACAGCATTTTGGAAAACCTTGGGTAAAGTCTGGGAGCTCTGTTCTTGATTCTTGAGGGCTTCTAGGTCAAATATTGCCTTTAGAAGTTACATTTCTAATTTTTGCACTGCTGCTGAGAGATCAGCTTTTCTTTCTCTTTAAGTCAGTAATAAAGTTCACTGTTACATTCCCTTGAATAATTGCAGGGGAAATGGGGGCATCAGAAGGCACACTGCACTGCCACTTGGAGTTCTGGGGATTTTGCAAAGGTGGCAAAGAAGAAGTCCCATCTGCATTCTCTTGGTAGCAGGAGCAGTGTTGAATGTATAAACGGGCCATGTGACTATTAAAGATCAGCTTGACCTACACACCATTATTACTTCATTAACATTCAGTGTATTTATAGAAAACCAGCTCATCAAATTTACTTCTGAATAATTCATTTGTGAAGTCAGAACCAACCTCTACCGCAACTAAAAGCATCTTAAAATGCACTTGATTGCAAGTAGGATAACATGAAATGAGAGTCTAAGATTTGCTTTCCACAAAATGTGGATTAACAGAGCAGTCCCAATATACTGTTACACACTTGTGAAACTGTCCTTCCTTTTCCTTTTTCACATAAATGTGGTTTTGGATGGCTTGTGGCTGTCTTGGAAAAGCCAGCTTGCAAACTCTCCAGAATCAGTAGGCTTGCAAGGTGTTCAGCCCACCTCTGACAGATGAGTAATATCTGAGATCAGTGGGAGCTGCTTGATATTTGGCTCTTTGTATTCAGGCAGGTGTGCAGTCATGCTGTGGATTTAACAGTCTAGACAAGGAAGGCTTCTCCCCTTCAAAATCTTGGTCTCAGCATAAAGCTTTTAAGAAGATAAGAGTTCAGCCACTCTAGCAGGTGAATGTGTAGGATGGTTTTTAATGGGATGTGAACTTTACATTACAGCTGAGACATCACTGTTCACTAAAAATATCTATATGACTTTAGGTTTTTGTTTGCTTTTATCTTACTACAGAAATAATGACCTTGGTAGAGATCATTTCCTGAGGATTAAGATTAATGACTGCCTGTGTTTCAGGCTATCATCAACTCTCAGCCAGTCATTAATCCCCAGGAAATCCTATGCCATATTTGCTTCTGCTTAAGTCTGGCAATCCAGCTGGTCTGTTCATAACATTATTCGTATGAATAAGGATGGTATCATTTGATCTGCTGTGTTGGTCAGGCCCCAATCCAAAATCCAAGCAACCTGAACATAAATCATGGCAATCAATGATCTTTTGGAGCTGTTTTCTTCTGAGTTCTGTACTTCAGATACCTTTGTCCTACTTTTGAAAGAGATATTCCTGGGTTATGAAAGTGCAGGTTTTACAAAGATCTCTACATTTTTAATAGATGACGGCTGTTGTTGTGCAGTGCGAGCAGGACAAGAATAAGATAGTATTTTTTATGAAGGTGTGCCATGAATAGTAATCCTATCTTCTTCCTATAACCTATAGGTTGCTTTAAAGATGATTCCTTCAGGAATGTGGAGGTAGCATTTTCTCTCTGGAGGTACTCTGCTGAACAGGGGAGATATCAGCACTGAAGTGAGGATTTAGAGCACCAGTGCAATCTGAGGCTACATTATTTTTCTTGCACAGCTTTATCAAGGTTCAGAAAGAATGAGATCTTTTCGTTATCATATCACCCCTTTTCTGCCTGCTGATAAGATGCCACAGGCCAGCAAAACATCTCCCACAAGAGAAGATTTAGTTAGTTGCTGACTTTCTTGCTCCTGTATGACAAAGCTATAACTCATATGCGAATGCCATCTCTGCATGAAAATGAGTGTGATATAAATCTCTGTCATGGCTTAGTCCCCAGTGAGAAGTAGGTATCTTTGGCAATTTCCTCCTATTCCCATCTTGAGTCCTATTTCCAAAATGGAAAACTACAGGATGTACTTTTGCAGAAAATGAATTGTTTATCTCATATGCTATACTTTTTTCCTTTTTTTTTAAGATATAAATATGGTGCATGTTATTGTGAGAGAAGTAACCTTCTGTTACATAAAGCTGAGATAACAATTCTGTCACTTTCTTCACTGAATGCAATAAAAAACAGTTCTGACAAAAAAAAAAAAAGAAACCTGCATTCATGCTTCTCAGGAAAATAAAGAAGAATCCTCAAAGTTTTTGACATAGTAGTGAATTATTTGTAATGGCTTGGTAGATGCTGTTGTGCTCCTACATCCTGGTCTTAGTTTTCCAATGTTTCTGTTCACTGCAAACTGTTCTGCTTCATTTGCTGCTAGTTGAGTAATTTCCTTAGATGTCATGGAAACTGTCACCTCACCCCAAAGACATCTGGCAGAGGTTGGGTAAACTTTGCCTGTGTGATTACTCAGCAGCCTCTCAGCTTTTGTCTCATTTTTCAAAAAATTATGTTCCTACTCTTCCCATGGCCTAGGTGAGCTGCACAATCATGTCTGTGCACACTGCCATTGGTGCCACTGGAAAACTTGTTTGCCTGAAGCTGTTTATTTGCTATATCCTCAGAGAAGTAAGGCCAGGCAGCTTACACTAACTCATGGGTAATGCTCAGCTCCTGCATGGCTGAAGTAACCTGAGCACTTCCACTTTCCTCATCTCCAGAACATGGATCTCACAAGTATTTGTCAACTTTAACCATTCACTGATTCTGTGATGCTGCAGGACTTGAGTGCCCTTCACAGGATCAGAGGATCACAGAATGAACTAGGTTGGAAAAGACACTTAAGATGATAAAGTCCAGCCTATGACCTAACACCTCTTCGTCAACTAAACCATAGTACCAAGTGGCATATCCAGTCTTTTTTTTTAAATACCTCCATGGACAGTGACTCCACCACCTCCCTGGGCAGATGATTACAGTGCCCAGTCGCTCTTTCAGTGAAGAATTTTTTCCTGGTGTCTAACCTAAACTTCTCCTGGTTCAGCTTAAGACTGTGCCTTCTCATTGTGTCAGTGGTTGCCTGGGAGAAGAGACCAACCCCCACCTGACTACAGCTACCTTTCAGGAAGTTGTAGAGTGATAAGGTCACCTCTAAGTCTCCTTTTCTCCAGGCCAAACAACCCCAGCTCCTTTGATTGTTCTTTACAGGGTTTGTGTTCTCAGCCCCTCTCCAGCCTCGCTGCCTCCTCTGGATGTGCTCAAGCCTCTCAACATCCTTCCTGAACTGAGGGGCCAGAACTGGACACAGCACTCGAGATGTGGCCTCACCACTTCCTAGCACCATGCCAGAGAAGAAAGAAATATATCTTCAGAACTATAGAAGCACAAAAGTGTTTCACTTAACATGAGGAAATATGCAAAACTAGACAAAATTAATAGAAGTAATTTTGTATGTTATTAACTATCTCTGCTTCAAATCCTTCTTCATTCTTGAGCATCCTTTTGGCATACCCATAGGCCTGCAAAGAAGCTGAGCATACTTCTTGCACCCTTGTTCTTATCCAGCTTGTCTTTGGTTCCTCTTCTGTCCCAACAAGGAAAAACAGTCCTCTGAGTACAGTGCTCAGACCATTTTGGCTCTCCTCTCAGCTGCAGACTGAAATGTTTGCAAGGGATTTCTGCCATAGAAGATGGGGCTCCTTGCTGGGCTCCCATAGCTCCCATACATATTAGTAGCTGTTAATTATAATACAGTGTCTTCTCTTTAACTCCTTCTCATGGTATTTCAGTCTGATACGATTGTAGGAAACCAGTGAAAAGGATGATTAGGTTAACCTTTAAAGTATAGTGTCATGTCAGGCAGATGCTCATACTCTTTTTATGCATCTAGCTTTCACAAAATTGATGTGGTTTTTCTCATGTAAGGAATTTCTTGCATTACAAGAAGCAGGATCAACTCCCATAGGTTGACTATGACAGCTTCCACTCATGATTTGAAACTATTCACAAATGGAAATTTCACAGTCTTTTTGGGAGACCCATTTCAGTGTTTGCCCACAATCCCAGTATATGTCTGGATGGAATTTTCTGGTTTCTAGTTTGTGTCCATTGATTCTTCCTGTCAGTGGGCACTTCTGAGAGAAGTGTTGCTCCCTTTTGTTCTTTCTGTCCCATCAACTGCTTATACATGGGATTAAGATCTCCCTGAACCTTATTCCCTCTTGGCTGAAGAGTCCTACCTCTCTCAGCCTCTCCTCTTATGAGAGGTGCTGCAGTCCCCTCATGAGCTTTGTGGCCCAAGGCTGGGCTTGTTCTGGTACATCTACAGCTGCCCTGTACTGGTGGGCCTGGGACTAGTCCCAGCACCCACATATGTCTCATGAGCACTGGTGGAAGGGAAGTATCACCTCCTTGACCTGGTGGCAGTGCTCTTCCTAGTGCAGCACCCTAAGGGTGCTGTTGGTCACGTCTGCTGCAGTGGCACTTTTCCAGCTTTCAGTGCCGTGACTCTCCACACCATAGCAAGAAGAAAGCTTTTCCTGGAATGTTTTCAAACAGCTAAATGACACAGGTGAAGCAATGAGGCATATCATTCTCCAGCAAGGTCTTCTTTCACTTTTGGCTATGCTTCAATTACAGTAGAGACCACCAAAATTGTGTTCCTAATTTAGAGGTTCCATGATAATGTAGATAAGTATTTTAAAAGTATCTCCAACATCAAATGTCCCACAATGCCAAAATTCAGCTGAATTTTTTATATGTCAATCACAAATATATACTGATGATCAAAGAAATAGATATTCAAAGTCTGAATTATTTTACTGAGTGAATCTATTAAGTTTACATACAGGGACCATTTCATTCTTGCCATACTTTAGGGACATAGGTCTTGCTTTTTCTAGATAACAGAGTTTGCACTTCCTTGACTGTAGGGTGAGTGGGCTTGCAACTTCTATCCTACCCACACATGTTAAAAATTGACTGTGTTTTTCTTATACCTCACTTCATGGGCAACGAAGATTGCAGATTTCTCTCAGAAAGGGTAGTTCAGTGGGAAGAGTCTTTGTTGTAATGTTCTCCAATTCTGTAGCAATAAGTACCAGATCTTCTTATCTTGAGAGGTTCAGAAATGGAGTTAGAAGGCACAACTCGGGCTAGTTTCATTCTGTTAATGTCTAGTTACATAAAATTGAAGCACAGGTCTGCTTTAAAACCAGTATTGATCTTTGTAGGTGGAAAAAATAATGAAAGTGTTCTGATGCCCTTTTTAATTTAGTTCTGAATTTTAAATATAATCCTTGTGTTTGTTTTTTTGTCAGTTTTCACAGCAATTTATTTCTGCACATCCTATTTTGTTGTTTTAACTATAATCTACTCAAGTTGTACACTGCAGGCAGAATTCTTGTTTCTCTTCTCCATATTTTACAGTGATGCCCTGTTCTTCAAGACAGCATGTTCTTGGGATTCCCTGCAGAGAATACATGGAAGACATGAATATTTAAAAACGGTCATGATCCCGGGACAGGCTGTTCTAACGATGTATTTACATGCTTAATGGCTTTAGCTTCATTTTAAGTTTCTTCCTAACTCAGTATTTCTTCATTAAAACCACGAACAACAAAGAACATAAATCATGCATAAACCTCAACAGGTCAGGGAATAGTAATGTCTGTGAGGGGCTTTCCCTTGAAACTGAAAGTGGGAGATTTCTTTTAGTACAGTTTGCTCATGACGATTTCATCATCCACAGGTTGGTTGGATTTTATGACTGGCTGGTGAAAGAAAGGCATGCTGTCCTTCTATTATTCTCCTTGGATATGCTGGAAAGCAAAACAGCTGAAATTTATAGCTGGAGTTATAGGTTTCCAGACTCCACAGTTCCTGGCCCAACAGAAACTCAAGGAAATCCTGATCCCACTAGAATCAGTTGTTGAACTCCCAATATCATCAATGTAATGAGATTTTCACTTCTACATCTTGGAATTTCTATTTTAATGAATATTTGAAAATTGTTTGAAGATAAATACCATGTGTAAAGTCAGCAGGAATTGTGTTTGATCCAGGCCAAATAAATTCTCTTGTATTGGTTGTCTTTTGGTGTTACTACATTACAGAGAATGTTTGGTGTGTGTCCTCAAGAGTTGATGGCAGGTGGAATAAAGGTATTTTGTGAGGGAAGAAGAAATTCCAGGCTTTTCTTTAATTTAAGAAAAATAAAATCACCTAAAAATATCAAAATCTGGGTCTGACATGCAATAGTAATTTAATTTACTTTCTGCTGCATGGCATATGCCATTGATCCTTAAAGTATTATATAAAATAATATAAATGTCATATCCCCTTAAATATATTTGCTCTTCAGCTCATATCAATTAAAACTCTGACAAATTCCCTTTTGTCACCACAAGAAGATTTGTTAGATGGTATAGACTGAAAACAGTGGATTTTCACTCTTCATTTTAAATGTTGCACTAAGACCAAAGTAATAGGTAGATCTAGCTTTTGGATGTTGTCACTATCTTAAGCTGCCCTGAATTGTATTGATATGATTGTAAAAAATTTTGATTATGTTACCACTCACACTCCAGCTTGATAAGTAAATAAACAAACCAGTTATATAAAAGCAGACAACTGTAATAAAACTATTTTCAAGGCAAAACTAACTGAAATTAAAAAAAAAAAGGCAAGAACACAGGAGGAGAGAGAACAGGAATAGAAGGCTTGCAATTTAAAGACAAGATGAAAGGTGACCACATGTGTTATTAGAGTTCATATGGACAAAGTAATAAATGGTTTAGTTACTCCCTATGTATTGCCCAATAGCCAAGTACCTGAAAGACTTCATGTATATTATTTTCGGTATTTGTTTAGGAGTGTTAATAAAACAGTACTGGTAGTAGTATAAGCAAATAAGATGTAATTCTAAAATTCAGTGCAGTTTTTAACTGTATTACTTATATACAAAAGGGATTTTTTTGTATTTTCCACAGAACCAGCTCAGTGGCAAAGCCTCCATTTTTGAAGGGCTGGCAGCTGGATGGTCCACAAGTGAAAACATAGGGTATAGCCTCTTATTATCCAGATGTAGTAGGAGAATAAGTATTTTGCTCTTTAAAAGCGTATTTGTTTTCTCCCCTCTGCATTCTTCAGTGATGCTGCATACAAACTCTCACAGTAGTCCCAGACTATCCCAGATGGGATATAATTACTCAGTAGGAAATTGTCCTGACGTGACTTTATGATGCTTGTATCCCCAGTTGTCTGTTCTGTTTAGGCTGGACATTAAGTTCTGCACCTTTATGACCAGTTCTGAGAGCAAAGGTGGGGAGAAGTGTACAGTTTGTTCTCAGAAACTGCACTTGCTCCCCGTCATTCCCTCTCCTGGACTGTGTTGTCTGCAGCACAGACAGCAGGAGAGAGTTCTCCTTTGCTTTTAGTTAGTTTTCAGCTAGCTGAGGCAGAGAAGTTCCCAGACTGTGGCTTCTCTTTTTCTTGGAACTGATCAGCCTGCTCTGGACTGAAAACCCAGAGAAACACCAGGAGCTCACAGCTGTGTCCCACTGGGGCCCAGGATGGCATTTCCAGCACAGGAGGGATGATGAGAGATTGAGCGAGCTGAGCTCAGTGACAAGGACTTTCCAAATTTGCCATCTCTTCAGAACATTGAGAGGTTCTACTGTTTAATATCATCCATTTTTATGCTTGTGAATGCTTTGCTTGTTGAGTAAACAGTTTTTCCTACTTTTCTCCAAGGCAGTCTTTTCCCAAAGCAGTTAGGGGAGGGGCCACTTGAATTTATTTTCTAGGGATACCATCATGTGGAGGGTTCTTCCCAAATTTGCTCTAAACCAGGACAGAAAGCTAAGAGGTTTATGAAGTTTTTTAAATGGTAGGAGTCAGAATAAGATGAGATTGACTGAAAAAACTACTGCAAATAATTATTTCTTTTAAAAATTCACAGTTCTTGTTAGTCTTTAATTGGTGGGATTTTTTGTGTGTTTTTCCTCTAATAGTGTAAGTACAAAGGCATTTTCTTTTGTTAAAGATCTCTTAGAGGTTAGGACTCTAATTTTAACCTGTAATGTTAATCTTCCCTAGATCTTTCACAAGTTCTTAGCATCAAGAGATCTTTGTTCCTAATCTAATATCATTGCTGAAACCAAATCAACCTTTGATTCCAGTTTAATTTGGATAATCACCACAACTTATCTAGAAAAGTTTTTAAAGTAGCCTCCTTTTTTCTGTTAATGGATGTGACTGATCATCTAATTAAATTTTCTCAAAACCATGGCATCTAGAAGAAAAAGCAGTAAACTCATCCTTGTGCTCCTTGGTATTATCATATGAATTCCTCTAAATCCTTGGGCCAGTTTTTTGGCCTTCATTTAAAAAATGCAAATAAAAAAGGGACATCCTTTTAAGCATGATGACAATAGTAAGTGCAAATCAGAGATCATATCAAAAAGATGTAAAGGGGAAGAGTGGGTTTCCAAAATAATGTCTTGGTAACCAGGAAATTGCTGACTTTCAGAGTTCTATGTACAATCTCTCACAAAAAAATTCTCTTTTGTCTTCAATGCTCAATTTGCTTATAAAGTAAACTTTTTAAGTTTAGAATTTTTCATAATTATTTACATTCTTCTAAGTTGAAGTTCTTTGCTGCATGCATGTTCTTAATTTAATTACTGGGTTTGAGCCCTTATTTTCCAATTTCACTTCTCTTCTATGTCTTAGGTAGCCAACCTTTTGGTCGTTTGAATTTATGAGTAAGAAAACTCAGGGAAAATATGTGTTCTGTGTGTTCTCCATCTGCTTGTTCCAGAGTTAAGCTTCCACTAATGTGGATGGAGAATTAAGCCTTGACACCTTCATGACTGTAGAAGTCAAACAAAAGGAACATCTAGTAAATGCAACAGTGGAATTGTACTAAAAATTATGGGATTACCATCAATAATTTCTCTTTAGTGGTTTTGTTTTAAATAACAAATATATAAACTTTGAAGCTTTTAATTAACTTGGAGGAGTGTGACAAGAGTTCTCACACAAATTCTTTTTCTATGTACAGTGAAAGTCTCATGCTTGTTGAAGAAATCCAGAATGAGTTTCTTTCATTTGAGAGTCTTACTTTTTCCTTGAAGGGATACATACCTTTAGTAATGCAGGTTGCTGTCTCTAAAATAGCTGTATGGCTTATGAGTAGTTGGAGAAACTCTGAAACAGGCTCATTTCTGACCTTACTAGGGTTGGCTGCAATCTGTATCTGAGATCTCAGTTACAGGAGAGGAAGAGAAATATTGCTTCTGCTATTCCTCTACGGCAGCCTGGGGCTATATACTTAAAAGATGGAAGTGAGTATTTCATCACAGACTATGTACTATACTTAGTGAGTGTAAGATAAATGGAGTTATTACCTATCTTATTTAATAGAATCATAGAATAGTTTGGTTGCAGTGTACAATTAAAGATCACCTAGTACAATCTCATGAACAGGGACATGTTCAACCAGATCAAGTTGCTCATAGCCCTGTCTATCCTGACTTTGGATATGTCCAGGCATGAGGCATTTACCACATCTCTCTGAGCAACCTGGGCCATTTTTCCAACATCCTCCATATAAAAAATATCTTCCTTATGTCTAGTTTGAATCTACTTTCTTTCTACCACAGTAACTCCTACTAAAAAAGTTTGTCACCATCTTTTTTGCAGTTCCCCTTTAAGTGACAGGCTGCTCTGTGTTCTTCTCAGAGTCTTTTCTTCTATGTGCAGAACAACCCAAATGGACTCTCTTCATAGGAGAGGGGCTCCATCCCTCTAATCATCTTAGTGGCTCTTCTGTGGACTCCATCAGTTCCATGTCCTTCCTGTGCTGGGACCCCAGAGCTGGGTGCAGCACTGCAGGTGGGGTCTCAGCAGAGCAGTGCAGAGCAGAGGGGCAGAATCCCCTCCCTCCCCAGCTGCCCACGCTGCTCTGGATGCAGCCCAGGACACGTTTGGCTTTCTGGGCTGTGAGTGCCCATGGCTGGGTCATGTCCACCCTCTCAGCCACCAGCCCCCCCAAGTCCCTCTGGGCAGGGCTGCTCTCGCTCTGTTCATCCCATAGACTGTGTTGGAACCAGGGATTGCCCCGACCCAGGTCCAGTGCCTTGCACTTGGTCTTGTTAAACCTCATGAAATTCCCATTCCCATTTGTCCAGGTCCCTCTGAATGACATCCTGTCCTTCAGATGTGGCAACTGCATCACATAGCTTGACATCTTCCAACTTTCTGAGGATGCACTGGATCTCCCCTGTCAATGTAGTTGATGAAGAGTGATCGTAGAGGGACACCTCTCATTGCCACTGTCCATCAGAACTCTGAGCAGCTGACCACTACTCCCTGAATATAACCATCCCATCAATTTCTTTCCTCTAAACAGATCCATCTCTCTCCAATTCAGTGATAGGGAGCACGAGGGGATCTTACAGAAATCTAGATAAGTGACATCTGTAGCTCTTCCCTTGTCCACTGATGTAGTCACTCCAACATAGAAGGTCACTAAGTAGGACTTTTCTGTTGGTGAAGCTGTGCTGGGTGCCTTGAATGTAATTTGAAATCACAAATATCGTAGCCCCATTAACCAACAATATTTTTTGTTTTCTTTGATGTGGTGTGACACCTACACAGTAGAGAACAGTACATAGTAAGACAAAGTGCTGTAATCTTTCATGAATGTCAGACAGGATTACCAAGAACCTTCTATTCTTTTCTGGTGTAAAAGTATGCAGAAGGGAACAAATTAATTCAGTGACTCTGTAACTGTTGGGGATCAGCTGTTAAGCTGCCTCTCTGCATCCTCTTTGTTTCATGTGACCAGCAGGGATGCACGTAGTGGCTGTCATCCAGTCTGTCTACTATGACCTCACCATGGGAATTGCATATCATGTTCACAAAAATGGAATTGTCAAATTTTAGCTTTATTGGATTTGGGGATAATTTTGCAAGTACTCTTTTCAATTCCATTTCAAACAAGTTTACTTCTAAAGCTGTGAATTTTTTCCAATACAACTTTTTTGTTTTCTGAAAAGTATTTCATTTTCTGTTTACTCAAAGTTATATTAAACAGTATATATCTTGGTATAACAGGAGAACTCAAGAACAAAGAGTGGATAAATTTTACAGCAGAAGTACTGTATATTGGAGGCAGAATGTGTAGAGAAAGATCTGCCAAGCAACACTGACCTAAGTAATCTTAAAACCCTCAAATATAGTTCATGTGAATGCATGAAGCTGATATTTTCTGGGATTATTGTAGTGCATTGCAGTTAGTGGGCTGATGATTGTATGAAGTGTTCCACTCTAGGTATAGGATTATCAGCTTTAGAGAACATAATCTCACCAGCAAGTTTAGAGTTTTCCTGGAAATAATTTTGCTAACTGCAGGAATCAACCTAGTTTAATCTTTGGTGTGCTGAATTGCTGAAGTGCTCAGAACATGGTTATCATCAGCATCATGAACTATCATGCATCACCTTGTTTCTCTTATTTTTTGGTCTCTGTAAGGTCAGATCAACCTTTTTTTTCTTTCTTATTTGTCCTTTATCTCTCACTTCAGATGGGACGCAAATAGATTTAAATGTGTGTGAAATGCCTTGCTGCCACTCCATTTTTTTTTCTGAGATTCAGAATTCTCATTTGGTTTCCTCTGAAATTTCTTCTGGTTCACCTGCTGAGTCACAAGTCTCATGCTATTCTGTTAATTCTGAAGTTTGTTGCTGTGGTTCAATGTTCTTCTCAACTTCCTTCATGCAGTCCCTCTCTGCCAACGTTTTGTTCTCCATGTGCCTCCATTTCTTTTTTTACTCTTACACTCCTTTTGGCAGACTCTTTCTGGCATATGTGTTCCAGTCCTGTCCTCAATCTCCAGGGAATGCTCAGCCCAGGCTGGAGAAAAGCACACCCCAGACACATGAAGGCAAAGATCAGTGAGAAGGAGTTGGGCTGTCTGGGGGCTGTCTGTAGAATCAGCAAATAGTGAGCCCTAACAGGACAAAGAGTTCCAAATGCTGTATATAGGGAAGTCTGTATTAAAGTTATTGGGAGCTCTTTCCAGGTGTGGACATTAAATCTTTAGGACTAAAATTGATACGGTAGGACCATTGCTTCTTATATGTACTAACAGATACAAAGGTTTTGTTGCAAGACTAAGAATATTTTAACAAAACAGTATATGCATTCTTTATTGCTGTAAAACAATGTATTAAATTCTGTCTTTATATTACATTTTTCTTTGCTTTAAGAGAGACTTAATGTCCTATTCTATTTGGTTTACTTATGGCCAAGTAAGACACTGCATTGTACTAGCAAAAGTATATGCATACCTGTAAGTTTCTTTATAATATCCCTATGAAAAATCATTACAATCCAATCATACTAAAAAAAAATTATAATATCCTGTATGTTTTAGTTACATGGTATAAGGCATTCTCTGCAAATGGTGTAAGATTCCTTTTTTTATTTTTTCAAAATACATCTCTCAGTGTCGGATTTGATATCACAGTATTTTACAGTTAAAAACAAATAGCCAGGCCTCTACTGAAATTCACCTTTGTGAAAAATTGTTGAAAAATCATTATGCCTCATTGAAAAACAAAATAATTGGATATCACTTTTTTATTTAATTGCTTAAGATGTTTCATAAATATGAAAAGAGAATATTTGCAAAGAAAAAAGCATTATCAAACTGTTAAATATCCATTTTTAATGGTTACATTCTGTCAAATTTGGATGCTCAGAAACTAAGTGGCAAACTTTACATAAAAATGATGAGTGGTTATCCACAAATTCCTCAGCCAGATCATTACAAATTCCTCATTGAGCTTGATTTTTCATTGTTGTGTTTTGTAGGTTTATATTAATTGCTGTGTTTATACATATAATAACATATAAGCTAAATGTTAAGGAAAAAATACTTCAGGAAAAGGAGTGTAAAGCCACATCTGGAGTAAAAAGGTGATTTCATGCAACATTTTATCACACAGAAACAAATAGTAGTATCCCTACAGACCTGGAGACCTCTGTGTTCCATTCTTTTTCTGCCCTGATGCAATATACTAATGTAATGTATTCAGATAGATGTAATGTTTTAATTAATTTAGGTCTCATATCACCTGTTGAAGCAAGTAACTTATTTTCTGATTTCATAAATTACAAGAGAGTGGTTAAAATAAGTAGCCCCTCTAAAGCCAGTCAACATCAGCACTGGTATCAAAACAGTGTTTGGGAGACAGTAGTATGAACAGTTACTAAAATTATGTGATTTGAGACTTTTTTTGTTTAATTTGGATACAGAAATATTTGAATATCATACCTGGGGAGTGATAAAAGAGCTTAGTTTACAAAATTACAACTATTTAGGTGCTCTCAAGGTTTCTCATCTTTTCCCAGATGTAAAAACATAAAATTGGCAAGAAACTTGAAAAGGCTAAATTTTAGATTTCAGTGCTTCTCCTACATCTCACTTTAGCAAGTTTAACACTTTAGCAAGTCAATGACTTGTGAAATTTTGGAGGGGGAAAGCAGTGCCATTTTTGTAATCTGTGTTTCGTTGTCCTGGAAAATGTTTTGCATAATCAGTGTTCCAGTTTATGAAGCACATGCGAAAACATGTACATTTCTCGAATGTCTGCTGGTTCCTTATCTCTGTGTCTTTTACTGTGATGTTATAGAGCTTGGATCATATGGAAACCTAAAATATTATGACACAATGACTGAAGAAGGTAAGAAATATTTTAGAATTGTTTGTATGAGCTTGTTTTGAAGCCCTCTGAGCGCCTTTTTTGTGTTTACATTTTTCCTTTGTTTTTCTTGGTCTTATTTTAATTTTCTCCATTTTTGAGTAACTCCTTTTTGCATGTCTTTATTGATGGCTTAATCGGTTACAGCTCTTTTTTCAAGTTTTTGTTTTCAACATTGTAGTTCTGCTATTTCAGGTAAGGAATTACAATGGGATGCTTTTAGCAAAGAACATATGCAAAACCGTACTTGCAAATTATATGGCACACTATAACATAGATTGTAGGTGCTTATTTGATGCCATATTTTACAATGCATTCAAGAAGAGGAATTAATGTGTGGATTTTCAAATCACTCAGAACAATTGCTAAATTACTTCAGTTTACTGTATTATTGAAAAGTAATGAATAACCTTTAAAAACTAGGCGTGTTTATTCCTGGAGTATTAATTGTATGCTTGATTGCAGTGCAAAAAATTGCAGTTTGAAACCCTCATTCTAGCAATACAAGAAGGAAGTAATTAGGGCCTGAATCAGGGCTTAGTGAAATCTCAGGAAATTTTTCTGCTGATTCAAAAGCATTGCAGTTCTATCATACTAATTCAGGAAAGCAGTTAACTCTGTACTAAATTTGCAACACATGCTTTTTGTCCTAGTGCAGTCAGCATTTCTGCAATTTGGAATTATCCCTGAACCTGAGACCTGATTGTCTGTAGGATCAAGGCCTCTTGTCCAGTCTCTGATTATGTCAGACAGATGTTTTCATTAAGTTTAGACATTAGCAGCATGTTTGGGGATGGGGAAAATCTTGAGGTCTGTAGAAAATTCAGCCCTCTATTCCCCTTTGGTTTTAATCTTGGGAATTTAGGGCAGTTAGTATAATTCTTTTTAAAAGCACAGTTGCTTTCTAGTGTTGAGTAATCATGAAGATTTTAAGAGAATCTTCATTACATGACTTACTCATGATTATTCCTCAGGGAGCATGGAAAATGATGACATCTACTTCCTTCCTTCTGTATCTGCTGTTGATACACCAGTGTATGCATCCAGTTCTGGGGCTGGCTGTGGGAAATGGTTCCACTTTTTCACCAGGTGGAAGATACTCTTTTCATCTGTGGCAGGCTTGAGCTCTTAGACTGGTCTTCCCTCATTGTGCTCCATCACCCAAATCAGTCATCTGCTTCACATGGGTGGCAACAATATAAGAAAAGATGTCTGAAAGTAGATTTTAATAGGCAAACAGTGGTGTCTGTGTTGTTTAAACATATCTCTCAAGCATGTGTAAGGAACCATTAATCTGGGCCACTCAGATATGGCTACCAGAGGTAAAGCTTTTGCAGTGTGTCTTGTCTCAGTCTTTATTACAATCAAGATAAAAAGGTAATTTCTCATTGTAGCCTTAAACCTGAGTGTGTTAAAGTTTTTGATTTTTATGGTGAAGTATTAAATCTACTATTTCAAAAGTAGCTTTCTGAAATTCATAAATACTCTATTGGCATCTAAATGTAGTTATTTGTAGGGAAATACCTGTTGCAGTGTAATACATACATATATGTATATTATTACTATGTCTATGCAGAAGTAATGCTTTTAGTATTTGATGTCATCTCAGAATGCATGTCTCATGAATAAATAATTCAGGACCATACTGTAGCAACTGGGAAAATCCAGTAGAAGAATTAAAAAGGAAGCTCTTGGTCTTTAGAAACACTGACAAGAGTCTGTGATGCGGTTTGCCTACTCAAATACATCACCATTTTCACTTGTCTTTCACAAAGCCAGTAATTAATGTATCTCAGAAGTTGTATTTTGATCAAAGTGTACTATATTTTCAGCTTTCTGTTTGGATTTTCAGAAGTTTAATTGCTATAATTCTGCATCACACTTACTTGCATTACCTATTTTCTTCTTTCTCTTCCTTGTTTTGACTGAGGTTTTTCTACCTTTTGCACAGCAACTTATACACGGGAACACACAGATCCAGTTAAAAATCCATTGATTTTTAATTTTGATAAAGTACATCCTTATGTCCTCAAGCCTGGCATGGAGATAAGGAATATTCTTTCAGTCCTCCAGTGAAGAAACTCAGGTGCATTTATTCTTCCTGCTCCATGATAACAATCAGGGACAAGAATTAATGGTTAAGCTATAATACACAATCAGATTCAGCCTAATGGCCAGAGAGCCATTGTGTTCCAAATATTAGAAACTGATTTCTATTGTTTTGATTATTTCTCTTTTGTCAGAAGATGACTTTGAATTCATTTTAGGTTAATCAGGTCGAACTGAGAAGAGGCCCTCACTGTAATCTTGTGCTCCATCAATAGACTACAACACGACAAAATTGCATATGTTTTCATTTGATACTTCTGCTTGATCTTAAAGGAGAAAGCATGTAAGATGGATTTCTGGAATTGATCGGTAGTGACTCACTAGTTATGTTCCACAGCAGGTCATGAGCAGAATTAGTAAGTATTGTTCATAGTGCTCAACAGCTGCAGATTTGACATCTTCAGACTCAAGAAAGCTTGGCTATAGCTACATAGATGCAGTAATTTTTCTTTGATCACAGACTGAAAACAAGGCAAATGACAGAGTCTTGAATTTTTAAATGAGTGAATTTCTGAAGAAGTGTTTTCACATCAAATGAGATATTTTTTGACCCAGGGAGCCTATAGAGTGCGATTTAATTTGTAGATAAAGGATTGGCTTTTTAATGTATTCTTTATCAGGGGGAGAATCTCTGCCAACTGATGCCAGCTGGAGTTACTCATGCAGGTCAACACATACCTACATTATACAATCCTGATTTGTTCGTATCTATTCAAATAAAACCAATGTAGTTTTAAGCTATCTTCTCTGGTAGCTGGCCTTGATCACCTCTTCCTTCTACTTCATTCTTTGCAAACTAAAATGAGCTGCCAAATCTGTTGGGGTTTAATGAACCTAGATTAACTAAGAATTTTCTATGACGATCTGTGTTATTTTAGGTCTATGGAGGCATGCATTGTTATTCACCTAAACTCTCATTATACCAGCTGTTGTGAAAATCTCTTACATAGTTAAACCGTAATATATAGGACTGTTCCCGAGGAAACACACACCTACCTCCCAGAAACAAGAACGGTGTCATAAGAGTCCTATGCTTTATTTAATGACACCACCTAAAGATAAGAAAAAGAAATGAGAGAAGATCTGTGCCTAAGACTGACCTTATTGGCTTTCTGAAAATTGGAATTACTTAGATACATCCTCAGCTGGTCCTTTGTCTTGGTGGCTCTGTGCTTCCCCTTCACTGAGCAAGTTTTGATTTGCTTTAAAGGAGGAAAATGGTAGAAAAAGGGAGGGAGGGAGGAGGTATTGCTCTGCCATCTTTTTGCATTTCACTGTCCTTATACAAGTGAGTACTACTGCTTTTATCATGTTTTTGATAGCTAATAATGTCTTTAATCATTTCCTTGCACTTTTGTTACCTACATTGAGTGAATCTAATGAAAGGCAGTGATGTAAAACAATGTGAACTGAACCATGCATCTACTGAGAAATAAAAATAAAACACATTTTTCATTTCAAATGTTGATTTTAGCTTCCATGACAGTGACTTAACTGATTAAGTCTCCTGAATGGAATGGTGTAACTTAAAATTGTTAAAAATCAGTGTTAGAAATTCTTTCTAAACATGCTGGGAGGTTTTTGTAAATGTGAAAAAAAATGGGGGACATATTCAATTAAGATAAATCTGCAGTGTGAATCTCTGCAAAAATTCTTTTGAACTTATTGAGCTGATTTTCTTTTCAGTTCAATAATGGCCATGTTTCTCTGTTAAGAAAACCTACACAGTTTCACACTGTCTTGGGTTATGTAATCTCAAATAAAATACTAGAATAACCTTAGGTTCTTCATAATTTTAATTAACCTCTAAAACTGAACATTTAATTGAAAGGTCCTACACCATCTTGGAAAAGGTGCAGACATGGATGACTCCACAGATGCTTTTCAGAAAATGTCTCAGCTGCATAATTTTCATTTCTTGCATAAAATGCATTTGTATATATGTGGCATCACAAACTGAATTCTCAAACATATAAAGCTGAGTTGGAGTCTTAAAGCTAGCACAATCCTTTAGCAAACTGAAATTATATCATAACTGAAAAATATCTACTCCCTCTGGATAAGCATTTTTAAATGCCCCCACTCTTTCAAATGAAATTAGGAACTGGCACGACTCATAATTTTGGCTTAAAATATTCGGGGATATGATTTGTATTTTTCCTGGGATTTTTTTATCTTTTATCTGCTATCCCAAAGAATTCCTGTTCTTTCTTTCACTATTTCTTTACCTCTTTGTTACTTCTTCCCTTTTACCTAGAATCTCTGCCTCTTACCCTGTGCAGTGAAATAATGAGGTGCCTTGTTATTTGTGATTGCATTCTATGCTTAAATACTGTTCTGCAGGCATTTTGCTCTGGGTGCCAAAAAAGATAATATTTGCAAAATATTGTGAATTGCTAATTTTGATTTTTTTTAAGACCATGATGTGTTTTTGAAAAGATATGTGCTGCAGAAGGGACAGTACTGCTTAATAAATATTTGTGGTATTTTTATTAGTATCCAAGTGGTTTGCTGTTGAAAAATTAATTCCACTTCCCAGGAGATGATAGCTGTTAGTCCCTGTGAACTGCTCATATGCTTCTTCACATACAAAAGTGTGGATACGGGGTTTGAAGCTTCCATTTTAAGGAGGGAAGAGGGGGTTTCTTTCCTGACTAATGATTTATCCTTGTGTCCCTGAAATTTCTCCAAGTTTTTAGCTTGGCAACAAGTGACTGTTATCCAAATAACTGAATTAATTCATGACTTCTTACTTTTACTTTCCACTGTTAGTTTTTTATATAATTCCATTGAAATATCTTCTGGTCTTCAGTCTGTGCTGGTTTTACTGCAGGTACACAAACATTTTTCAGTGGAATTTTTTTAACTGGAGATGAAGAGTTAAAAAAGCAATAGTCCCTGTATTGTAATAGTATTTTCAATTAGAAAATGTGCTGTAAAACAGCCACCAGTTAAACTTTAAAAATATGTTTAAAAATACTAGAAGTGCAATAGCAATCAGGATAAATCAGTAAAGGCAGATGCATCAATTTACTACTATAAATCATAGGCTGTCATAAGATATCCAAAGAGTCCTTGGATAGAGAGATCTATCAAGGCAGAAAAAGGTTTCATTTCACTTAATATTTGACATCTTTGACATTGCCTTCTTTTAATGTATCATTTGGACACAGTGGTCAATAAAGAGTGACAAAATCTGAGACCTCTGGATAGTGTGTTGCTCAAGACAGAGACTAGAGGTTGAGCTTCATGGTTAACTTTATGAGATACAAAAAAAAAAATCCCTAACCTGGCAGGTGTAGAAGAAAAATTACCTTTAGGAATCTGATATGAAAACCATGTATTCTGGAGATTTCTTCTTCCCCTTCTGAATCATAGAATCATAGAACATGCTGAATTGGAAGGCACACACAAGGATCAATGGGTCCAGCTCCTCGCCTTGCACAGAATCATCCCCAAGTGTCATACCATGTGCCTGGGAGCACTGTCTGAATGCTTCTTGAGCTGCGTCAGGCTGCTGCTGTGACCTCTTCCCTGGGGAAGAGTTACAGTGCCCTACCACCCTCTGGGGGAAGAACCTCTCTCTAATATCCAACATAAACCTCCCCTGACTCAGCTTCAGGCTATTCAGGTCCTGTCACTGGTCACCACAGAGATCAGTGCCTGCCCCTCCTCTGCCCCTCACAAGGAGGGGTTGCTATGAGCTCTGTCCTCTGTCTCCTGCAGGCTGAACAGACCAAGTGACCTCAGCTGCTCCTCATCCAGCTTCCCCTCATGGCCCTCCTTTGGACACTCTCTAACAGTTTCAAGTCTTTCTCATATTGTGGCACCCAAACTGCCCCCAGCACTGGAGGTGAGGCTGCCCCAGCTCAGAGCACAGCAGGACAATCCCCTCCCTTGCCTGGCTGTGTTGCTGTCCCTGATGCACCCCAGGACAGCGTTGTCCCTCCTGGCTGCCAGGGCACTGCTGGCTCATGTTCAGCTTGCCATCAACCAGGACCTCCAGGTCCCTTTCCGTGGCTCTGCTTTCCAGCATCTCCTTTCCCAGTCTGTCCATACATCCAGGGGTGCCCCACCCCTGGTGAAGAAATTTGCACTTTCCACTGTTGAGCTTCATATGGTTGGTGAGTGCCCAGAGCCCAGGCCTCTCTGCAGGGCTTCCCTGCCCTGGAGGGACCCAACAGCTCCTCCCAGTTTTTTATCATCTGTGAACTTGCTCCGTATCCCTTCCAGTCTTGCATCCAAGTAATTTATGAAGGTGCTGAAGAACACAGGGGCAATGATGGAGCCCTGCAGAATCCCACCAGTGACAGGTCCCCAGTCTGATGTCACCCCATTCTCTTTGTGCCTGACTCATGAGCCAGTTGCTCACCCATCCCATGATGTGTTTATCCAGCTGTGGGCTGCACATTAGGTCCAGAAGGATCCTGTGAAAGACAGTGTTGGAAGATTAACTGAAATCCAAAAAGATCACATCAATTTGTTTCCATTGTCAACATGGTGTGCTACCTTGTCATAAACAGAAATCAAGTTGGATAAGCAGGACTTTTCCTTCATGAGGCCATCCTAGCTGTGATAAGTGACTGTGTTATCTTTCAGGTGTTTTTCAGTAACTCCTAGAACAATCTTCATAATTTTACCAAGCACTGAAGTGAGTAGAAGACACAGACACATAGTTGAGTTCAAAGTGACAAAGCTGACCACACTCACTATAATTCAATATATGTGTTAATATGAAAATCTGTTCTACGGTACTACTATTGCAAGCTGAAACTGTTTGTGTTTTTTATGATATCTTGATTCATCTGTATTCATCTTCTCCTTCGTCTGAAATCTTATACCAGCACATTTATAGGTGGAGATTTACTGACTTCTTCCAAAGAAAAGTCATAGCTTTTGGTCTCAATTTCTTGTTCTATTCGTTGCTGAGTTCTCAAAAAAAATTACTGTTTTATTTCCACCAAAAAAAAAACCCAACAAAACAAACCAAAACAAAACAAACAAAAAAAAAAAAAACAAAAGAAAAAAAAACAAAAAAAAAAACAAACAAACAAAAAAAACCCCACAACCCTGTATATGGGGAGCATGAGATAGTGTTTAATAGGATATTTGCTGTTTGAGGAGGAACTGAAATGGATTATCAGCAGTGATCTATGGAGCCTAAGCTATGGAAAAAAAGCTTTGCATCTCAAAATGGCTGCATTTTAATAATGGCAATGTTTTATTTTAGGAAAGTTCAAGGAAAGGGCCTCAATTCTGCATAAGATTGCCAAAAAGAAGTGCCAGGTGGAAGACAGTGAAAGGCAGAATGGAGCTGCTAATCATGGTGAGTGCAGCATTACAGATTTATCACCTGTTCCTCAGTCTCTTTTACCCTTTTATTTTGTTTGAAAATTGTTAATCATTACTTTCTCCTACATTACTTACTCTATTTTAGTAAAAATAATCTAATTCTCTGTACCAAAGAATATGAAATTTATGGATGGGACAGAAGATAAATGCAAGAATAGAAAGCCAGTCAAGGCATATAGAAAGCCTTCTAGCAGGTTGAAAAGAAAAGCAAAGTTAGTTTGGTTATGTGTTGAAGTGACAGAGAGGCAAAACTTCCTTGCAGTATATATGGGAAAAATTAATTCATTTATTGGAATGCTGTGGTAGAATATGTGTTTTAAATGGTACCAACCCATCACAAAAATCATCAACTTCATATTTAAGATTTTGTTTGTCTGTATGCTACTTGCTAGAAGGCATTGAGGCCCATCTATGCTAATTGTGCAAAATTAACTTGCTGGGGTTTCTGTTAAGGCAAGAATTTATATTTTAGTTCCAAAGTTCCTATGCTAAAGGAAAATTTGTACCATGACGTATACCTCATTAGATTATCTGCATTAGAAAACCAGATACAAATGTGCCCAGTAAAATCTGAATCATTTTATTACTTTTTCTGACCTTGTGTTATGTTTACATATTATTTGCTTCCAAAATCAGGCTGTTGGTTGGGACAGTCTGTTAATAAACCATAATGCTGACTGCGGGGTTAAGAGACAACACACATATACTGAAATAGTTACAGATAGTCTGGCACTCCACTGTGGCTGTGATCTCACATTTTAATTTAGAAGAATCCCAGGATAGCAGTAATATAACTAGACAGCTGTATTTATTTCTATGCACAAGAGCATACCATAAGGCATGTTGAACTTGAGCAAGGCATTTCATATTGCTACTCCCCATTACTTTGTATTGTCCAAGGGATTTTGGGCCATTGACACATTTTTGTACTACATATTTATAGAGGTAATTACCACTTAGAGAATTCCAAGACAGTCAAAGTAAGAATAAATTTTAATAAATTTGGCATCAGAAACCAAAGCCCTAACTTTATCACTTTAACTCCTGTGGAAGTTCAGGACAAGGACTGTAGGTTTCTGGTTTAAAGATCATCCTCTGTTATTAGATGTTATTACACCTTCTGTTTACTCTTTTCCACATTTTTGCATAGCAGACAGCAGGATTACAGCTTGGAAACAGTTTTGTTAATTAATTGCAGGGGTTAGTGTGTTACAAAACTTATATTACTGAATGTACCCCCTGTAAATGCAGCACGGTGCATTTTGTAATGTCAGGGGTGATTGCTGTATGTCACTTTTTACCTAAAGTATTGGGCTCAGTGCAGTTAGCATAAACAAAGAGCACTGAATATTGCAATAAACTTAAATATTTCTCGAAAGGCTAGCTCATTGCTTATAAGATTTTTATTGAAAATGTGTACTAGGCAATTTTTTTTCTCTCTAACACAGATGCTAGTTCAACTTCACTATCTGATAATTTGCTCAGACTGAGTATATGACAGCTATTTCACTAGTATATTTGTAATGTAATATTCTGATCTGCTGTTTTCCCACTCTTATCTATGGATGATGCTGCGGAGAAAGGTGCAAAAGTGGAAGTTGCAGTAACACCACCAAGTGACTCGGGACCAGTGCAGAATGGAATCGCCCATAATGTTGAAGAGGTTAATGACTTTTTTATTCTTCTTTTTATTCTTGTATTAGTAAATGTATTGCATGCTTGATTGTGCTTTTCACTGGAAGTAAACATCTTAATATAAAGAAGCTGACAGTATGAACTGTCTACATAATATTTAGTTTTCATTTACAGCTGAACCCAGTGTACGGTTTGCCATATATAAAAGATCTTGTCTTTTATTTCTGCCCTTCAGTGTAAGGTAAGGTGGGAGTCTGGAATATATTCTTTTAGGTAATGTATTTTTATGTTACAGACAAGATGTTTGCAAACCTAAATATAGGTAATAGAAATTGCTTGTCACATTGCACAACCTGTTCTTTTAAGAGAACCTGTCATGATGTGCATCATGGAATAGTCAAAATTCATTGTGACAGAGGACCTGTACACAAACTTCTGCATTCTGCCTTCTGTTATCTTGCTTCATAAGAGATTTTTCCCACTGAGATTGTTCAACGAAAACAATTAAGAAAAAGCAATCTTAAGCAATCACATATCACAGCAATGTCCACATGCTATCAATTCACATTGTAATAAAACATTTCCTAGGCTTGTTCAGAAATCTGCAAGGTCAAGGAGCTTTATCATTTGAGGTAATGGTTTCAATTTCAAGCCACTGCAGGAGAAGAGGGGAAAATTATTGCAAGAGTACATTACTCAGCAATGTGCAGTTCCTATCATCTCCCTTTGGACAGTTTAAATTTGCAGTGATACAAGCTTTTGAACTTTTTGTGTTAATTTCAGCAAGTATTAGGACATTCTGAACAATGATTCTTATGTATTAGATGTGGGATACATTATTTATCCTTATCCAAGTGGCACAATAGAGCAAAGCAGGGAGGTTTGTAACTGGTGGAGGAATGAGTCTACAGATTTAGCTCCCTCAATCTGAGTGAAAGGATTTCAGGTATCTGCTGTCAAAATAAAAACTGGCAGTCTCCTAACAGCATTTTGAGATGGTCCATGATGGATCCCTCCCCAACGGCCTTTCAAATTTGTCTTCTTCCAGTGGTAACCTGGCAGCTTTCTCAGGCTGCTTGAGTTATTGATATGCTGAAACCTACTTTGTAATTTAAAAGTATATACTGGAATTTTTGAGAAGTTGTAATAAAAATAGTCTACTCATCCATGGAACAAGTAAATAGGCTTCCATAATACTTAGGACCCTACTTCACAGTCAGAGTCTCTGCCAACTCTGTAGTGTACCAGAGCCTCTTCTCAATGTATTGCCTGGCTTTTTGTGCATAGCTTCCTTAAACACCTTTCCAAACTCTAGCTTTACTCTGAAGCCAACACTGGGTGGTTCAGTTTCCTTCTGCTCTGTTTATTGACTTCATGAACACTAATGGGATTACTCTCAATTTATAGAAGACAACAAAAATTTCAGGCAACAACAGAATCCCACTCACAGCATTTCTGTGACCCTTCCATTGATGAATATTAAAATTTCGAGAAGGGAAATTTGTCACTTCCCTCCTAAGTGTTCTTTTTAGCTTTTCCAAACTTGATCTACAAAGAGTCTTGAATTTTGATCTTTTTGTAACCAAGTGTTCTCCATTGTATATTGATACCATTTGTTTCTAAGTAGAATTCAGTCAAGTCGTTTGAAATTTTGATGATTTTCCCTTACTCTAATGCAAAAGGAATTGCTGTCAGAATCAGAATTTGGAAAGATAGTATAAAATTGCTTTTCTCAGGTTTTCAACTTGTATGGTCTAAAGATCAGGTTTTGTGATCCGTAAGTGCTGTTTAGAAAAATCCTTTGAAAATTTTGTTAGAGCCTCCTGCTGTGGTAATGATAATTTAGAACTGAAGAAACAGGAGACACTGTCAATCTGGACTGAAAAAGCTTCAAATATGCCTTTAGAGGGGATGGGAAATGTCCTGAAATCTTCAGGATGTGGAATTGATATAGTCACATAGTAAGTCATTCTGTAACATGTTTGTTTGATGATACAGAAGACCTGCATAGGCATCTAATTCTTTATCCTCCATTGTCAAGTTCCACTATGGTCTTCATGGTTTTCCCTCTAGCCAGCACAGGAGGGAACAATACCTCCTCCCACTAAACCATCTGTAAGACATTACTGTTTTATTTGAAGTCAGAAATTGCTTTCCTTTCTGCTGGATATTGCATCTTCCTTGGGGATCTCGTTCTACTTATACAGCATTCCGTCTTTAACCTTTAGCAGGCTGCCACAGAGGAGAAGAGTCTGTTAATATAACACTTTGTAGAGTGGTACCAAGCATGCATAAGAAAATGAAGGAAGACTAAAAGGACACATACTAGCTCATTAAATGTTCTATAAAGTTCTCCTCTGAGAAGCCCAGTTCCACCCCCTGCCACCTTCTTAACCAGCATTTGGTAGTTGTTTTAACCTGTGGCTTACCTAAAAATAGTTTCCAATCTGAAGATAACACCTTTTCCTCCCACCTACACACACGCGCGCGCATGCACGCACATACACACATGCACACGCGCACATGCGCACAGTTCTTCCTGTTTCCCTGGAAACCCTGTGGGAAAGTTTTTACTTGCCAACCGTGACTGAGAGAACTTTTCCTTGAAAATCTAAGGCAGTTGTTGTGTCACAGGAGAACGGTGCAAAGGTTCTGTTGCTTGCATTGGATTTAATCTGCTTACCTGAGCAACAGTCTGGCACAGCGGGTTTTGCCTTCCCCACTGAAGAGCAGCATCACCATTTCAGGACAGAGGTGGGGGACGTATTTCCCCTGCCCTGGAATACTCATTCCATTCACATCAAATTAGCTTGGTGTGAATGTAAGTAGCACTGCACTCTTTATCTCAGGGTATTTATCTGAGTTATGTTAAACACTACCATTTCATAGAGAGAGAGGATAGAGAAGATTAGAGCAGCCTTCATTGTAAGGCTGTGATATATTCCAGCGTCCCTGGTATGTGTTTGATTCATCATAAAAAATTTATTTTCCAAAGCCCAAATACTTTTTCAGTTGCCTCACTTGGTCTAAAGTAAGTGCCTTCATCTTGTTTGCTCATTGTAACTTAAAGGGAAGTGCTGCTATCAAAAGGGATTGATCTTTGTTTTCACAATTCTACTTAGTTGCCTACTCCACATTTTTTTGCTGCTGTATACCAGTTTGACTTACTTGAAAATTAGGACTTTGAAAAATGGCATGAAGACAAAGGCTTATTCTTTAGAAGTATCTCCATGACAAACATAGCTATTATTTCTCCTGGTGAGCTGACTGCAGTTTTGTGTCTTACGTTCTGAGAATTTCTTCTCAAATTCTCCAAAGAGTGCTGGCAATAACATAGCAGAAACACTAACATGTAAGTTTTGGGAGCTGTGATTTTACTTATTTCTGCAAGTGCCCAAGAGGACACAAGCAGCAATAGGAGAATCTGGACCAAACACCTACTTGACCTTACTCCTTGTAGGGTCCACTCAAAAGGTGGCTCTTTTCAGTGAGTTTACAGTGCAGCAAAGATTGGCACAAATTAGGTGTCCTAAAAAGAGTATCCACATATCCAGAATGCATTCTGAAAGCTAATGTATTTAATATTACTGCGTGCTTGAATTTTACTCAAGAATTTGTGAGGAAAGATGTTGTTTTTCTATCTTAATCACCCCATAGAAATTGCATACTGTTGTACTAGCTTACTGTCTCCCTTGTTTCACTTTTTTTTTTTTTTTTTATGACATGTAGGAGAAGATTAATGAGTGATGTGGTTTACAGACAAGAAACAGAAGGCAGAGATTGAGGTGTTCATAGTATGGGTCCAAGTGTCTATACTTTCTGCCTTTCTAGTGAAATAGATTAGTGTGAAATGTGCCCTTTTAAAGAAAAAAATAAACCTCACTTTTCAAAATCACTACATACCTCTGGGACAGAGAACATTTGAGATCACAATCACATCAGTTTTTCTTGATTTACTCATTGTGAAAATTTGGGTTGTACAGAGCTCATTTTAAAAAAAATTACAAACAAACAATCAAAAACACCCCCAAAACAAACAACCAACCAAAGACCTGAGTATTGGTCGTTTGGCAAGAAATTGCCTCTTTATAGGTGGTGTAATATCCATACTGCAGCACGAACAAATGGAACTGCACATAATACCTGTCTTAAGTTTCCTTTCTTCTGTAGTCCTCATGCTAATTCTTTATTGATTAATTGTATCAGTCTGAATACACAAGAAATGTACAAGCATGAGAATTTATGGCTTGGCTCTTCATCTTAGGTGGACTAGCAGTTTAATTCTCAGACTATGGTATTTATAGTTCATATGTTCTAGCTGTTATACAATATGAGTAGTTGGTGAACAGTGGCAGATTTCTTGTAAGTTTGAGGTGGTTCTTTGTACTTATTTTCCATTTCCTCCTAATGTGTGGGGAAAAAAGTGGAAAATTCTGTTTAATGTGCCAGAAAAGCAACTATTTTTCCTAATGTAATATGAGTGTAAGCCTCTAGGGAGACATTGATTTTGTGATGTTTGCTAGAAGGAGTGACTACGTGGTGACTTTGGCAGATGGAGTTTGCTATAAGCTGCTGTTTTTAAACAAAATAATTGTGAATGAAATGTCACTGTATGTTTGTGTTATTCACATAATGTAAAACACACCATTATTTCTTCTGTTTGGAAAAAATTTAGTGGAAAAATTGGATAAGTTTAGATTAGTTACTGAGAAGAAATTGTTTGCTGTGAGGGCGGTGAGATACTGGAACACATTGCCCAGAGAAGGTGTGAATGCCCCAGCTGGAACTGTGGAAGTGTTCAAGGGTGGCTTGGGTGGGGCTTTGAGCAACCTGGTTTGGTGGAAGATGTCTCTGTCTATGGCAGAGGGTTTGGAACTAGGTGATCTTTAAGGTCCCTTCTAACCCAAAACATCCCATGTTTCTAAAATAGTCCTGACCAAACCAGTAAGTGCTTTCTTCCCTGGGATTACAGATGAGTATTTGATAGATGTTCTTACATACAGAACTATGAAATATGGAACATCCATAGTTTTTATACCTTTTTAATTGTTTGTTATGATTTTAATAAAAGAAGAGTTGAAGTAGTAAGAATAGAGTTTTGAATGTATGTAGTTTGGTTTAAAAGAGTAATTGTTATAGATGAACGAGAACGCCAAACAGAATAACACTTCTAATCTCATTTCTTAAGATGCAGAGAGGGCATTTTCCTATTAGAGGATTCCTTTCCTTACCCCCATTAATAATAATAACAACAACAATAAAATATATGCCAGGGTACCACAATTATCCCATCTAGGCATTAATATACATTTGATATTCAGCACTGTAAAATGTCTCTGTAACAAAAAGACAGTCTCAAGCATCAGCTAGAAGAAATTATGATCCTATTCATAAAGAGTAAAAAGAATTATGACAGAATTAGCAAGGATTTCATAGAAACACAGTAATGATTACTATATGTGAAGATGTAATGCAGCTACATCTTAATCTTTAATGACTGGTTAAGGGATGAGGGGCACAAGAATGTCATTCTGTATTCTTCAGTTGCGGACATAATGAGGGACAGAACAGGAAGATTCAAAAGGTCAATAGCCTGCTCCAAGAGTGGTGGCACTAGCAGAATTTTAGGGGTTTTTGTCAGGGATTGGCTTAAATAAGCCTGATGACAGAGTACACCTGTGTCAAAGGGGCAAAGGGATCAGAGTTGCCAGGGCTTACTGAAAGAGCCTTAAACTAGATTTGAAAGAAGAAAGGGATGAAACCAGGTGTGCTGGAGATAAGCCTAGGCGTGGTACATCAGTGTTTGAGGAACAGCGTGCTAGCATGGTCCTTCAGTCTGCTTCATCGTGTGCACCAGAGCACATCTGAAATGTCCCTGTGCTAATTCACATAACATCTTCACCATCTCAGTGGAGGTGGTGGATCATAAGCATCATCAAGCCTGAGAACAGTCACAGAGTTGACTGATTGAGGTTGTTCACGGTATGGGTCCAAATGCCTTTACTTTCTACCTTTCTAGTGGAATAGATTAATGTGAATTGTGCTCTTTTAAAGAAAAAAATAAACTTCAATTTTCAAAATCACTACATACTTAGAACAGAAGCACCTGAGAACAGTCACAGAGTTACTAAGGCTCCTCCCTGCCAGTATATACCAGGACTGATAGACCGACGAAAGTGCATCTACATTGGTGCATGCAGCATGCACAACAAACAGGAGGGACTGGAAGCCATTGAGCAGATGGAAAACTGTGATGTAATGGCAGTAACATAACCTGAGATGGTGAATGGTGAGATTATTTACACAACTGGAGTGATGCAATAGATGGCTATAAACCATTCACAAGGGATCAGCAAGGAAGAAGTGGTGTGGTAGTCCTGTATGTTATGGAGTGTGACTTTCTCGAGCTTGATGATGTGATAAAAGGGTTGAGTATTTATGAATATTTCTTAAGACCAACAAAATCAATATCCTGGTGGGAGGTCTAGTATAGACCATCCAACCAGTTCAAAGAGAGTGACAAAAATATACTATAAGCAGATGGAGGAAGTCTTAAAATTGCTGGACCTTTTTCTTCTGGGATATTCCGACAGACCAAACGTCTGCTGGAAATACAACACAGCAGTAAAAGGAACAGCCAAGGAGGTTTCTGAACTGTGTGGAACATGCCTTGATATTACTGACATGGTGGGTGAGGAAGCCAGCCAGGAAAGATGCCCAGCTGGCACCTTTTCTTGTGATCAGAGGATTAGGGGGAGATGTGGTGTTCAGAGGCCATCGTGGGCACAGAGATCACAAAAGGAGAGCTTTCTGTTCTCAGAGCTGTAAGGAGGGCAGTCAGCAGAGCTGCCAGCACTGCTGCCTGGGCCTTCCAGGGGGCAGACTTTGGCCTGTTTACAGGGCTGGTTGATAGCATTCCTTGGGATGTGGTCCCAAGAGGACAAGGGAGTGCAGGAAGGCTGATCATTGTTCAAGAAAACAATCTTAAAGGTGCAGAAGCAGGCTGTCCCCATGTGCTGAAAGAAGAGCTGCCTGGGAAGAAGACTGGCTTGGCTAAACAGAGCTTAGGCTGAACTCAGGAGAAAAAGGAGAGTTTATGACCTTTGTGAGAAGGGACAAGCAGCTCAGGACTACAAGGATATTGTGAGGTTATGCAGGGAAAAAATTAAGTGGGCCAAAGCCCATCTAGAACTCAATTTGGCTCCTGCAGTTAAAGACAATGAAAGGTGTTTCTAGAAATGGAAGGTGTTCTAGAGAGATGTCAGCAGCAGAAGGAGGGTTAAGGACAATCTCTATCCTTTCTTGGATACAATGGGAAATGTGATAAGGAATAAGGGAAAAGCAGAGGTATGGAATGCCTTCTTTGCCTCATTCTTTAATGAAAGAATCTTGCTTTAAAACAAGATTCGCTGTTATCAGAGTTAATTAGATCCCTAGGCTGGAAGACAAGTATGGCTAGCAGAATGAAGCCCCCATACTCCAAGGGGAAATAGCTAGTGACCTGCTGCAATTCTTAACACAAAATCTCTGAGGCTGGATGGGATCCACTCAAGAGTACCGAGGGTGTTCACAAGCCACTTTCCATCATTAACCAGCAGTCTTGGCTAACTAGGGAGGTCCCAGTTGACTGGAGTTGGCAAATGTGATCCCAGCTACAGGAGGGGTAGGAAGGATGATCCAGAGAACTACAGGCCTGTCAGTCTGACCTTGATGCCAGGGGTGGTCATGAAGCAGATCACCCTGAGTGCCACCACACAGCATATGCAGGACATCAAGGGTCAGGCCCCACCAGCCTGGGTTTGTCAAACGCAGACTCAACGTCCTGCTTCACCAACCTGATCTCCTTCTATGACAAATTTACTCGTGGAGTAAATGAGGGAAAGGCTGTAGTTGTTGTCTACCTGGAGCTTAGTAAAGCATTTGACACCATTTCCCACATCATTCCTCTGGAGATACTGGTTTTTCATGGTGTGGGTGGTTCACTGGGTAAAAAACTGAGTGCATGGCAGGGCCCAGAGAGTGATGGTTAATGGAGGTAAATCTAGCTGTCAGTCACTGGTGGTGTTCTCCAGGGCTCTGGGGCCAGTCCTGCTTAATGTCTTTATTGATAGTTTGGATGAGGGGATCAAGTACACCCTGTTGTTTTGCAGATGATGCAAGTTGTGTTGGAAGGCAGGAAGGCTCTGCAGAGATGTCAGACAGGCTGGATCAATAGGCTGAGGCCAGTGGTATGAGGTATGAGGCCTGCCCTTGGGTCACAACAACCCCATGCAATAATGCTGCAGGCTGGGGAAGAGTGGATGAAAAACTTCATGGTGGGAAAGGACCTGGGGGTCATTTAGTCTAGATCTCCAGAGGTCCCTTCCCACCCTGACTAGTCTGTGATGCTGGGATTCTGTGCTGGCCAACAGCAAATTAACCCAGGTGTGTGCCCAGGTGACCAAGAGGTCCAGTAGCATCCTGGCTTGTATTAGCAATAGTGTGCCCAGCAGGACCAGGGCAGTGATTCTCCCCCTGTACCCCAGGTACTGGTGAGGTTGCATGTCAAATCCTGTGTTCAGTTTTGGGCCCCTCACTACAAGAAAGACATTGAATTGCTGGACTGTGTCCAAGAAGGACAATGGAGCTGGTGATGGGTCTGGAGCAGAAGTCCTGTGGGAAGCAGGTGAGGGAGGTGGGTTTTTCAGCCTGGAGAAAAGGAAGCTCAAGGGAGACCTTATTGCTCTCTACAACTACCTGAAAGGACAGTGTAGCCAGGTACAGGTCAGCCTCTTGTCCCAAGTAGCAAGTGACAGGACAAGAGGAAATAGCCTCAACATGTGTAAGAGAAGGTGAGATCAGACATTACAAAAAGTGCTTCATGGAAAGAGTTACCAAGCATAAAAGTGGTTGTGTCACCATCCATGGAGGTGTTTAGAAAATGTGTGGGTGAGAATATGTGTAGGTGTGATGCTTGGGGCATGGTTTAGTGATGAAGCTGGCAGTGTTAGATTTATGGTTTGACTTGATGACCTCAAGTGTCTTTTCTAGCCTAAATATTGCTATACTTCTATAAATTTGTGGAAGACAAAAAAATCTGCCATATTCGAGTACTTAGTCTCTGAATGCCCATGTCTGATGAGTGCGAGGTACTGGTGTAAATTGACTTTTGTTCTGATTTAATACGGCAGTTTCTTTTAATGGATTATCACCAGAGTTCATCATATCAGGTGATGCAGCTTTCCCATGTGACCAGTCCGGTATCATTGAAGATAATTAGCTACAGAGACATAGCAGGGAGTGAGTTTTGGAGCTGGAGTGTGGAGGGGTAGGTAGTAGCACTTCAGCTGCCCTAAAGAAATGGAGATCTTTGCACAGTAGTGGCAGGTGAGTCGTAAAGTGAGCAGAATATTCTTTACTTTGTTAGAACATATGAAGGTCAAGGCAGATACCAGAAGGTATCTAAAATGGTACCAATCATATGTGTTTAGGCAATTGAATTCCTGGGTATATATCATGTTATAATCACATTTTCTTCTTAGCACTGCAGAATATAATAATACTGAACATTGCAAGTACAGAGTTTTCATCATACAGACTGAAATAAAGCTATATTTTCAGGCTCAGTTTCTACAAACTGTGATAACGCATATTCAGCGTGTACATGGCTGGAACCACAGACACTGCAGGCAGTCTCTGCCATAAATCTGTGCTGAGTCATTTTCTGTCACTGCTGCTTAGTCCACAGCATGACACTTGCATTTGTGTGGTTTCAGAGCTCCTAAAGTTATTTCCCATTCTTTTCTTCAGCATCAGCAGATAATTGCTTTGAAATTCATGGAAGCTAGATCTACAAATACTTTGAACTTCATTACATCCACTGATTTTGGAAGGTCCACAATGAAAATCAGATGTCAAATCCAATTTACAAAATAGAAAATGAATATCCATTCTGCAATACCTCTAATATATCCTGGAGTTAAACTAGCAAGAAGTGTTCTGCCTGCACTGTGAGCTTGTGTTTGGCCTTATATTTTGAGGATAGTTGTCTTGGGGAAAGGGATGATGTAGGACAACTGGAAGGTGAAAAGGTCGTGAACAGATCAAGGCTTCTCAGGAGACATCTGGCAATCTCCAAAAGCAATTCTTTGTGGTTCTTTGCTGCAGCCACTCATGTTGCCTCTGTGCTGATGCACACCCAGCAGCGTTTGACACGGACATGAGAACAAGGCTCAGTGATGAACTATAGCATCTAGTGGTATAGTACTGCATGAACCAACATAGGCATTACTGTCTAGATATTTTTAAGTCTCATGTGCAAACTCAGACTAATGTGAAATTCTGTTGCAATTAAATATAATTGTTAATCGTGGCTCATCTCTAAAGATGGCAATTCAGGAAGTACTTTGCCACTCAGTGCTGTTTATGCAGCAGTCGCTTAGAAAGCTTTATTCCAGCTGAGATGGCTGATTGAATTACACAGAGGCCATTCAGAAAGAGTTACCTAGGAAACCCTTCAACTGGTCCTTTTGTGCTCAAATTTTATCTCAGGCATCATATTTCAAAGCTGAGCCTGTGTCTCAGGTTGATTTTGCCACTCTAAAAGCATCTACCAGAATGGAAAATGAATGTATTTGGTTTTGGGAAGTAGCCTCACAAACTCCTCCTCCATCACATCTCATCTAAAGTCAGACTTCAGTAGATTTCCAGCAATGAAGCATAGTATGTCCACTTCAGTGAAGAGCTGAAAGTTAAAGGCAAAAGCTAGCCCCTTAAGCTGATCAGGAGCCTCAGTACTTGAGTGTACTGAGCCACAGTACACTCAAGTACTGTGTTGAGTGCCACAAGTTGTGATTACACGTTTTTAAAATTTTTAAAATTATTATAACCATTATGCCCTGTTCACTTTACTGTTGTCATACAGGCATGCACTTCGGAGTTTCACAAAGTATAGGGGTTAGCAAAATATTGTCCTCTGTTGACATCAACTTGCAACTCAAAAGTAGCTGTTACTTGTCAGTGTGTCAGGAGGTAAATAGAAATTTGGTTCCAGTCCACTGATGTCAGGTGATACCTTCATAGTGAGATGCCAATCTAAGAGCTGAGCTTGCCTCTGTAGCTACTGATCAATTCAGGTAGTTGAACAATTCAGAAGTTCATGATAGTGGAATAGTCAAGACCAGTTCTTCAGAATTAGCAATAAGTAGAAAATGTTATTAACAGTATCAACATATGGTGACATTTCATCAATAACTCTTTTGCTTAGAAAAGAACAACTGATGTGGTCATTTAAACAATTCTTCATACAGCATTGTTATAAAGTTTATGAAAGCAGTCTTAATATAGGGCAATAACTGAAATGAAACCAATTATAAATCTATAGGAGGAGTAACATGCGTATTGTGGATATGTCTCAATTATATTTTTTCAAAAATCAAACCCAAGAACACTATCTGAAGAAGTCATATCACTCACGTTGTCAAACAGTTTTCACAGGATGCTCTTTTTCAGACTTTTTAGCTTTCATTGAGCTTTCTAGAAATCTCTCCATAGTTCTAACATCATTTGCATTAGACACATCTGTGTGAAAGTATTGTTCAGGCCATTTTTTCAGTTGCCTGGTTCTGCAGTTTATGTGCAGTTCTAGATACATTACCTACCCGTGTTAACAATTTAAAAGTTAAATTTGCACATGTGTGCAAAAGGCTGAGTCATGCCTACTATACTTGCTCCATTTTGTTAGCAGAAGCAGCCTGAGGAAAGAGAAGTGTGTGGCAGCCAAATGTTTTCTGTCAGAGGAGAGGGTTCCTATACACCTACTTTATAGCAGGGATAACGGTGGGCAGCTTACACATAAATGGAGACATAAAGGGATCGATGTGAAAATCAGTGACACAAATTGGAGAGGAGTGTCTTCAGTTTTAGCAGCAAGTTGTTAGGAACAGTGCTGTTGTGACTGGTCTGAACACAAGAGTCCTTAGGTAGAGACAAGGAGAAGCTCTTTCCTCATGTGGACAGCCTGGTGACAGTGTTGGGGCCCAGAGAAGCTGGGATGTCTCCGTCCTTGTTGGTTTCATAGTTTGAATGGACAAAGCCCCTAGCAGCTTAGCACTAGAGCTCCACAGGTGCCTGAATTACCCCATCTCCCTGTGGAGAAAACAATACATACAAATATATGCCTATATATTTAATGGTAAGGTTTCCAGTTACTCACAATAGCTTAAGTTAGATAAACATATACGTTTATATGCACGCATAAAATGCGCGTCTCTCCGCGTGTGTGCGCAGAGACACATAATGTGCACACATTCTCTCTCTCTTGTCTGTGTGGCCGGGCTTGATGCAGCCCAGAAAAGTCTTAAACCCCTGACTAAACTAGCCCACATCCCAAGGGTGAGCCATGAGAACACTTGTCAGAGACACCACACCCTGTGCATCCCAAAGGGCCAGCCACATTGTCAACAAATGGACGTCCTCAGACAGCCTATGCTGTAGAGACACCTCACGGTCCAGACAAAGTCTTTTTTGGTGTGTCCTAGCTACTGTTATTAGGTGTGGTGTTAATGCAGTGTTTTCAGATGCCATAGTTCTCTGTGAAACACAATGCTGTCCTTGAACTCCTCTTGAATGAATCCCTACCTTCATTCATCCACATTGATAATCTGCTCATTGGAGTTTTTCTTACAGAATGAAGAGGAGGAGGAAGAGCAGCCTCTCAGCCTGGCCTGGCCTGAAACCCCACGCAAGCAGGTCACCTATCTTCTTGTGTTACCCATTGTTTTTCCTCTGTGGGTTACCCTGCCAGACGTCAGAAAACCTGTAAGTAACTGTTGCAAGTCAGTGTGTTCTGCACAAAAGGGTGGCTCTCTAGTTAAATACCAAAGAAGAGCTAGAGCTATTAGGTTTTTTTAATATTTTCTTCTTTGAAGAGGCTTTGAAGATTCAAATCTTCAAATGGCAAATGGGTGTTTATGAGCAACTGGTTGGTACTAGCTCTATAAAGATTATCATTTGTATTCACTTACACTTTATGACATGAAGTAAATGGTCTGAAAAATTCTGTGGAGCCTTCACATTTGTATTTCTGAGTCTCTGCTGAACACATGACTGCTGAATAATATCTGCAGTGCCCTAAAGGGTATGACTGGAAGGATTTTAGATTGTCTATTTTTTTTCTGTAGTTTAAACATAATGGTATGCATTTCTCTTAAATCTGTGTTCTATTAGACCTTTCTCTTCAGCCCATAATCTTCTATTTTGCATGCTAGGATGAGATCTGTAATCCTTTCATGCATAAAATACCTGCTAGTTTTGTCCTAGACACAGCTTGAAGTAATGTAAGACTGACAAGTTACCAAGGCTTACCACTTTTATACAAATAGACCAGACTGGGAAGGCTCATGAAAAGTAAAAGACAGCATCAAGAACTGAAAAAAAGTTTAGTGGAGTTTTAATCTCTTTTCCTTCCGGGATCAAAATGGGTTTAAAACTGCTGCAAGAGAGGCATGTACAGCATGTAAGTTTATAAATCAACACCCTGAATTCTTCTTTCCTCCTCACACACAGTGAAAAACCTTTCCATCCCACACACTGAAAACTGCAATTCAGTGCAAGAAGGAAGCTAAAATAAGATCCCTGACTTTTTTTAGATAAAAGGTTCCAAAGGCTATAGAGTGATATTTTCCCTTCTTTCCCTTCTGACACTTTTCCCTTCCCAATCTTTAAGCTTTCTTTTTCTTAAAGGTTCCAGAAAACTCTGGAAATCACTTCTGTTTTATAACACACAGAATATACTACATGACTTTCAAGACTGTTTATTTCTGAATTTATGCCCCTCCATTTGTCATTCAAAACAATCCTTGTAATTTTTTTCATAGTTTAACATGAAATGAGCAAGAAATATTTATGGGCATTATTTTGACTTTTGAAAATTGGAAGGTAATATGAGTAGACCTGTAGCTTTATCCAATATTCTGTACTGTACAAATGAGAACAGTTTTTTAAACAATAGTTTTGGAAAGTGAATATCTTGACAAGTTTGCTCCAAGTGTGTGATGCATGCGATTATTAACAGTAGTACCATTCTCAATAGAACTCCATGCTAAAATACCCTGCCATACCACAAAAGATAAACATGGTTGTATGTGCCAGATAGGCAAGTGGACAACAGAGTTTGAAAATTCCATTCACTGAAAGTAGTAGTTTTTTATAGAGAAAAACAAAAAAGTCATTTGTACTTACATGTAGATTAACAGAAGATATAATGGGCTGTATCAGTATGACAAGCTGATTACTTTGAACATTGCTGTCAAAGAATTAACCAGATGGTTGCATAAACTATCTAACATTTTGCGTATGCTTCATTAATGTATCTTCAAAATATTCCCACTTATTTCTGTATGCCATCCTCACTAATCCCTTCCTAGCAAAAATGATGCCTGCTATCACAGCTCAGCATGTGCATCAGAAAACAATTTTCAATGAATTCTGTGTGATAAAAACCTAAAATAATACTCAGCTAGACTTTTTAGATAGGCCTGCCATCAGGGGCTCGATTTGCAAGTGTGGTTATTTTAGTCAGAAACCCAAATTCTGCATCAGGATGCTCAGATTAGCACATGCATATATGAAGTGAATGCTTGTGTGCTATATACTGATTTGAAAGACCATATGGAGCCTCTGGCATCCTCTGTGGGTGTCCACCTCTGTAAGAAGAACTTAGAGTCTTTTTTTAATGTATATTTTATCTCCACACAAAAGAGACTGTTTGCCTGCATTTATTTGTACTATTCTGAGATGTATTTAGCTCCATGAAACCTAGAAGCTCTAGAAGAATTATTTTGTAGACAAGGTCTCTGGTTCTAAAGTTAGCAAAATGCTGCTGCCTTATTATGCTCTGGTGCACACATATGCAGATTTTTATATACTTAGAGTAGATTATGCATTAGTTCAGCCAACTGTCAGCTGAATGACTAGCTGAGATGTTTTAATGTGTTTAGTGCCTTAACAACACCTGCTCACATTAAGCCAGTATATATTAAAATCCTTACTATAACATCAATAATGTTGTTGGCATTATCCCAGAGGTAGGTGTGCCCTTGGGGATTTTTTTTTCATGAGTTTCTACTCAGGTGCTTTGAACAATAATGGGTATTTTTCCTGTACTAACGGCTTGTTTCCCCAGTGGCTCTGTAAGGGTCACATACATAATTGCCCACCTGCTGGAGTAAGAGATATTGAAAGACTGAAAGGAGAATTATGTGACCAAGGTGCCCCAGTAGATCAGGAGCAGGTATTGAACACCACTTCTTTTATTATAACCTTACTCCACTGTCCTTCCCTTTGCATTACAGGCCAGAAAAAATGGCTCTTGGGGCTCTAGTCCTGCCATCACTGGACCCATATGGGGGGGTTCCCTTCCATCTCTGCAGATTCCCATTACAAACAAAGAGCTACAACTTCCATGAACTCTTGTTGCCATACAGAGATACACTGTTACCAAGGGGACAAGGACAACATGTTCCTGTACAGCTCCAGTTAGAGGAGCAGGCTCTGACTAATCAGAGTTAAGCACTGTTAAGTGTGGAAAAAAAAGATCAAGCTTTGCAATGCAGATACATTTATGAATGAGACAAACATGTGAATCATTCAGGTTAAATGTGTTGGTAATAATGCTGGCTAAAATTAAAAGGGTTACCTTCCAAGTGATTCTGCACACACTACCTTCCAGGATCCCGCTCTTAGAAGAAAAGCCTTCATACCTGCATTGTGTTTGATACTTACAGCCCTGTTTTTCAGACATTGGCATTAAATGAATATATAGAAATCTATCAAGAAAAATGTTCTTAAAGTTACTGGTAGACAAGAACAGCACCAGTCCATCCAATCTACTGTGGAACTATAAAACGCTTTTGCTTTTGTTAAAGGAAAATAGCCTGTGAACTGAATGAGACATAGCTTCTCTCTTTTATCTGTTACTAGGACCACAAAAGAGCCCTTTGCTAATAAACTCTGCAGTCTGTCTTTACAAGGCAACCACCATAACAACTACTGAAAAAGATGGAGAGAAGTACTGCTGTCTGCTGTCTCTGACTAATTCTTCTAGGAAAATGCTTAGATTTGGCAGCTCTCTATATTTCAAAGAGCTGGGGAGTAGAAATTACATAAAACTCAAAAGAATGCTGAAACTAGTTCCAAAACAGGCATGATTATTACTGTTAAACTCTGGAATGAAATCCAGCATTTCAAAAAAGAATCAGCATTCTTGTTATGGCTTTTTAATTTTTTCATCTATGTGCAAATTATATAGTAGCATCTATGGAGTCCATTTTGATTTCATCACCTGTAAAAATGTACAAGCTTTAAATTTTGCCCTTTCTGGATTTAAATGTTCCCCATTTTAAAATACGTAATTTAAGTGTTAAGCCTATTAAAGTATCTTGGACTGCTGCTTATCAGTTAATTTTAGTGGGAGAGGATTAGCTGAGACAGGCGAGGAGTACACATGCTGCAAAATTAGTGGCTCGTAATTCTTAGCTGTCCAGATTCCATGGGTGTCTGACTCAGATAGGCAGTGTCTCCTTGTTTTGCAAGAAGCTTTTGGTGTATATAATCGCACCATCAGAGAGCTATTGCTGACCAGTATGGCTCTGGTTGTATTAGTTTTACTTAAGCCAGTGTATGCTTAAATCTTGAGTGTTGTGCAGTGATCATTCAAATTGCATTGCTGCAAGGTGTTCTGTGCAGATTTTGTGACCAGTTCCAGCAAGTTTGTTGCTTCATAGTGTCATTAATCATCTGTCTTGCCAAAAGATCGTGGGTTCTACAAGGAAGATGAAAAATGCTGGAAGTTGGAAAAGTTGACTACTAAGAATGGTGGGGAAAAGTGCTAGCTGCTTAGTTTTAAAAGACGAAATTGCTATTTAAATTAGTTTATCTCTACCAGACTTAATTCTGCTCCCACTTCTTTCAGATCATTATAGCAACCATCGGTATGTTTCTTTCAAATTGTGTTCCTTTTCACATTAAGGTCTTCTGTCCCCCAATGCATATTAAATTTTGATTTTAAACTTATAAGTCCATCTGAGTAGGTTTTAAATATCATAAGCGCATTATCATATCTTCTGGTTTGATAGAAATTTAGAACTCTCTTTTGAAAAAATAACTCTGTAATGAATCGAGAAGCAATTAAGAAATAGATAATCAAAGTACCCTGAGTAGTTCTAAAAACAGTGCTTGTGACAGTAGTGGAATTTATATGAAAATTATGCTTGCAGGTGCCATGGTGGTTATCTAAGGGTAATCTGTTTAAAACACCTCCTGGACCACTTCTTTTACTCCAACAGAACTTCAGTTATTTATATTAGGAGGGGGTTCAGAATCACAGATTTGTGAAATGATTTGGGTAGCATGGGAACCTTAGAGATCATCTAGTTCCAGCCACTGTGACATGGGCTGGGACACTTTTCACTAGGCCAGATTGCTCAGATCCTGGTCCAACTTGGCCTTGAACACTGCCAAAGACAGGGCATCCACAAGCTCACTGGGCAGCCTGTTCCAGTGTCTCACTACCCTCATACTAAAGACTTCTTCCTAATGTCTAGTCTAAATCTACTTTCTTTCAGTCCTCTTGTCCTGTCACTACATGCTCTTGTAAACAGTCTCTCTCCATCTTTCTTAGAGGCTCCTTTCAGGTACTGGAAGGCTGCAATTAGGTCACACCAAAGCCTTCTCTTCTCCAGGCTGTATGATCCAAATTGTCTCAGCCTTTCCTCACAGAAGAGGTGTTCCATCCCTCTAAGTGTTGTTAAAACTGCACCATTTTTCATATGTGTTCCTGTGTATATCCAGTTGTGAAATTGTATAGGTCGTGTTAGTCAACATGCTCAGTTTTCAGGAGAACATCTAGCATTATGCAAAGTACACAGAGGGAGTAAGTGCTCTGTAGCACAGCTGGCAGCTGCACCTGCTGCTGGAGCAGATATGGACCTTCTGTTTGTTCCATTCTGTAGATGAGTGTGCACAATTGCCATTGCTGACTTTATCCTTTTTACATCAGTTAATGTCCTGAGCTCATTCCAGTTACATCAGCAGAAAGTCTACACAGTCTCTGATTGTTTTCAGGTTCAGCTGGCAAAACACAGTGACATTCCTACTTGGCCAGCCCTAATGGCCAGCCCAATACACGGATCATCTCTTGGTCTACAGCCACCCTGTGGTTCTGTGTTGATCAGTTCCTAAATGTGAAGCTGTTTCATATGAGCCTGTTGAGTTTGTTATAAAAGAAAAACTGGCTGTGCAGCTCTGTAAACTCCCTAAAAAAGGGAGTTTATTACGTTTATTATGGCTTGAAGAATCTGAATCAGAACAAATGGTATTTTCTATCCAAAAGTCACAGGGAGGGAAAACCCTGCAATCCCATTTACTCACAATATCTAGGAATGACCCACAGTCTTATGAACCTCCTGGTTCAAAAGGTGCATGACCTGCAGTGAAAGAGGACACAAAAATTCTGGAGTGGAAGTGGACTTATTGAGGACCGAATGGGAAGAAGTACTGCAGGACTGAGCAACAGCTGAAAGAGGCATTCAGAGTGGTATATCTTACTTCCACAGGCAGTCCTACTGGTTATTCATGCAAATTTGTAGGACTCTGCTAGTCACATGTCAGAAATCATCTGGGGTAAGATCTGCATTCAGAGGGTCAATGACCTTAAAGAAAGACTGGTAGAATTCATTCACAGGACAAATTTAATTTTAAGTACTGATTTGATTTAGATAGTGTTTGCCTGGTGCAGTGCTGCAGGGTTTTTTTTCCTTCCTTTAGTAGTTAACTTGACCTCTTTTTGTTACATAGATTGAGTTAGTCAGTAGGAAATGTGGAAAATGCAAAAGACTGGAAAGAACATAAAACAAAATAAATCATTAGTCTGAATATAACCCATTAATTTGCTGCAAGAATACTTTTCAAAATCTGACACTAGTAAGGGAGACAGTGAAAATGAAAATTAAGTTGCTTAGGTGGTATGCAGTTTTTAGTTCATTGAAGGGCCTGACAGTATGCTTTGCATATTTTTATAACATTATAATATTAAATTTCGCTGCAAAATGAAGCATGGAAAATATATGCTTAACATATCTTCTGTTGTGAAAGTGAGTAGTTTTCACAAGCAGAGTAAATGCCGTAATAAATTTTAAGTGTGTATGTTTTTGGCTCTGCCATGTGGCAGTCTTTGTTATAAAGACTGTGAAATTTGTTGCAAAAAGTTACTTATGTGAGAAGGAAAGATATGGGCACCTGTTGAAGCAATTTGAAAACTGGTTATTCTGAAGAAACATGAAATTATTAATAAGTTTAGAAGTCAAACCACTATTGAGCTAAACACATATTCAAACTGCATCGTAACAAATAAATATCGTAACAAACAAATAAAAATGACAACCCAGAATTTGACATTCATCATGCAAGTTCTTAGGAGATCTTATTTTATGACTGAGGCAGTTGGAAGAATGAGGCATAGGTAAGTATATACCAGTGTCAGGGCATCTGTTTCTTATCTTCTTTGACAGGTATTTTGATCATCTGATGATGATCAGAATGGTTGCTTAGAACAGGCCATCAGAAGAAATGAGGAGCCACTCTCATATTAAGAAACAATTATGAGTATGGCCTGTCACCCTTCAATATAGGTTTTTACTGTTTCTCCTTATTTCTGTTTCAGACATCAAGAAAATTTTTTCCTATCACATTTTTTGGCTCTATCAGCTGGATTGCCTTCTTTTCTTACTTGATGGTCTGGTGGGCACACCAGGTAAGGAGGTGATACTGGTACAAAACAAAATCCTTTCATTATGTTTTGCACTGTAAAAGATAATTTCTAATCAGAGTCCATCTATCTCTTGCTGGGTGCTCCTTTTTTTGGGGAGCTGTAACCATGGATGAAGTGAATCAGTACTCACTGAATGGAAAGTAGTTCAAAGAGCTGTGGTTGGCATGACCACGGGACCTGATCATTCTTGTAACATAAGAGCCATCAGCAACTGCCTGTCAATACCTTATGCTTCTATTTGAAAGTCTTATCTTTCTCCTTAAACATGGGGAAATCTGTGAAAACTAGTATTTCTCTGATCTTGCCTGATGTTCTCCAAGCTAGTGAGAAACTCCAGGACAGCTGAAAACATATCTTCACTGCACTTCACATTTTTTCTGGTTTTAAAACTTTCTAGGTTGGAGAGACCATTGGTATTACTGAAGAAATCATGGGACTGACTATTCTAGCTGCTGGCACATCCATTCCTGACCTTATTACTAGTGTGATTGTAGCACGCAAAGGTCTGGGGGACATGGCTGTATCCAGTTCTGTTGGAAGCAACATATTTGACATCACAGTGGGGTAAGTTCTACACCAAGAAAATTGTGTCTACTTTAAACAAGTAATTTGTTCTTAGCACATTGCTCTAATGTTGCCCACAAGCAGCAGTCTTTCAAAAGGAGAGTGATGCAAATATTCAGTGAGTGTTACTGTGACAAATGCTCTGAAATTTATAGATACCTGCATGAAAAAATGTTTTAAATTTGTTGTCTAATCCTTGCTTTGGTATATTACAGAGGTATATTAGGCAAGTGAATTGCACTTGAGAGTTGTGCAAGGGCATTGTTCCAAAAGGGAATTTCAAAGCTTTTTATGCTTTTGTGAGGTTGCTATTTGCTTTCTGCTACCACTCATTGTGCTTATATTAGAACTTTCTTTATAAATTATGATCAGGAACAATTAATTGCCTTTGCAGTATTCAACATGTTTGCTGTAATAACAACAGAAAGTCATTATCTTGTGCAACTCATTTAGGCTGCTGTTGACATGTGATTAATTTCCTTTTCCCTATCTGACAAGTCCCAAATTACAAACCAATTCTCTGTTTACAAAAAGGACCCTTTCTAGAGCTCTGATAATGTAAAGCTACATGAGATTGTGCAGAAGTTTTCTATTTAGACTTCCCTGCTTCATGGCAGCTCTAGGGTAATGATTTGTGGCATCGTTTTATAATTCAAACTTTTTTTATCTTTTGAGACCAAGGTAAATCAGGTTCAGAGACAATGTAAGCTATGCCTCAGTGTTTCAAAAATGTGCAGGAAATACAGAAATAAATTCTGTCTTTGTTCCAACATTCCCATCTTCAACATGGGAAGGAGGTACTCAAAATCATGTCCTTACTTTCAATTTTTCCATCTTGGTTGTTTCTTGCACTCACACATAAACAGGAGAACAGGTATAGTCATAGTTACAGTGCCAGACAGCCTGGTTGTAGAAGAGATCCTGGTTTTCACAGCTGAAAATATACCAGCAACTGCACAAAGGTACAAAAATGGATCCTGAAGTTAGAATGCATAGTAAATATCTTTTTTATTTTATCTGTTAGCTAATGACAGTACTTAAGACATAGTAGGAAAACTTTGCCACTTTTCTGTTAATCTGGAAACATTAAGTTTTTGAAATATCTATATGCAGCAAACCTGCAAAACAGATGAAAACCATATCTTCCAACTTGGAGTACAGAGGGGGCATTACAAAATTATTTCTCTTTTGCAGTGCTTTCTTACTTTTCAAAAATGTTTATCTTCCTGCCAATAGAAATGGTTTTGTCCTGCACAGTTCAGCTGCAGACTGCCATAGTTAGTACTGCAGCTGTAATAAATTATTCTCTCCTGAGCTGCTTATTCAAACTTTTAATGTTGTGAGCTTCTGACAACTCACTTCATGCTTTCTAAGCCTGCTAAGCTCCAATCAGTGTCTTAAATATTTATTTCAGCTTGACATCTTGCAGAGGGATATTGTTTCCTTCTGTGGCATGAGAGATGAGAAATGCCATGACAGCAAGCACAGAAATAGAAGTTAAGCTGAAGTTCAATTGAAGTTCACAGTTTAACAGAGGTTTATACAGTAAATGTAGACAAAGATATTTAAGGGCGAAATCTTGCGAGCAGTGCCTTGCACAGTGCTGGTTCTTCATGGCAAGGACGTGTTTCTATGCAACCCACCCTCCTGTCAGGCAGGCTCTTGGAAAGAGTTCAAATAGCTTCTTCTGCAGATGGTGTGAAATCTAGAAACAAATGAAAGGGGTTTTCCACTTCACAGACAGGATGCCAGGTGATTTGCCAGCCAAGGGAAATATAACTCACCAGTATAACTGGTAGAAGAGTGGGGGACAAAAATCCCATATGTTCTCCCCCCAAGAACCAAAAAGCTCACTATTTATATTTATGCAATTATTAGAAGAATTTAAACTCTTCCTTCCTCACTTTATGCAGGAAACCTTTGGCTGTGTTTTGAGTTGTTACCAGACACTTCCTAGTGCACCTTTCTGGAACTCCTGCGATGTTTTAAATTAACTTTTCTATTTCTTAACAGCCTTCCTCTTCCATGGCTCCTGTATGCTGTGGTTAACAGCTTTGCCCCGGTGACAGTCAGCAGCAATGGTCTGTTCTGTGCGATTGTCCTCCTCTTCATCATGCTGCTCTTTGTCATCCTCTCCATTGCTTCCTGCAAGTGGAAGATGAATAAAATCCTGGGTTTCCTCATGTTTGGGCTTTATTTTGTGTTCCTGATTGTCAGTGTCCTTCTGGAGGACAAAGTGATCCAGTGTCCTGTCTCCATCTAGTGGAAAGTCCTGTTTCTCGACAAGAAAAAAAAAAGAAAAACAAAATATAGATATTTATTAAAGAAAAGATACCTATGTCAAAACAAAACAGCAAAAAAAACCCCACAGTGGAAAACTTCAGTGGGAATAATCCATGGATATGTAAATTTCCTCTTCCTCAATCTTAAAAGAGTGAAGAAAAGACAAGGGGTCGATCTCAGAGCTGAAGAATGGCTGCTGCTGGACAGTGCAGTTACCCCTGAAGGGCTGAGTCCAGGTGCACCGAGGGTTTCTGTGCTGCAGAACTTCCCCGCTGCTCACGCTGGACACGCTACGTACGCACGGAGGCAGTTCCTGCTTCTCCTCCGCCTGCGGCGCACACCCGCGGACTGCTCCTTCTCTGCAGCAGGACACACAGACACACAGTGTGCTCAGCTCTTGGAGCTCCCCTTTTCTAAGGGGAATGCTAATATTAACTTTGTGGAGGCACCACCCCCCACGCACCCTGGTAGAGGATTTTTCCATAACCTGCTGAAACCCCTGAGTGGAAAGCATACACCAAGCGATGAGTCACAAACAGGGAAGGGCTTGTATGTCTCTTCATGTAAGTGGATTTATATGATGTGATTTCAGCAAAGCCAGGGAATTTATCAGTGTTTCGATTATCTGCATCACAGGTCTGTAAAGGCAATCAGCGGGATGTTAATGGTGGGGTTTTTTACATCTTGCAAAACTCTTCACGTTCCAGAAACTCTTGTCTCTGGCACTGAAGGAGCCATGATGCCTGACTGTTTTGTGACTGGTGCAGATTTTCATTGCATTCTCATGCAAAGACCAGAATGGGGATAATCTTTCTTCTCTAATAGCAACGCAGCATGCAGTGACATCATACAGCTACGTGAACACACCATTTTTTCTAATGCAGCAATATCAACAGTACCAATGGCTTTCAGATGCTGTTATGATTATGAGTTTGCCTTTTCATGCCAGAATAAAAAGGCTAATTTGCTTATGCATAGTATTTCATACAGAAAATAGAAGTAGTTATAAAGTGGCAGCCTAATTGCTAAGTGAATATATACTTTATAGGCTTTCACTATTACTAGGAGTGTAAGGACCTTCACAGCTACATATAGTTATTGCTGGAAGAGATCTCCTGCTGTTGTATACAGCTGGGGCAGTTCACATTTGCTGTTATAAATCTTGAAACTAGGTAGGAGAAACACAATTTAAATACAGTGGAGCTGCAGGAAACTTACATGAAAATTCTTCAGTATTGCTGGAAGTGTGCATGTCTAAAGAAACTCAGGAAGGAGTAAAAATGCAACATCCTTTTTCTGAGATACTGAGAGAAGGAGAAGGTCCAAACCTAGAGAAAAAAAAACCAAAACAACAACCAAAAACCAAGAAGGGAGAAAGCAACTAACTTTCATCTTTCTGTAGTTTGGCTGATTTATTTGAATGAGAGGACTGGAATGAATGTTAAGAAATTATTTCAGATAATCATAATTTGTTTGTACAAGTCTTTTGTGCAATTAAGAGTTCATGAAGTTTCAGTGCATTTCTGTGACCTGTTTCAGCATTGTTTTATATGTGTATTGTGCTCACAATGGCAAGGCCATGCTCACATCTGTGTAACAGAAGGCTCAGCACATTTTGTCTTGTCTGTTTTTCTCTTCTCCACACTGTTTCTCATTCATCCCCTTTGTCCTTTTTTCCCTGTTATATGTGTTTGTATGTAATGGTATATTATTAGAAAGTAAGGACTTGACAGAAAACTATGGTAGAGAAAACAGCACAAAATTCATATTAGGAATATTAATATTATGTGATATAATGAAGAAAAAAGTGAGATGTTAATGAAATAAAGGAAGGATACTAGGAGTTGCAATGTCTGCTACTCATATATGAAGTCCTAGCTACATGCAGAATCAATATTTGACCTTAACCATACAACAAGCAACATCTCTTACTTCTTAGTGCTTTTTAAAGTGAGCTTCTCGCGTTGAGAGCAAAACCTTGTCTTTGTGTTCAAGATCCTTCACTGGTGCAGAATGCTTACCTGTCTTAACGATAGTGCTGCCTGTCTCTGAGTTAACATTTGTTCCCATGGGTGTATGCGATGGAAAGGTGGGTGTATTTACGTAACTGTGGTGCCCTCTACTGACAGAACAGCAACCAAAAGCAAGTTTATAACCCAAATTCTGACCTCAACTGAGACCTGTGTCCCAAAATACGGAGCTGACTCCACAGTGCTATCTATTCCAGAGGAGTCACCAAATGCTTTTCTTTCTGATGACAGTGCTCAAAATAGGCAATCTTTTCCCAAATATGCAGAATCAGACATAGGAGTGATCTCAAGGAAGGGCTGTGTATGCTGGCACTTACAAAATACTGCAGTGCCCATATTCACTGATCTGACATTTCAAATCAAGAAACCAGACCAGAGTCTGATCTCTGTTTAGTACATTACTATTTTATTTATTTATCTATCAGTTTGTTTATTTGTTTATTTATTTATTTACATACCATCATGATGTAACAACTCCCACACTGGAAAAGGAAAATTCCTACCTGACCTTCAGAACGCAAAGAGTGCTCTGGTGCACTCAGGGCATCAGCAGCAGAGACTGCTGCCTCACTGAGGGCAGGTAGAGATTGGAGAGTAACTGCCAGCAACAGCTTATAGGAAGACCTTTATGTATACCATTAAGGACTGATGTCCTGTAGTGGCATTTCTATACTGTCTTAAAATGAGTCTCATTTCTTTCCCATATCTGTTTTTCCCTATCACATATTTATCTCGGAAGATATTAAAAATAACTTTTTCTCCTCCAGAACAAGACTTCATGGCTCCCACTGCCTTCAATCTGTTGGGCAGTTCATTTTTCAAAGGGTTGTTGAATAATTGTGCCAGTGGTACCTCAGATCCAGAGGTGATAGGACAGATTTCAGTTGTGTGGTGGTTTCTGTGAAGGCTGTCTGTGAATGATGTTTATACTTGCCAAGGCATCTTTCTACTGCTGGGGTAAACTGTTCATGGATACTTGGATGCTGATGTGCTCTTCGATTACAAGACAACAGCTCTGCTGGCTGGTAGAGAAAAAGAGAAGTGGGATGGAGGGAGAAGCGTAGTCCTTTATCCTGTACAGATGGAATTCAGTCTTAAACTGGAATGCTGAGAGAACAGTCAAAAGCTTCTCTAATCCAGTGACTGGATGTCAGTGAGTTGTCCAGGCCAGAAACGTACACACTTGTTGCAACATTCCTAATTTACAATCTCAGCAAATTTGCCAGCATAAAGTGTTTCTCATTGTTTGAAATTATATTTCAGTGAGGGACCATTAACTCTTCTCGACATTGCACATCTAGAAGCCAAAGTTCAATTTCTGTTTTCTTCAGCCAAAGTTCTGAATTCACTTCACTAGGGATCACCACACTGCCCAAATTTTACAGCAAGCTGGTAGGTGTTGAAGCCTGTTCCACCTGCCTATATGCCTGTGCACACTTACTCAGATGATACTGCTGTCTATCTAATCCTTATGAAGTATAAATTAATAATTAATAGAAAATTTGGTATTGGGACAAAGGTCCTGTTCTCACTTAGTGCTTTCAGGACACTGGCAAGTTGGCAACATAGCAAGTAAGATAAGAATGTAATTTCAGATTAAATAACCAACACTTTGTGCCGCCATCATCTCTGAATGGAATAAATGTTGAACACAATTTTTGGAAGGGATTTCTGGTAGCATTTGAATAGGATCATGGTTCAGACTGTAGCCAGTTCTAAAGGCTTTCTGCACCAACTTCATTGCAATTAAATATGAGAATGGGCCCTATTGGTACAAAATACCTTTGGAGTTCTACAACCATTCCCTGTTTTCTCTCTGCAGAAGCCAGCCTGATCACAACTTGGTAAAAGCTATAAAGTGTGATTAAAAGTGTGGTGTGAAGATTCTCTCATTAAGAACTACATGTAGATGTGGAAACAATCTTTCAGCAAAGCTCTATGTATTTTAAATTAACTATTTTACTGAAAGCTAGTGCTTTCTAATAGTCCAGACAGGCTCTTGTGTCTGTATGCTTCTGCTTATGTATCCAGTTGATGTGGCTGACTGCATAAACTTCATGAAGCATAAAGCACAGCGGGTGACTAGCAATCTTACCTAGGTGTCATTTGTTTGTAATGGCAATGAACCTACCATATAATTTCCACATATACTACTCTGAAGTAGTTTATGGTCACTGTCACTCATGGTACTGTTGTGTGTGGATATGAAGGTCCACAAAGTGGTAAGTTAAACATGTAGTTAATCCAAGTACTGTGAAAAAAATAGATGCTTAGAAATATTATTAATGTTTGGGTGTTTTTTAAGGGATTATTTCTCTGGTCATCTTTTACTTCATTACATACTTTGCAAAAAAAGGGGATATTCAATGTTTTTTAATTGTTATTCTTTCAGCAGTAGGTCCTTAAAATAGCATCTTGTGGTCCATATAACTTACGTTCTGAGTCAAGTATGAGTCTGTATCAGATGGTTTTCTTTATTTATAACAAGGAAATAATCCCTTCTCTAAGAACTGGCCCAAGGAAACACAGAAGAATTCCGCCATTAACCTGGACAAGATAGAGTCTTTTATCGTAGGTTCCCGTATTTCATAAATGCAGTTACATAACAAACCTAATTGTCCTGGGAGCTATGTACAAAGAGATAAATTACATTCACTTGTATTCTTGGAAACAGTTTTACCTCTTGTAAATAACAATGACACAACTAACTGAGAAAAGAGGCATGGTTTGAGCAGGTGATTTTTTTTCCCTCCTATTCCTGGAAAGTTAAATCGAAGAATTTGCACCTGGAAAAATATTTGCAGAAAGTGATTATGAGATTGTCAAATGGAATAGTTTGCACTCGACAGTGTGGAGAAGAATCCTGCTCCAGTCCTCCAACAGCCATGGTTTTCATTCCTGGTTGATGTTAAAATTATCCTTCTTGGGTCTATCAGTTACAGGTATACCGGTATTGAGATACCAGTCATTTCCACTGGAAGAGAGTCACTTCCAAACTGAAGTTCTGCAGTTCAGTGCACCCATCAATTACAACAGTCACATACGGCTCACAGCCCTGTAGTTCAGACAGGCCAGTGTGTTGCTAGGTGTCAGTGTACAGCATCCCAAGACTTGTCTCCCTGGATGGGTGCAGATGGTGTGAGCCTTCCCCTGCCCATGCTCCTGCCTGACAGGATGCAAGCCGTGTCTTTCCAGAAGTCATGTCGTCACATTAGCATGGCATTGAGCCCATGCTCCAGCCAGCCAGGCACAGGTCAGCCCCAGCCTAGAAGCCATGTAATCCCTTGGAGTGTGGGTAATGGCCAGACACATAATTGACCGTATCATTCTACATGAGCCCAGGACAGGAGTGAGGAATTCAAGACTGGTAAATGAACTGTACATTCATGTAGATTTATTGTAAATTCACCACTCATCAAACACAAAACCAATCCCAACAATGAAATTTGTACATGTTTTTAAAGATGGTGCACTTTACTATTTTATTTTTATGTCACATAGTTGTCTTAATGCAAAAAGAAGCCATAAAAAACCCAGAAGACTAATATGGGGTTTCTAAGTAAGGGGATCATTGATTTTAAAGTAAAGAATCAATTCCATGTCTCTGTTTAATGTAAATGTCAAATACTGACAGATAAATGTTCAGTAAAGCAGGATCTGGTTTTGCCTTAGTGATGCTGTAAGTCGGGGGAGTTTGCTCCTCATACTCTGTGGGGCTGTACGAAATGCTGCACACTACCTTTGCAGTAGGGGCTCAAGCTGGCTACCCTTGTTCACCCCAGGAGAAGGAATAAAATACTTGCAGAGTCAAGCCCAATGAAGCAATTACATCATCAGCTGCTCTGATGCTTTCTCCCACTGAGATCACAGTAAAGGAAGCTCCTTATATTCTAGTAAGTGTACAAGAGAGGAGTTGCTTCTGTCGGTTTTTCAAAAAGTTTTCAGGGTCAGGTTATCCAAGAGAAATCAATAATTTATTTTAATCCCTTATCAGAATTAAGTAATGCCAAAGGTTTTTACTTGGTTTTGTGTTCATTTCCACTATCAAGATCTCTGTTGCAGTTTTAATTTTGCAATCCTGACTCTGGGGAGTTGACTTATACGAATTAAAATTATTTCTGTCACTTAAGATGGCAGGATCAGGACATGGTATTGTGATGTGAAAATAGTAGTGTGTTATAACTGACAATCAGATGCTATTTTTGTAATAAAGTGTTTTTAGCATGTTTATTTCACTGTAGTTTTCATACTCTTATCATCCCCCATTTTTAGCCTATTGTAAGAAAAATCTGGAGTCCTCCATCTTTACTCATTTCAAACTTTAAAAGTAAAAAAATACATTGTCACGTATTTTTTATTTTGCAAGTTCAGGCAACCCCCTGAAAATTCCAGTTTTTCTCATGTGTTAAGTGTATGGATCATTATTCATTAGATGAAGCTCTTGTATCTCTGAATCAGTATACTCTCTGTGAATATAAGTTTGTATATAGTGTGAAAGTTACCTTTATTGGTACATAGGCTCTTGGAAATAATCCCTTCTATCAAGGTCCTACTTCACTATCTACAGAATGTGGCGTGTACACTTTCTCACCTTATCATATTAATACAGAGTTCTTCATATAAATCACATAATGTAACTGAGTTGTCTAAGTGTGAATAACAATAACAACAATAAATACTAATAAAAAGACTGAAGAGTCTGCCAGTTTGCTCAGTGTCTTCTGTCTAAATGGTCTTTGGTTTGCTGTTACTCTGAAAATAGTATTTTAACTACTTTCTCCAGGTTGAGTGATGATCTGCAGGGCTGCTCATCATCAGTGGTGTTCAAACTGCACTGCTTGCCTCTTGCCATGCATGTCCCAGTGCTACCTTCTCTGTATACACAGAGCAAGGAAATTGCCTGTCTTTCTGTGAGCTTAAAATTTTATTAGACAAGGATTTTTCATCTACCGCCCAATATGAAACCAAACTTCCTGAAGCTGTGTATGTCTGGAGTCCTGTCATTCCATTTAGGATCAAGTTCCCTTACACTTCTTTACTGATACATTTGATCACAAGATGGTTTGAAAGCCATTTTTTACTTTGACATCTTGTTAAATCTCCAGGTTGCACAGTCTTTTTCCTTTGTTTAGTCAGTTCTTGGGTAAATGATGCACTTAACAGAATGATCCTCAATAAATTACAGCAAAAGAAAGTCAATAATAATGAAAGTTTCCCATAATCAACCGAACTTTCTGTCTGCACAAGTTATGACAGATTTCAACTGTGTGGTGGTTGCACATGGACATTATATATATAAAACATGTATATACTATGTATTTTATATTTCTCCCATCATAGCCTCAGGAAGTCATCCTCCCAAATGAATTAAGGTGGTTTTTTGTGGGGCATCATGCCAAAACTGAAGATGTGAGCTTAGGAGAGAGGTTTTTCATTCATCTTTAATCTTACTAGAGCCGTAAAATTTTAGAATGGAAACAAAAGAAATTTGTAGATAACCTAGGAGTTGAGAATGATGATTGCCCTGAGACATTGATGCCTGCCAAACAAAAAACAACAAGCTCAAACATATCTTACAAAACACAAAGTTGGTGTAGGCTCCAAGTCACAGAGGCACATGTGGGATGTTTTGAAATTTAGGTTGGAGATAGAGAGTTTATAAAAAGACATTTAGGCTTTATCTGAGAAGTAAATATGCATACATACACACACAGAGGTGTTAATATCTTTGCACTGTGGGTATGTGTTTTCTTACTCTTCTACTTGCTATTATTTGATCTCTTCCTCAACTGCAGTGACTTTTGTAAAGTGAAGGATTTTAAACCCTTCAGTATCACAACAGGCCTTGATGTTATATTACTGGGTTGAGCAGGGAGAAAAGAAGAATATATATATATTCACCACAATCCTGCCTGGGGGAACGAAGGCAAATTGCCTCACTGTGTGTCCACAAGCAAGTAGCTCATTGCCTTACCTGTAGTGCTGAAAAAAACATTAACATTTACTTTTTTTCCTTTACAAGTAGTTGCATCTGGAGTGTTTATTGACAAGGAGAAAACCAATATGCATGTTAAAACTGAGTTCAAACACTCCTTCCTTGGAAAGAGTTCAGAATTTCCCTTAAAACAAGGAATTCCTTTTCTGTCAACATGTATCTCAGAGAAATAAATATTTGTGCCAGAAACTTGCAAAGAGTACAGAGACTACAGATTTTATCTCAGAAGAGGTGGTTTTTCATCCCTTCATCTCTTATTTATGCAGATTTTCACATCACAGTTTGAACAACATATATATTTTGTGGACAAGGGGGCATTTTTTGGCAGGATGATGAAGTACTAGCAAATAGTTGTAAATCTACAGTATTGCTTCTGAGGCATCAAACCCAAACGGAACCATTTCTTGTTAGCTAAATATGAGGACAGCCAGAGAAGTTACCAGCATCCTGTAAGTTTAAAGCACTCCAAATAGGATGTTTGAACAAGAACTTTACAATGAATGAAACTTTGTATCAACAAGATGTGTCTCACAAACCTTTGGCTTGCCTGCAAACACTTTTTTGCCTGTCCACCAGCAAGGATGAGCAAATACCAGCCCTCAGCTACAACTTTCCAGTAACTGCTGCTAAAAATGTGAACCTGCATATGCTTGGTTTGCTGCATTGAAGGATTGCCTGCAGTGGGGTTTGTCAGAGCAGGTCTGGCCGAGGCTTGCTGTCTTAGGCAGAGGAGGCAGAGGAGGAGGTGGGTGGGAGGATGTGTTTGTGGGCACTGTCTGGCATGGGAAAACATGCCACTTTGTTGGACCTTGCATTTGACACTGTGATCCAGAGAGCAGGGCAGAAGGGAAACTGTGAGAAAAACTGACATAAAAATCAGTTACCGTTTATGTCTAAAAAGACATACAACAGATGGTTTTCCCTCCTGCCTCTTTGCAGCCCAGCTTAATTTTGCTGTAAAATGAAGGAATACAACCCTGAGTAACACCCTCTAGGGGACACTGTGTAAGCAGGGAGGTTGGACCCGATGACCCCACCAGTGATGCCTTCCAACCTTACAAATTCTGATTTCCTGTGAGTGGTGTAGTGCCATACACTGTATGGTGACAGTGAAAAAAAAGCTCCCACTGCCCACTCCTCACCCCCACTTATTGCCTATTCTTTGTTACTGACTAGTGTGAGGGGAAAGGGAAACTATTCCCAGAATTGTCAAATTCCCTGTGAAGATCTGGACCTGCTCTTGTCATGTACTGCCTGCCTGCCTGCTTGCCTGCCTGTATGTCTTGGTACAATGCCATATTGCTGGTCAGAATTTGCCTCTCACAGCAGCAACCAACTCATGCAGATTTGCTGACTGGATTTTCAAGACTAAGACATTTTAGTCTGATCCTCTGGAACTAGGACATACTAGTAGCCAAAACTAGCTCTAAAGAGTTTCATTAAAGTCCACAAAAAGCAAGACTATTGTAGAAAAATCAGTTTGAGTGTTGGAAACATTAGTTTGATCCAGGCTAATGTGATGTAGGATTCAGCATTTGTGCCTCAGTCAAAAGTATCAGTAAACCCATTTTCTGTTATATTATATAATGACTTTTTGAAAAATTATTCCCTAAAATTCAGTTTACTTTCCACTCAGAGCAGAGTGGAAAGTAAATAACTTTCAGCAAAACTTTTACCAGAAACTGACTGAAAATAGAAATTGCTAAAGGTTCATGATTGTTAGTATGCAGTTTTTCCAAAATGAAATTTCCTGGACAGCTTTTCCTCACTACTATCACCTGTCATGCTAAGAACCTATTTAAAACATGCCAGGGTGTTGTCCTGAGAAAAGCTGGGACAAGCATGGTGGAGCGAAATCTTCCCTGTCCTCAGGCCTATTTTTACAGCCCTGGCTCCCTCTACACTCCTATCCTCTCTGTTCCTCACACTGCTCAGCATCCAAAACAATTCCGTCACAAATGGTGACCCAGGAAGTGGAGGCAGGTGAGCGAGAAGGTCTCAGGCCTTCTGATGCCTCATAAAGCTCAGGCAGCAGAAAGGACCCTTACCTACAGGTAAATCCATAGCCCTGGAATGAAACAGACATGATGTAACTCAGGTTCTTTCTTTGAGGTTTTATTTTATGTATTCCTGGGATTTTCACCTTTTCTCATCTTAATTAGTATCTCTGTAAGTAATTTGATTTTTGTAACCCGTCACATCTGTGAGAGAAGTGTGGGTTTTGCTTACAGAAGAAAGAAATGCAAGGGACTAATGCCTCCACGATGCTCCTGCAGGTACACTGCCAGCACTGCCGTCCTCCAGGCAAAGCCAGTTTGTCCCAGCTGGCACCACAGCTGACACCGCTTCTAGCTGTCTGTGGTACGACTTGGCAGCTAAACACAGTGGCAAGGTCAGCTCTGCAGGCAACACCAGGCCCCGTGGAAGGAGCAGGGAGCAAGTGGCAGAAGCAGGGCATCCTCAGTGGTTTCACAGTGGGTTTGTGCAAAGTCTAGGTACCAACAGAAAGATGATGCTATATACATGCACCCACTGCCTCCCCTGCTCTGGGGGGCTCTACCATTCCTGTCCTACAGAAGGAAGTTTACTGGCATGAAGGTGCTTTGGCACCTGTACCAACTTGTCTAGAGCTGCTAAAGTGACAGACCCCAATATGCACACCTTGTGAGTGAACACGTCTGGGAAAGGGCTAAAAAATAAAACCTCTTAGTCGCCAGGCCTGCCAGAAAATCAGGAAGAGGTAGGCTGTGATCTCCCAGAGAAACACTAATCTTGCAGAATGTCAGGGGAGGTAGGTGGACTGAAACACAAACAGGTCGTGTCCTCAGTGCATGGAAGGTGGCTTATCTGGTTTAATAACTGGTGCTGGCATGGTTGCTGAAGCTTTCATTTTCTTGGAATTACCTTAATAGCAAAGTGTCTGGTAGCAGGTGTGCTTGCGGACATTTGCAGGCAATTATCTCTGCTGACAAGGAGATATAATAAAACCCTTAATGCAGGAAGAGAGCAAGGCACAGCCAGGCAAGGACATTAAGCAGGGCAGTACATTTCATTGTGTCCTTGTTCCAAATATATACTTAGTATTACAACAGCTGTTCTCCAGTCAAAACCCCTGCTGGCCTTTATTGCAACAAAAGCATCCTCCTCTGGGCTGATTTTAATTCTGAATGTCAAAGAATAAGGGCAGTAAATAGTTATTACATTTGCCAATACAGGGCAGGTGCCTAGAAAAATCTCTGGTTTTCTCTACGCTCCTGCACCAGCCCAAAGTACGAAAAAGAACAGCTGGGCTCAGATAGAAGTTCACCTTTCGTTGTGACCCATGTAGGAAATGTCCTCCTACTTAACACTCACCAATTGAGGGTGAATTTCCTCAACCCCACCACATGCCTCTGAAGAGCTGCGGATTGTATTTTCCTTCTAGACCAAGATTCAACAGATTTTTTTTTTTTCTTGCTATGTGTTCTGGTTGCCGTGCCAAGTAACAGGGTAAATCACATCATTTCCTGGGGAAGGGATGGTGAAGGTCTCTGCACCTCCAGGAGGGCTCTAGGAGAAGGCACATGTCTGCTCAATATTCTAAGCTACACAAACCCGCTGTGCTACACGCAGCCTGCCAGCAGGCTGCAGGGAACAACTTGTCTAGACTGGTTGCATCTGAAGGCCTTGCTGATTTTGATCTGTGGACCACCAGTGAGTCAGCAGCAGAGTGAAAACTGGATGTCTTTGAGAAGTTTGTCAAGCTACACAAAGCTAGAAACTGCAAAGGAAGAAGGCTCAATGAACCTCTCTATTTCTCTTACGGGGCTGTCTGGCTTTATGCAGCTAATTTGAAAGAAATAAAACCCAGGAAAGTCAAATTCATAATGGAAAAGTAATTTTTCTACTCTGAACAGTACTTGTTCCTTGATTTCTCATTTATTGGGGGCAGAGTTAGTCTGAGAAGATAACACCTTTGTTTGGCACCAGAAAAAGCAGTCTAACCACAGCTAGGTGAAATAAAGTGAGTGTATTTAAACTGGTGTTTCTGTGGAATTGGGAGACAATATCTAGGCATGAAATTGTTGCTTGGAAATTTGGCTTTGTGTGCTAATGTGGAGGTATTTTCACTGAAACTGTGGAAAAATCAGAAACTCTCCAACAACGTCTTTTCTGTGTTAGACAATCAAGGTATTACTTTATTCTGGCCAAGATGTGCAACTGAAATCATTCCATGGTTCTTTACCAGACTTTTCACATACCTATACAGACAAAACCCAGAGAAATTCTCATACATTGGTCTAAAGTTACACAATTCTTAGTACTCAATCTCCTGTTGGTTATTGTTTCCCTCACCTCCAGTGCTACTTTGGTCCTCAAACTTTGGTTCTCTTATCAATCTTTTTCCAGACCAGATGTCTCTGACCTCCCTGTATTTGGGGTAATGTTTGTTAATGTTCATTTCTATCTCGTGTGTCTTCTGACTACTCCTAGTCCATAGATCTTAAGCTCATCAGGCCTCTCCATGTGAATGCCTTGATTCTCTAACACGGAAAAGATGTTGTTGGAGAGTTTCTGTTTTTCCCACAGTTCAAGTGACAACTTGACTGATAGCATTTCTGCTACAGACTTTTCTTTAATCTGATACCACAAGCTCTAAGATGTATTTTAGCTTTCTATCCACAGCAACATGACTGGTAACCCCTGAGGAATAATGATCTCTCCTCCCTGAGATACCTACCCGAAGCAATACATGGTACATTTTTGTAATTGACAATGACTGTCCAAGGAGGGTATTTCTGCTGTGTATAAATAATGTTCAGTCCTTGAAACTGAAGAACTGCTGTGAGTTCTTCTAACCACAGGATGTTATTTGAGTCAAGGGCAATACTGGGGATCATAAGATTCATAGAAAGGGGGGGGGGGGGGAACCCCCCTNGGGGGGGGGGGAATCCTCCTTGATCTGCTCTGAAGATAATATATTCACTTTATCTTCAATGCCTTTGTTAGGAGGATGAGTGGAGAAAGTTCAGGCAGGAGACTTCAATGACAGAGCACTCTAAAGCCCTCAGGTCAAAGCCACAGACAGTACAGCTGTGCTGCCTGAGTGAAGATCATCTTGTAGTTGCAAATAGGTCAGGGAGAGAATACAAACGGGAAAGAGTTTTCTTCATGACACGGTCCCTTGTCTTGTTTCTGTCAGGTCTAAAGTCCTTTGTTCCTTATAACTGATCTGCATTACTCCTACTGGAGTCTGCATTCCATTAATTTTGTTGTGCAGCCTGAGTTAACCACGCTAGCTCATTTCACAGAATGAACAGTGTCTACAGGACTGCCCTTGCCCTCAGTGGTAGCAAAATCTCTGTGGGCTACACAGTGGGAAATGAAGTAGATGCACGAAGAGTGAGCCTAAATGAGTGACTTTGTGTCTTACTTGCTGGACTGTTGCTTTCAGAGATTGCATAAAAAGACCTAAAAGCAAGATAAATCCATTAGTGCCAACGAAAGATTAAAACTACACTTAAATGGGCATAATTTGTGCAGTACTTCTTCATGAACAAAAGGGCTAAGGAGACAGTACAGAAGTTCAAATTCATTGTATTGCTGTAGGGAAAAAAAAAAAAAGACAAAATGCATCCTGGGGAATGGTAATTGCTGATTTTAGACAATTATCTTAGTCTTCCAATGTGTAATGAAGAAATATCCAGAAGGTATGAAATCTGTTGCAGTCAAAACAACAGGGGATCAACAGAAACAGATTTCCCAGTATCTCAGTTGCGCCCCTTCATTTAAAAGTCTTTTCTGTAATTTCCATAGAAAATATGACAGAATGCCTGCCTCTTCCAGTGATGACATATTCTTGTATTTTACTCAGTGGCTAGTTTCACTCCGATTTGACAGAAAGGTGATGATCCCAAAGGCAATCCAGTTTCCATGAGGTACATGGAAGCAGCTACCTTAGTGTAGAGCAAATAGCTGCTATCAAGTGTCTCTGTTTAAAAAGACATGAATTACCTTCTGCACTTTTAAGCATAGTGAACTCATGCAAGTGAGAGCCAGAGACATTATAAATACCTTAACAACATGAAAGCTTTCAATTTGTAAGGCAGAGAAATGTCCTAAGTTCAGCTTCTTCAGCTTGTGGAGCTCCACATGTTTGCTTTTTCTGGCTGGCTGGCTAGCTTTTACAGCAACTAAAGCCTTTTCTGTAGGGTTTTTTTTTTTTTTTTCCCTGTTAGAATGCCCACTTTTTCCTGACAATTATTGCCAGGAACAGTTTAAGGATCAATCATACATTTCACTGTGAATGGAGGGGCAAAGAGCTGGTTTCACACAGAGAGAGCCTGACATGAGGTCTCCTGGAGCACCAAAGCTGTCATTCAGCTGCAAACCTGTTAGTGATTTCAAAGCTGTTACTACAGTCAAGGCACGTTTTTCTATACATTTTCTTCACACTATCAAGATGCTATCACCCACATATTCCAGTTAAATGATATTAAAAAATGACAGCTCATACTGCAGTTCTGCCCTTTCCATTTCTGATTCCAGCTGAGATACTAAATGGGCTGAAATTCCCAGGGTTGCAATTACTTCCTAAATGTTGTTTAGTTCAATAAATAACATCACTAATACCACATACAGGGCATTTTCTATGTTTTAATACTTTTATCTGCCACAAATGCCACCAGGGGAAAAGACTTGTGTGATTTTCCCTGGTCTTTCACTTTATGTTACATTTGCCAATGTGCTGTCTTTGCCATAGCTTTGATTGCTGCAGTATCAGGGAGATCACAGAGTGACTTGTATTACTAATGCCACATCTAACCTTCCAAAATGGAAATAGCAATAAGAACAGATTATACTCTTCTATACTGTAAATATGTTAATAAGATGTGGTTAATTAAAATAGTAAGAATTATTTGCTTACCTACATACTCAGCTTTATTAGAAACAGTCATAGAACCTTTGAGCAATAACTGATGTTTGCATTCAATTGCTGACCAGGATAAAACATGTATTTTTAGATTGTATTTATTATTATTATTATTCATATCACAGATAATTATCATCTATAAAACAGCATGCTACAGTCTGAGGACTGACAGATTTTTATTCTTTAGTTTTCCAAGTATAAAGATATTGGAAAAAAAAATTTAGCACTTGTAAGAAAGAACAAACTTTCACACTTTGCAATATAATTCTGATACTCATAGTTAAAATGTATATTTGAAGTCAGGAATTCATCACAGTTCAGTGGAGGACTGGCCTTTCATGTAATTTACAGCAATGTGCAGTATTAAGATAACATAGTCTTTTGAGAGCAGCTGATCTCCCCCTTTGCAAGTGATGTAGCACCTTTCACTTTAGGCAGAGCACCGCTGGTGGAACGGTCTTTGTATTATGGCTTACATTAAAATTTATTTTGTATACTCGGGTCCAATGTATATTATGTATTTAGACATTTCCATGCTGCTTGAACACTGCAGCCACAAACTGCCACCAGTATCAGCAGGTTAGAATGTATCTAACAGCTCTGCTGTCTGTGTTATTTTTCAGTGCTGCAATCACTGGCAGTGGCTGCACAGAGAGAGAACTAAAGATTTATTAACTCAGTCTAGCAGAGGTATGAGTTTGAAAGCCAGGACACAGCAGTTTGTTTGCTGCAGTGAACAAGAGAGAGAGGAAGAGAGAACTACAAAGACACTGAATTGTGAGAGCACACATCAGGTTAACTAGAAAAATAGGAAACTAGCAAGGGAAGATTTGAAGAAAAAGTACCAACCAGTAAGACAAAAGGACAAGGCTGCTGTGCCACATGGTCTGAGCACTTTCATGTGCACCATGAAAGTGCTCACCAACATTACTTATATAGAGAGACTGTGAATTATTTTCCTTTCCTATGCATTTTACTCCTTGTAGTGTTTCTCCCTTTCTGCAGTCAGGCTTTCCCATGTCCCACAGTGGTAAGACGTACTGTGCTAAGTGCTGTCCATCACAGTTCAGGGAGTCACACAAAACTAACACAGAGGATGAAGTAAGAAGCAAATGTTTGCTAGATAGAAGATATAGCCTTGCCTTTGGTGGATCCTCGTGCTCTATGAGGTGCTGCAGTGCCATTAACCCTCTTCCCCTCCCTTGTGCCTGTGGAGAAGACATGAGCCACCACTTAGCCAGTTTGCTCCTCATGATGTCAACTGCACAGACTTCCTGTGACAGACACCCAGTGCAAGGATTTTTGTCTTCAAGAGAAGACTCTTTATAAAGACATCTTAGTTTGACAAGGGTGCAGCACTGCCATGTGAAAAGAAACATGTGGTATCCATGAATGGACGTCATGCTGCAGTTCAGAGACCAGGACACCTAAGCATGAGAAGCTCTGGGTTGTTCATTCATTCTCCTGAATGGGTGAAGGATAGGTCACCCTGACTTCTTGATGGTAGGCCTCAGTTCTGCATATGGATTGTGACGTCTGGTTCCATAGAAGCAACATGAACTGTTGACTTTAGGTTCAAAGGTGTAGCTCTTATTTAAAGCAAGGCATGGAAACATTGCGCGAGTATTGTCAGCAAAAAGTCTTGCTTGTCTAAGTTTAAAATAGTGTGGTTTTTGACACAAACTTCATGATCTTGCGGAAAGACTCACAATAATCTATATAGCACCTGACTGGCTTGACTTCATGCCTGGTCCTCAGATGTCTAACACACAGGAGAGTGTCACTGACTTTAACAGGAATTTCCCTTATCACCTGCAAGCAGAGTTGGATGGCAGTATATTAGTCTCTGCAGGTATGGGATACGGTTGCAGCAGCATTTAATGGGATTCACACAAACACGTACTTGAATATGCCAGAGCAGTCCTACTGCGGTGTGTTTTTAAAGGCGTTGGAAACTGTGCGCTGCCAGAGGAAGGATTTACATTGACTTTGAAATGTAGGATAGCTCCTTAACACAGACAAAAAAATAATTTCAGCAGGTCTTCATAACACTGCAGCTTCATAACTACCAGGAAAACCACAAGTTAGGGGTTTTGGAGATAGAGAATTTGAGACATAGTATAATAGCATCACAAGTAACAAAGCTAAAGATTTCTGGGAAAAGTCAGAAGTGCTCAATCCAGTCCATATAACAAGGGGCAAAGAGCAGTGCAGAACAGGTTACGATTCTGCGCACAGGTTTAACATTTCATTCTTCCAATGGCCCTAATAACTGCCAAGAGTTTACAGTAACTAAGATCAACCATCCCATTTATAAAATTAATGCAGACTGTGGAACCACATTGCTTCAGTCCAACTTTCAAATTACACTTTTCTTCACATAACCACTTTTTTTATTTATTTCAAATACCATAATAGTACTACAGAGATAGTTCAAATTATGTACTCAATTTTTCAGGATCAGGACTTATTCAGATTACAGAAGTGTAAAAGTCTATACTGATTCTGTATGGATTAGTAAAATCATGTGATTACACCTCTCTATTTCTACAGGAAGATATATATAACAGGCATCACTAATATATATTGAGTGACTTCTGCCCTGGGTTTGTTGTTGTTTTGCTTTGTTGTTTGCATTTTTGGTTGGTTGGTTGGTTTTGGAGTTTGCTTTACAGCTAAATTCAGAAGGCAAGCCTAAGTTAATACCTTCTCACCCTTTGTCTGATCCATCCCTTTCCCTGAGGTTCCATCACAAAGATGGTAAACTAGCTAGCACATTACTCAGTGGACTTCTGCCTTTTTAAAGTCCTGACTCAGCCAGACATGCGAGTTTCAGACCAGCAGGAAGCCTTGCTCCATGATATCCTATTCCTCATACTGCGCAAATGTGAGGGTTATAAGTCATGCAGTATGTTTGTCCACTGATTCCTTGTGCTTCTGTGACTGGAACAAAGGGAAAATGTGGCTACTGCAGCCCTGGAATTTTTGAACAACAGGCTAGGCAAAAACCTTCCTGAGGCATTTTTGAAGGGCTGAGACTGCATTGGAGCTGTTGTTGATTTACCTGACTTCCTGAGATTTCTAGCCCTATTTTGCCATTATTTCATGACAGCAGACTTTATAAATGGGTTTTTCTGTACCGATCAACTTCTCTCCTTTTAGCAAACCAGCTTAGCAATTTACAAAGGTGGTCCAGATACTGTGGTCAGTTAGACCATATTACTTCTCTGAGGTGATATGTGCAGCTGTGACAGCACAATACTGAAACACTGAATTATCTGTTTGCCTAGGACACTGCAATCCTTGCTTGATGCACTGCCAGCAGAGAAGCAGACCACAATTCTGGAGAGAGTCTTATAAGGAGTGCATCACTCCAAAATGTGTTCGTGTGGAGAATCACGCTGCAGTGCTGTATGAGTTTCTACAAAAAACTAGGTCATCTTCCCTCCTCTGCAGTCCTCGTACAACGCCTACACTTTGTTTTAGGTTTTTCCCTTCATAGTGTCTCCCTAGGTAGCTGTCTGCTTGTGACTTTTCCCCTCCTGCCTACCAGTAAGGCCATCTTTCACGGTTTCCTTCCCACTTCTCTCACGGACAACTTAACAGTTTCCTCCTGTCAGCAGAACATCTTCCCTGAATAGACAGTCACCTCCATCACAGCCCTTTTTTCCTCACAGATGTCTAGGAAGACACTTGTTTTTCATCCTAGCTGATAAGAAATTTCTCCAAGTAGTCATTAATGTCAATAACAGGTATCACTTCTATACAAACACAATATTCAGCCTTGTGCAGATTTTGCCCTCTGGTTCACTGTTCAAATATGCACTCTTTTCTTTCTTTCTTTCAGAAAACAGTTTTTTTCAAGATCATGTCACTCACTTGTCACTGTAAGCTAGCATCTGTAAGGGCTTGTAACTTCTTTATTCACGGAAAGAAAAGTACCTGACACAACATGGTCACAAATGATACATTACAAACAGAGCGAAGTCCCACAGCAAATTACATAAATATTGAGTGTATGCAGTGTTTTTGAATAAATTTTCTCTTTTTTCATTAAATGTATATTTTTTTATCAAAGTGCTTTTGCTTTTATTTTGTACCCATATGGTTTCTGTCTTTCAATACTTGAACTGTTCATGCTGTGACCATATTGCACTGTTCTTTCCTGATCAAAATATGTTTTACCTTTCATCCACTCCCATGACAGTCATCCAGAGAAAACTTCCAGACCTTTTATATTCTTCGAACTCTCCATATTCCCCATTATTACCAAGGTTATATGAGAATACAAGAATCAAAACAACTCCCTTAGAATTTTCTTCTTGTTTTTGTAGGTTGATTTATATTGTCCTTGTTTAGTATTTATTAAACTGATCAATTTGTAATTCTAAGAATGTTTCACACACTCTATGAGATACATGAAAAACAAGTTTTACAGAATTAACTGACTGTTGGTTTGGCACAGCCTCGTTTTTGGCAGCAGTGGGTGCCACAGGGTAGCTTCTGTGAGAAGCTACTAGAATCTTCCACCATGTCCAACAGAGCCAATCTCTGATGGCTCTGAAGATAGACAGGCTGCTGGCCCAGTTAAAGAGGTTGGTAGTGCCTCTGTGACTACATATTTAAGCAGAAAATCAAAACAGCGCATGCAGTTTTTTCCAGGGATGAAGAAGTGCCACCCTGAGGAGGCATCTCCAGCACAGCACATGGCAATGCACTGCTGCAGCCGCCACCGTATCGGTGTGGCCCATGGCTTCTCCTTGTCTGCCTGGCTGCCCCTAGCCAACCCTGTGTTGGGTAAAGGGGTGACTCCCCTTTGAGCAGTGGCTTCCCCTTCCAGTACCCTGCATGAAGAGAGGCATTAAATAGCACCAGCACCACTGCAGCTACCACTGCCTGTGCAATGGCAGCGGGGTTGCCGGGCCAGCAGCAGAAGGATGACAACAGACTGCCTGACACAGAGCCTGGAAAAAATCAACTTCTCAGCACTGCAGGATCTTGCAAGAATCTTTGAATTAGTGGAACTTGTTGGCAATTGTGCCTATAAGCAGCAGTTTTCCTTCTAGTCAGAGAGGAGGAGGAAGTGAGGACATGTGAGAGAAAACACGGCGACATCAAGGTCAGTGGAAAAGAAAGAGGAGAAGGAGGTACTTCAAGCATCAGAGCCAAGATTCCTCTGCAGGCCTTGATGACCATGGTAAAACAAACTGTCCCCTTGTAAAGCACAAAGCCCATGGTGGATGCAGAGATCCACTCGCAGCCTGTGAGAAAAGGTGGATATTAGAGAAAGGTGTGGTCTAGTGAGAGACCTGAAAAGATTGAGAGCCCCTGCTTCCAGAGACAGAGGGCCCTTGCTTTCGAACTAGAGCAGCCTATTCTTTGAGGACTGTACCCAGTGGATGAGTGACCCATGCCACAACAGTTTTGAGAAGACTGCCTGTGGGAAGAACCCCACAGTGTAACAAAGACTTGTCTCCCTGAGTGAAGAGAAAAGTATCTCAAGTGACAAACTGCCCCAAATCACCACACCCCATTTCCCTGTGCTGTTGGTAGGAAAGAGGGGAAAAAAGATGTCTTAAAGGCTTATTTTACTTCTCATTATCCTCTGACTATATTAATAATAAATATACTTTATACCTTTAAATTTGAACGTGCTTTGCCCTTAGAGTTTTTTTTTTCTCCCAATCCTTATCTCAGCTCATGAGCCCTTTGTTAATCTTTCTTCCCTCTCCTCTGCCCAACTATAGCAAATGAGGGTGAATGAACGTCTTTCATGGGTAGCTGGTGTTTGGCCAATATCAAGCCACAACACAACACAAAACCCCTGCAGCACAATAGCGTGCTATATTTACTTTGGCATTGAGGGAGGAACATAAAAGACATAAAGATACTTGAGATAATGGGAATAGAGACAGAACTGCACTATTTTTCAAAATGTTTTGTAAGAAGCTTTAGAGAATCATAGATTCATAGAATAGCTAGGGTTGGAATACATCTTAAAGATCTAATTCCAGCCTCCCTGCTCTCAAGTGGGACACTTTCCACTAGACAGATTGCTCAGAGCCCCATCTAGTCTGGTCTTGAGTATTTCCAGAGATGGGGCATCCACAGTTTGTCTAGGAAACTAGTTCCAGTGTCTAACTACCCTTAGAGTAAAGAATTTCTTCCTAACATCTATGCTAAGTGTATCCTTTTTCAGTTCATTTCCCCTCGTCCTGCCACTAGATGCTCTCTCTCCATATTTCTTTTAAGTTCCCTTCAGGTAGGCCACATTTAGGCCATCCCAAAGCCTTCTCTTCTCCCAACAATCCCAATTCTCTCAGCCTTTCCTCATATGAGGTGTGCCCCATCCCTCTGATCAACTTGTTGACCTTTCTCTGGAAATTCTCCAACAGGTTCATGTCCTTCCTGTGCTGGGGACGCAAGAGCTGGACACAGAACTCCAGGTCGGTTTCGGAGACTGCAATGTTATAATTCATGGCTCAAACATTGTCGTAAAGATTTTTGCCCATTATGGCAAAACTGTATAATGAAGCTGCACCACCAAAGCTCACCCTGAATGTGAACTGACTGAAACCCTGAACTGTGAGTTAAATCACCTAAGGCTATTCAAGATAAGAAAAGTGACACTATCCAAAGCATCTCAGGCCTAGGAAGTAATGGATAAGGCTAGGAGAGCATTCACAGAAGCACTAAGGCCAGCAGCTTTGGAGTGGAGGACATAGCTCCAGGCTTATCTGGAGCACACACACCCCACCAGGGGGATAAGGAGGGGTTTGGGTGCAAGTGAAAACCTCTGGTCAGAGGCAGTGAACACTGATCCTCCCTGTGCAGACTAGCTCAGCTGCAGGACCCCTCACTCCAGGAAAGTCATGTGAGGGGAAGCTGAGGGGGTATCAAGGCCTGTTAATGGCCCCCCTAAAGGGTTCCCCAGACCCTGCAACCAGAGCATGGCATGTGTTGCAAAATAATGCAACTGATCCAAAACTGAACCTGGACATGGCTCTTCTTGAAAGACAACTCTTCACACTTGATCCATGCACTGAGGCAGAGAGAAACCCCTCTGCTACTCCTTCCTCCCCTGTGCCTTCTGAACAGCCTGTAGCCATCCACAGCTGCACTCCAGTCATAGGATTCATCCCACGGAGTTTCAGTAATGGCAACAAGGTCGTAACTTTCTAGCAGCACAGTGGCTTCCAGCTCCTGCCTATTGCCCATGCTGTGAGCATTGGTGTAAAGGCATCTCAGCTGGGCTGTCAGCAGTGCCGCCTTCCTAAAGGTGCACCCTTAATTCTTTTGAGATCTTTCCCTGGGGTTTCTCTGTTGGTTCCTCTTACCTCAGGAGTCTCTGGCTCATCTCTGTAGAATTACAGGTGTGCTCCAGCACAGTTCAGACTCTGAGGGCCCTTGCCAGCACCCTGTCCCTTTAAGATTTGCCTCTCATTCCACAGCTTCCCAGGGACAAGCCTGATATTGTCCCCCTCCCCAATGACACCTAGTTAAAAGCTTTGCCAGTGAGCCCTGCTAGCAGACCCTCCTCCTTTGCTGAGAAAAGTGAATCCTATCTGATGTCAGCATATCCAGAGCTGTGTCGGCATTTCCATTTTTAAAAATTAGCTCAGTTAGTTAGAGGATAGTGCTGATAACACTATGGTCAAAGGTTTGGTCCCCATACAGGCCTTTTGCTTAAGACTTGGACTCAATGATACTTGTGAGTCCCTTTCTAGTCGGAATATTCTGTGGGATTTTGTGTATTCTGTGCTCTCCAAACAGACTGAGCTTTGTAAAGTGTCAGTGTCACAGCAGATTTTCCATAAACATGATCATAGATCACCTTTGTGCTCCTGGATTCTTCCTAAGCTAAGAATCTAAATTTCAATGACAAGTACTTTCCAGTAATGCCCACAATTATGTTCTTATGTACAGCTGGTATTTCTCTGCCAGTGCAATCAGGCCACTCATCTTTACCTCTGCCTGCAATTCATTCTGTCTAGCCCATGTGCACAGCAACAAGAGGAAAAAAAACAATCAGTGTCTCAGAATCCAGACTGTCACCAGCTACTCCATATCCCTCTCCCAAGTCAGGATCAGCAGTGTCCATGTCCTATACAAATGCCTACAACTTCTCCAATTGCTCCTTAAATATCTATCTTCATGAAGAGCTAGAGATACCAACCCTCTACAGTCTACTCCTGTGTTTCCTGCTCCTACCCTTTCCTAATGCCCTGAACCTTTGCACAATTCCTTCTACATACTTGCATCATGTTCATATCTATCTCACACTGTTTTTAGGGCTAAGTATCTTTTTCCACACACTTTGCTTTTTTTTCCAGCTGCTGGTAATCCTCATTGGTACTCTCTGAAGGAAAGGATTTCTTTCTGTTTTATAGAATTTTTTCAGTATGATTTTGGGTTTCTTCTGTTTAATGAGGTAATGTCTTATTGTACTATATTTGGCTCCTGATGCACACTAAACCTTCAGTTCTTGTACTAAGAACTTCTCCTTTCTTAGATATTCTGCATTCAGCATTGTCAACATAACTATATAGGTTTAATACATTGTTCTTACTCAATTTTATTCTTGTGGGGTTTTTTTGTTGTTGTTTTTTTGTTTGTTTGTTTGTTTTGTTTTTGGGTTTTTTTTACAATTCATCCAACAACCTTTGGATTTTAGATTTTTTTTCAAGGTATCCATACATCTTCCCAGACTTTTTCAGTAACTTTTATGTGGCCATTACTGGGCAATGAAACAGAAGGTAACCCAGGAAGGACTTTCTGCTAAGGTCCACTTTACACCTTTTTGTGATTTTATAATGGATCACTTAGGACAGCTCAGGAACAGCTATCCAAACAATTTTACACAAATCCACAGACAAAACTTCTTTCAAACACAGATTTTCTACCACTTTTACAATAATGTCCTGTCAAACCTTGCTAGAATGCTTATGTGTCAAAATCTTACAGTTTCTTCCATAGCCACAGGGACAGCAAATACCCTGTTGTAGGAGAAAACGAAATTAGGTAGACACAACTTTTTTTTACCCAACACCTACTAACCTCCTCACATGACAGAAGTTTACAAACAGGTTTTTATTGTTCTTGAGTTTGTGGCATGGAAGTCACCTCCTTCAAACTGCAGTTTTTCTCAGCTTCCACTGTGTTTAACTGACAGCCTGGGGCATAGCAACACAAGGCATTGCCTACCAGCTTCTCGGGGAAGTTTCTGCCTTGTAGGTTTGGAGCAAAATGTTGATCTCCATGTGTTACACAAGAAAGTAATTCCTCTGTCTCTGGAACAGAAGCATGTAAAATTCCTTCCATGCGTAAGGAGCTCCGGATGCTGTAAATGGTACAAGCCACAGGGAAAGTGAATCCAGAATGTCAGCACTGCTTTCATTTCCTTGCTGGGTAAGTTCTCTATTATTTTAACAATAGCTCATCACTCAGGCCTGGCTTTTCTACCTGAACATCTTTTGCACAGTTTGTAGAAAATTACCTCCAAGGCTCTTGCCTCTCTCAGATTTCAATAAAATAAGCATGAAGCTCTGAAGCTATCAGGGAAACGCAGTGGTATGATGATGTTCTTCTCGTTTCCATGGGAAACCATGTTCATAAATTCCAAAATAAGAGCAGACTGAGTGACACAACAATATACGAGCCAACCCACCAGCTGTTTTTGAATTTTTAACAGCTACAGACATTAATTCTGAGCGAGTAACATTCTTGAATTATAGCTATGCTTTCAGACAACAGTTATTTCCAGCTTGATTATAATTGCTTATAAAGATCCATGAATGTCTCAAAAACGGTCTTTTACACAAAGTGAGAGGAACCATGGTAAAACGGAAGCAGGAGGGGAAGGGCAGGTGCAAGGCTACTACATAGCCACAATCTCACTCCCTTATGTTGTCAGCGCAGTGTTAGATAACATACACTGAAGATCCCACTTTGTTTTCCCAGATGTACTCACTCTGACCCAATTTTGTCTATTTGTGGAAATACAGGCCACTCATTTTTAACCTTTCTTGCTACTTATCTCTGTTGATTCACAGGCTTGCAGTTCTCAAATATTTGTTATAGTTGCAAAAACCAGTTTGATATGCAAAGTAATCACTATCACACTAATTAATTGCCTTCTATCTAATGCAGTCACCCTCCGCCTCAGAGAGTCAGAATTGCTGATAACTGTCTGTGTAAGGAAAAAAACATCCTTATAGTTCAATGCATTATACTGGCAGCTACATTCTTCTCCACAAACATAATGTATGCAAAAACAAACAATATTTACTCTAAATACAATTTAATGTTGCAAAATATTACATGTTTTCCATAATCATTTAGTATACAGACTTAAATGAGGATGGAAGAAACCCCCAACCCTACACCTCTCCTTACACAGTATATCTTGAGCTGTTAATGACTGTGAATTGGGCATTTGCTACCACTGAAAACTAACCATCCTATCCTAAAACCTGAAGTTTAACATTTATGGAATGATGGATACCACATGACAATATTTACAATATGCTCAACACAGTATTGCATCCCAGACTAAACAGACTAAAATATTGCTAAACAGACTAAAATACTAATTGAACCTAAACACTAGGAAATAACTCACTTCCTGCCAGCAGGGAAAGAAAGCATTCTGGGGCTTCAAAACCTGCAGGTGCATATAAATCACTTTATACTTCAATGTAATACAGCTCCTTGTGCATACTCAATCAGTACAATCCAAAACAAACCCCTCTGTATGCCAATCACATACTTCTTTGGGTACTAATATTATTGAGTAGGTGCAATCTGTAACACTCTAAATCTTGTAAAAATGCATGGTTTTATTTTTTTTAAATAAGTGTAGCTATTTTCAGTTATGTAAGTTAATATTAATTTAATATAAAGTGCAATAGCTAAATCTAAAAGTGGTGAGCTGCTGCTACAGAGGAATACTCCAACTAGTTCTACAGTGAAGCTTTGAACATATAGTGATCTTTGCTCACAAAATCTCTCATGAAGGGTAAAAAGAATAGAGATTAGATAATAAAAATACAGGAGATGATTCTTGGCCTGTTATCTGCATTAATTTACTTCTTCAATAGCTGAATGCCCTACAGAGATTTTTTTAAATTACAAAATTATTTCTTTGTGAGTAGTCAGACTCTGCAAAGTAGAAGACAGCAACTGACAGCAGATTAACTAGAGCCCTTTGAGTCAGAGGTTCCTTTCAAGCAAAATATTAAGTGGAAAGATTCCAGTAATTTTGAATAGTACATTATGTCTGCAGTTATTAGGTTCCCAAGCAATACTGAAAATAACTTACTTACCATAACATAACAATTTAGCAAACACTATCAAAAAAGTCTTACTCAAAGTTGGGCCATGTTAGGCATCAGAAAACTTAGCTGGGTTCCAGCCAGCAATCCTATCTGTAAAAGGATCTAATAATAGAACTTTTAATACCTGAGAAGTGTTTGAAGTTTAGCATTTCATATTCAGGGGGAGGGGAAGGAGAAGGGAAAATAGCTGTCTTTCAAAGAGCAACAAACATCACAACATGAATTTTTACAAAGAGGTTTCATACAAAAATTGTATCACTGTGTGTCAAAAAAAAAAAAAGTTTCAAATCTACTAGCAAGTGGTATAAATATGTAGTGTTACATTGGAAATGTTTTATGCTGCTTTTATGATTTGGCAGTCATCTGACAGTAGTCTACTCACCTATTTTGAAGGTCTCATGAAAAAGTCATTATCTCCCACTAACAATTTGCTTCAAGAGTATCAGCATATACCTTACTTCTTGCTTTCTAAGCATAAATTTTAATATAAGAGATTTGAAGGTTTTAAATGCTTAAAAATTAATTCAGCCCAAAGTTCTTGCTAAAAGCCATTTTCATAAAGATAATTATGTATAGAGTATATTTTTGTATGGATAAAAAACAAGTACAACATGAGATGTGTAAGCAAAAGAGAAAATCATATTTCATGGTCTAATACTAAAAAAAGTAAATAACACTTATTAATAAAAGTGTACATTCAAAGCCTTATCCCACTTAGAGTTCCGATATTAGAGGTCTGAGGAATGTGAGAATCTTTTTCTCCAAAACTGCAGCTATTAGCGGCTACAATTGTTCATACTTGATTAACATGCCTGTATTTTGCACCATTTTTTAAAACTAGCTTTGTATTAATTGCTTGCAAGAACTACAGACATTCCTGAACCTGAACACCAATAATCTTAAAACAGACCAGACCTAGACATCCCCTATCTTTACAAAATGGAGAAAAAACCCAGAAAATCAGAATCTTTTGCAAGAATGCAAGACTCAGTACCACATCTCATTGCTCACTGAAATCCAGGTCCTCAGCTTGGGTTTTAAGCAGTTATCTACTTTTTCCTAAGTATAACCAGTGGAGCACTGGACTATATTTTACATCACTTCGCAACGCATTGGTGAGAAGACAGCTCTCAAATTAGACACGCAGCTAGGCACCTATGAGTTTTTACGGTTTAATCACACTGTCAATCAACCCTGACCTGAGATCTTACTGAAGGTAATGTTCACACTTCTGTGAGCACTCCAATGCCAAATTCAAGACCAAAAATGTCTCAAGAGGTAGAGAGGGATTTCTGTGACATTTATGCAAGAAGGAAATGTGCAGCATACAAATATGCACAGGACAGTGGAAATACAATAAAATCCTTGAACTCCTACCTAGTTTTAGGGTTCTCTGTCAGCTCCCTTGGCATTTACACTGCCTAAGTGCACTTACAGAGTAATCCAGCTACAAACACTCATCTCCTGTTGTACTTGGGAAAGCAACCATGTATTCTGTGATCCAAAGTGATGCACAGGCTGGGTGCCACACCAGGCTGGGAATAGCCTAGGCTTCGAGCACACTCTTGTGGCCACGTGTAAGCACAGCAAAATCAGAGCTAAGAAAGACACAGGCTGGCATGTAGGCATCTTGGACCGCCTTTTTTCACAAAGAAAGTTACAAAAGAAGTGGATCAAACACCAGTAGATCCCTACTATAAAAAGATCATTCCTTGACCCTGGTATTTGAAAAGAGCTTTTATCAAGAGAAATGCTACATCAAAAACACAGTGCAAAAAACAAAGAAGCCATTTTGTTACTTTAGTGTTTAAGTGCCCCCATGTTCCTGCTTCCTCTCCTTCAGAGAGGAATGAATACACTTCCCTCCTCTTCCTATGACACCTGAAATGCTGCCTATCTTAGGAAGAAGAGAAAATACAACACTAGTCATTTATCATTATATAAATATAGTCTGTGTTGGATTGTAACTTCCATCCCCATTCCATGGCCTCCAACTTCATGTAATCTTCACAGATGTTTTTTTGTGTGCGCAGAGGAGGGTGACGTAGGGAACTCCAATGAATGCCCACCTTTCACTGGGCCAGAACTTTATGACAGGGCCCTGTTCAGGGATCTCAGAGGCAGCATCGAAGTAAGCAAAGCAGACACATCCCAGATATGCCGCAAGGCAAATTAAAATGTGCCTGAGAATAGCCACGCACACATCAAGAAAGAAAAAAAGAAAAGAAAATAATCAGTAACATAAATTCAATAAAGCATAATAAACTGTATCACCATACTTTAAAATCAGTCTGTCCTTCAACATCTTCTCACAAGCACCCCATAGGATTGCTGTCTGTCCTTTGCATAGAGGCTGAGAATATAGAGGACAAGGAAAACTACAGAACTGTAGTCTATCCCTGATGTAAACAGGCTCCAGCTTTTTGGCTTCTCTGCACCTGTCAGATTTGTGCAGAAATGCTGATATATGGTACCTCAAGTAAGTAACCATGATTTCCTGGGTGGTAGAAGAGAAAAGCCATCAAAGCCCTTCACTTCACCATCATTAATTAATCACTAATCCTCATCCATCATGAGGACTGCCATCATTATCGATGGCAGTTTAAGTTTTCATGGTCACAGCTATGGTGTTTAGTAACCAGTATGGCAAGGAATTCAGTTACAATTAATGAACCTAGTGGCTTAAGAATACAATCAGGCCAAACAGACTCCAAAATCTGCCACCCCAAATAGCACAGGACTGGTTATGAGCTTACAACATCTTACCATTAATTCTGTCTAGAACTAACCAGAAATAGCCACCAAGTAGCACAGAAGGGTAGCGTGGTGAGGATGGATCACATTTGAATCAAACTCAGGAGTTTATACATAATACTTACCATACACAGTGCAAATAGGGAAAGTTAAATGAGGACCAGATCTCACAAAACACTTTGTCACTGATCCAGCAGAAAAGTGCTAGCGTCCACCAAAGACCTGAAAAGAGACCTAGTTTGTATACACGCAGGTTTTCACACCTAAGGAGAAAAACATAAATAAATAGTTACAAAACAATGCCAGACACATATCATTAAAATTACTCCACCATAAATATACTTAACAGATGAACTTCACTTACAGTAAGTCTGCCTCTGATGCAAGGCAGAGGTGAGGTAAAAAAAAACCAAACCTTTTTATCAGTAGCTGTGTTTTGGGTACTGTCATAAATACCAGTGTACTAGTGGTGGGCAAATATCAAACTATTCCTATAACTAGGACTGGGTGTAACTAGTAATTAGTTACACATGTTCATTAACAACCATCCACGCAGCAAATGCTCAGATTTGCTCATATTTGTTACTGTATAAAGTCTTCTGTTAACACTAAGGCATTTATATTCCTCAGTAAGAGGAATACTACTATTCCTACTACTGCTCTTAAAGTACTAAACCATGTACCTAAACATACGAATCAATTTTGTTTATTCGACAGATAAAACTAGACTAACTGAGATGAGCACTTCTGTGTTCTGACAAAGGAAAGGGTGTGTGTATTGAGAACATGAGGCATTCCTGGACATATCTGAAGGAGATAAACACGTGCAACTACATCCCATTTAAGATAAGAGGTTTGGCCTCAAACTTAAGAGCTTCTGTAGTCAGGACCTGACCACCTGAATGCCAAGAGAAGAAGGCAATTAACCCGCATGGTTCAAAGAATTCAAGGCTGCAAAGGAGAACTGGAGGCTTACTGACCCAGTACAAGATCAGGCATAGCAATGATGGATTTGCTCAGTACCACTATCATGTACTGCAAATTACTTCTATAAACTTAAGACTAGATGTTGTAGAGTGTTCTGCAAAGGACTACTTTAAGGTAGAGAAATCACAACGAGAAGAGCGCAGCCTGCCGATTGATCTCGGTAATACTCCTGTGTTTTCTGAGATCACCCATCATATAGTCTTCCGTTTCTGCAGTAGCTGTGCTTCAGATGGGGTGAGGATATGCTTCCTGAGGAAGCAAGAGACTGCAAAGCCACTGCTTTCACTACAATGAAGAGATATAATGCACCACTTGGACATGTAGCCTTCCTTTTATTTCTCAACAGACATGGACACTGATAAGAATTAGAACAGAATTTGTTAGCTGAGGATCTAAAAGACACATTCATGCTGCCCTGATCCTATCCTATTCTATTCTGAAATAAACTGGATCCCACAAATTTTGCACTTCTATTTCCCCTTTCATCTACACAATGCACAATGTTCTCTGTTTAACAAAAAACAATTATTCAAATATCAGCATTTCTGCAAACACTTGTGACCTCCAGTCATTTGGTATTTAAGGGACACTTTAAACATTCACTTCCAGCAGCATTATCTTCTAATGTCTTGAAACCCCCAAAAAAGCATTCCAGCTTTTCTTCAAACGAATGCACAGTTGATTGATGAATTTTACACAGATATCTCCCTTTCTATCCTAATAAATATTTTAAACTTTTAACTAGCTTAACCTTTTAGTCAAGAGAATAAAGGAACCTGTAATAGTAAAGGAAGACTCCTCCCACATTCAGATTTCTAGTAGAGGACTCAAATAATAATGGTCAGACCAGAAACTAGGGTAAACTTCCACTGCTCAAGGCTCAGAAGTCAGCTGAGCAACAATATTCTACCATCTGTCTGCACACGGAGGAAGTTATCTGTCTGATGGTAACTCCCTAAATACCTACTAATTTGATGACATTATAACCTCAGTGGCTTGGACTAGGCAAATCAAGGATACACATCCACCTTCCCACTGATACTATCTTCTAGTAGAGCTTTTTCTTTTAAGAAACACAGGAAGGGATTTGTTGTGATAGAAATTAAAATAAAGTTTAACAATTTCTTTGTCTTTCAAAGACAGTTGACTACTTTCTGCATTTTTGATTAGCTCCTACCCACAATACCTCTCAATTGACCTTAGCAGGTCCACATCTAAGAATGTAATGCTCTTTTGTGACAACATTATCTCCTCATCAAAGACAAACCTAAAGGAGAAAATTTTCATTTAAAAACACATTGGTTCTGATTCCCCAGAAATCTGTGCAAAATTGACACAGCTAGAATAGGAATAGCAACAAGGAGTTTTGGTCTAAAATACCTAAAACTTCAGCATGAAACAGAGGCAACATTTCCCTTCTTCTCTGAATATCTATTTCACAGAAAAATTTCCACTGTAGTCTGCCCAACTTGGATGTGAAGTCCCCTCCTGGCTTTGGTAGCACAGAATGGAAAAATAGAAAGCCTTTTCAATAATGCTTATATTAATTTTCCCCCTGCAAAAGGGGATGAGATTACTCCTTACCTCACAGTTTACAAGAATAGAACATTTAAATTTTAAAACGATCATCACAGCTCAAAATAAAAGCATCTTATTTGCCTTTTACACTTAGGAATTCATCTACAAATATCAGTGGTATTAAACCATCCCAATGCACAACCAGAGAAGGCTCTATGCCACTTCTGGTCTCTTTTTATTCACCAATTGAAAAAGAAGATCTACCTGTGTCTTTAATTCTCTCCCTAGAAAAAGAGACTGGGAAACTCCTGACATTTTAGTAACATATTACTTTCCTGAGGTGACGCTGAATTTCCTCACAAATCTATCCCAAACCAGGACAATGACCCCGCAGAAAGAGTTTTAAAAAACAAATACCCATAGGCATACCAATTCCTAGATTTGAAACAATAGTACTCAAACTTAGAAGACACTAACAACTTGTTCTTCCAAATTTCTCAGGAGTTCATGCCCAGAAAATTGATACGGATCTGACAGAGAATTCACAGATTATCCAGTGCAACAACCAGATGTCCCTTTGCCCTGTCAGCAGTTCCTTTGTGCTGTCATCAAATGAGACATCACCAATATTGTTCCACTACTGACCTTCACGGCAACTAATTTGTGTGCTGTTTCCAAGTGTCTTTGACCACAGAAAGACATAGATGGATGTCAAATGAGAAAAGACTCATTAACACCTTCACAAAACTTTGTTTGGAGAGGCTTCCATTGCATACCAGCAGCAGATCAGGGTAATACAAAAAACAGAAAAATCTCTATTCTAACAGATGCAATCAGAATGAAGATATTTTGTTTTAACTTGTTTTGATGGACATATGTAACATGTAAGAGCAAGTGTAAGTTGTAAAATCATTCTCAGACACTGGAGAAGAGGTGAAAAAAAGTCTCTGGACTGCTGTTGGTACCACTATAACAGAAGAACACTCTAAGATGTGGAAAATGGAATCAGGTTCTTCTCTATTTGCATTATGGTTTTACGATTTCTACAGCTTTGACTGACCCCTATCCTCCAAAATGTAGTGATTTGCCTTATCAACATCACTCTGAGTTCATCATATTTTTCATATGAGATGAAATGAAATCAAATCAGATAACTTTCATGTCAAAGTTAAGCAAGACTCACAGTACAACTTTGCAACATCTTCCACATGTGCTTGGGTCTTGCACCACATTCCCACTAGAATCCAGACTGCAACTACGCCATCACCTCACTCTTATGCACACTCTACAGAAAAAAATGTTGTCCATAAAGTGAAATCCGGGCCCAAATTTCACAAAAAATAAACAAATTTGAGTTAAATCAGGTTGCAGCAACAGGTATATTGCAAGAACACAGAAATTATCTGACCTACTATAATGTCCTAGATGAAAGAAATCCTTGTCAAAAAATGTCTGAACTACCAAGTAAACTTATACTAGATTTGCTCTTGCATGTGGTAGAAGCACTTCTGCTTTGCTGTCACAAGCACTGAAGCCAGCTCTAGAGTATCATCTCACGGTGTCCTAAGGATCAGCAAAGGCAATGCTGCCTGCATTCAGGAGAATTGTACCTACCTCTTCAACTCAGCAATGAGCAAAGCTGTGCAGGGAACTCCCAGCGTCATTAGCGAGATGTTGTTAATGGCAGGCTTAATGAAGGCCAGGCAGGTGGTAACTCCAGACAGGACACCCACAGCAGCTTTAAATCGGCTCCTGAATAGTTTGTATGGACAGAAAAACTGCTTTTAATTCAAAACTTTTAATTACTAAACCCAGAAATTTCAACATTATTTTAACAATTTAACAAAATTTACATCTACCTTTGCACACAGCACTGTGTGCTTCCTCAAAAATGTTCTGTCTCATCATTCTTCCAGCTTTCAACATGGATTTTTAGGATATTTTTTTATTATTAATGCCCCAACTTCCACAGCTATTACAGTCTGCTTTACTTTCCTTTATCTCTTTAGAGCCTTCAAAAATACTGAAACTTACATGCTAAGTTAGAACATTCCCTTAATCAAATTCAACAGTAGGTGAGAAATTCCCAGACTTTTTTATAAGACTAAGATTTGGTATATTCTTACCAAATACGAAATCACTATGCCCTGTGTCACTTGTGCCCTATGTAGACAGCCTGACAACTTTTGATTTAAACATATGTTATCTGTTGTTTAAACTTCAGGTTTGCACTTCAAACAACTCAAATCCAGTCTATGGCTGGGCTGTGGCAGGAAGAGGATCACCATGCTGCCATTTAACTACTGGCCCATAGCTTTTTAAAACAATTGTTGTCCAAGCATGGCCCTCTATGTTTGAAGGAGGGTCTCAATAAATTTATACAGTACCGTTCCATGGCCACAGGTGACATTATCCTTACCTAGGCTCATTCCATTTGCCTTTTGCTTTAAAGTTTTTGTTTCTGCTGGAAACTAAAAAATAACTTAGGCAGGAAGTTCTAATCTGACATGAATGTCTTAATGAATAAATACATCATAAATTGGTCATGACAGATAATAACATTTTCAGCACTGAAAATTCAAAGTGCGATGAGGATGAAGAAAGTGAAGAGTACAGCTGTGAGCACATGATACACATAATACTAGATTAGTCAGGCAAAGCAAAAAACTTAGAAGTATTAACCAAACCTGTTCTAGGTTTGGTTTTGTCTCGGGTTACCATGTAAGGTATACCTATATTCTATCTTATACCTATGTTCTATCACCACCTATAGCACATTGTGATGAGCTGTTAATGGTCAGTCATTCGCAACAGCTGCCCAGTGCACACTCAGCCTGAAGCAGGGCCATCTCTGCTCATGGGCCATCAAGGACTCCCCAGAATGAGTCACAGAATTACATCATCCCATTGTGAGATGCTGCACCCCAGGGGGAGATACCTACGTATAGATTCCCACCTGTATATAATCTGGGGACTGGGACACCACGATACCACTACCTGGTTCCCAAGGACAAGAGCTCCCAATAACCATCATTGGACCTCCAAAGAAGGACCAGACCTTTCTACAGAATCACTGCTGCCACCACCCTGACCAAGAGGGTGTCTAGTCATACTCAGACTTTGTCAGTTTAAGCCAGTGTTTCTCTACTATTGCATTTATTGCAAAATTTTACTATTAAATTGTAATTCTGACTTGGAATTCCTCACAAGGGATTAGTGTGGAGTTAATTCCTTCTGGTGGTTTGCCTTCAAACCAGCCCAGGTTTGCTGCCAGAGTGTCTGCGTACTTCAGAAAGGAATCAATACCTTCCCTAAAAAGTAACTGTCTTGTCACATTCTCTGAGAAGTGGAAGGATACAGTAGGATCTTTGATCTCAGTATTTACAGTTTTAACACAAAGTTAAACAGAAACAGTATTTCACCCCAAAAAGTGTTGTTATTCCTTTACAACCCAACAGGGGTTTTTTAACATCTTGGTCCATACTATGAACTTACCCTGCAATACCAGAAAACATTAATAGACAAAATGTAACCTAGACTTCTGGGGGCACATTTACAGAGTTTACATAAATTACACATAAATTTAGGACTCTGAATTCCTCACTTGAACATCTAAGAGTCACACGATAAACCAAAAGACACCAGTAAAGCTTGATGACAATGTTCTGTAATAACAGTATACTGTAATATGCAGAAATACTAAATTTACACCAATGCAACAAAGCCATTAAACCACATAGAATCATAGAACATGCTGACTTGGAAGGCACCCAGCAGTATCAACATCTCCAGTTCCTAGCCCTGCATAGCACAATCCCCAAGAGTCACACCATGTAACTGAGAACACTTCTTGGACTCTGTCAGGTGGCTGTGAACACCTCCCTGGAGAGCTGTTCTGGTGCCCAACAACCCTCTGAGTGAAGAACTGTTCTCTAACATCTAGAATAAACCTCCCCTGACTCAGCTTCAGGCCATTCCCTCAGGTCCTGTCACTGGTCACCAGAGAGAAGAGACCAGCTCCTGCCCCTTCTCCTCCCCTCATTAGAGTACTGCTCTAATGAGGAAGACTGCTATGAGGTCTCCCCTCAATCTCCTCTTTACCAAACTGAACAAACCAAGTGACCTCAGCCACTTCTCATACAGCTTCCCCTCAAGGCCCTTCACCATCCTCATTACCCTCCTTTGGATGCTCTCTAACAGTTTCATGTCTTTCTTACACTGCAGTGCCCAAACCAGCCCCAGTCATGAGGTGAGGTTGCCCCAGCTCAGAGCAGAGCAGGACAATCCCCTCCCTTTCCTGGCTGTGTTGCTGTGCCTGATGCACCCCAGGACAGGGCTGGCCCTCCTGGCTGCCAGGGCACTGCTGCCTCATGTTCAACTTGCCACTGACCAGGACCCCCAGGTCCCCTTCCATACATCCCATTTCCCAATCTGTCCACACAACCAGGGCTGCCCCGTCCCAGCACTTTCTCTTGCTGAACTTCATGTGATCTGTGATTGCTCTCATTTGTGGAGGCCTCTCTGCCCTCAAGGGATTTAAAAGCTCCTCCAAAATTTACTTAGTATTCCTTCCAGCCCTGTGTTCAAGTCCAAGTCACAAACAAACAACCCTCTCAACAATCAAACAAATAAACTCAAAAAACTCCTGCACAGAGTAATAGTGTAAGAGGGCAAAAGGCAGCTGTCTTAGCAATCTTCAGAGAACAACACTGATGTTGCAATTCAAGCCTCTCCATTATCTGAACTTCTTTACTACATAAAAGAACAACACAATGTTTTTATGGGGGCGCAAACCACAATGGTTTAAACTGGCTATAATGTTTTTTTTAAACCTGCATAAAAAATAAAAAAATCCCTTTACACAACAGGTTTCTAGAGAAACACTTACCCTTTGAATATCTAAACACCATACTTAACCACAGTCTTACAAATTCAGATGAACATTCAGCTGACTTCCATAGGGACTTCAGGATATACAAAAGGAAGAGTGAAAGTTGGCTTCTCCTGCATTAGCTGTAAGTTATATAAACTGCTCAAAATAAAAGTCTCCCTAGAATCAACAAGAACAGACAATTCGAGAGGCAAGTCATCTCATCCAATCACCTGAAGTTACAGAACACAAACTCCACTACCAGTAACTGCTGACTCAGGAATTGTGAACCAAATGGGCTGAAAGAGAATGGAGTAAGAAAAAATAGCAGTGACAGCGGTAAGGTTGATAACTTGGTGCCATTATGTGCAAGTTTAGGTGTTAGCACAAGAAGTTTCAAAAAACATGAAAGCATACAGGTATCACTGTATGATTACCTGTCATTTCGAAAAACTCTGGGCAGATATCTCCTGGGGAACCACATGGCAAGAGCACACATCAGAACCCAGAGAATAGCCAGCTCATCCAGCATCTGGCCCAAGAAACTGAGGGTGGCATGAAAATAAACAGATCCAATCCCTAGAAGAATGAATCAAAAGACAGTATTATGAACAGCTGCAACACCGTAATAGACTGAAACACTCTGCTCATGCTCAGAACTTCACAGGAAATGGTAGCTACCTACCATTTGGACTAGAAAATGCGATAAAAACCACCAGCTTTACTAATAGGCAATCCAAGTCATCACACACCCTCGTTAATCATGAAGAAAAGTACATTACAAAAGTACATTACAGAAGTAGCAGCCAAATATGTTAGATGTTTCTTCCTGCACATAAAAGATGTGCATGAAGAAACATCAGGTGGAAAAGTATAAAGCAACATCAATTAAGAAATCAGTGCTAAATGCTGTTCTGGAATTTTCTCAATAGCATGAGAAAGACATGGGTAAGACAAAGAGAAAAAGCAGTACTTGATGACTACTCCATGATACAGATTTACAGGTGAGAAGCGTCACACTAACCTAGAGGGCTCTGATTATCCTCTTGTAAGTGCCTTCCGGAATTAACAAACTTCAGAATCTCACATCTGTATCTTTGGGCCCTCTCACAACTATGAAAACCCCACTCCTCTCTCGAGTTGCTCTAGCACTTCAGCTCTCATTTAAGCAAAGAGGATCAGCACTGCTGTAAACTCAAACACACAAAAAAAGAAAGTGTGCAAGGAAGGATTGGAACGGAACAGAACTATGGTCGAATTTCCCACCAACTTCAGTTTGCAAAAAACATTTTCCTTCCAGAAACCACGGCTGCTTCAGCTTTAAGCAAGTATAAGCAAATTATTCCACAAATATAAGGATTTAATAAACAATCAAGTACAAGCAGGAAAAACTGATGTCCTCTCTCAGTTCACAGATGAGTTGGCAAACACAGAGTAACCAACTTACCAACCACGACTAGCAGAATCCATATTAAATATATTCCGCTGTTGAAGCAGATTGCGTACTGACGGAATAAGCACATACATATGGGTGGTAAGACGAAAAACAAGACGTTGCTTATCTAGGAAAAAAAACCAATTTTTTTTCTCACAAAGACAGAAAATAAACAAATCTTCAATATCCACAGGCTTTCTATAATAACATTTTGTCATTCAGTGAAGCCCCAGTTCAACAAATTATGACCCCCTGTTTCTGACTATGCTGACCTATTTTTGCAGAAGTACCGACTTGTTTTGTTTAACATTAAATTAGTAACAGCATAAAAACTTTCAGCAATGTAAAATGTGGTTAGTCACAATTCAAGTCAATTCCCAAAGGAGTTTTATTGAGAATCTGCATTCAAGACTGTGGCAATTCTGAAAGTGTACAAGATTAAGCTATTGCAGACCCGTGACCTATCCTCTACATGTCCATCAAGCGTAGTATGGAAAAAGCACTAGAAGTACTGCACTAGGCAGAGCTAGACAAGCTTTGAGGAAGTCAATTTACTGAGCAATAGTTATTATCTGGAAGGTCTGAAATACAATGCTAGGCTATAGGTGTTAAAAACAGTTTTGTGTAGGATAAAGAGAGCCTGGTACTTTAAGACCTTTTAGACTTCAGTTTTTTCCCTTGGCTCTCCACTATAGAAAAATGATTGAAAACTAGTTATCAGAAGGTGGAAAGGCTGTAATTCAGACCAGTGCTAGTAGGTTTTTTTAAATCTAATATGTATTATTTGAACGAAGACATGCTTTCTGTTTTTTCTTGCTTAGAGCCTAAAGCATGATTCTGTAAATACTGAATATCAATTAGAAGGAACTGCCATTGTAGTAGTGATCACTTGGTTCTTCCCACGAGCTGCCAGTGCTGAGGGGCAGCCATGGCAAAGTCACTGAGCACTTAGGGAAAGAGATTATTGCTGCTTTACAATGGGCCAAAGGAGAGGAGGAGTCTCCAGCCTCTGCTTTCTCATGCTTGCCTGCTTAGCCCAAGCCCAAGAGAAAATCACCTCCAGCAACACTCCTCTCAAGCTGATGTAGAAAACAACTCTGGGTAAAGAACATTCATTTGGGACATACTGCCTCTTCACAGAGACTTACAAACTTGTACCGACAACAATGAAAACTTAGTGGAGAAATAATTCAAGAATAACACAGGAATTTTTTCATTCAGCTACTGTTGTCAACATGGTGTGAGAATAGATTTTAAGAGGCAGGTCCAGTTGTTTTAACTCATAAAGCAACCTACACATTCACCAAAACAGGTTCATGTGAGCAACTTTGATTCACAAAAAACCCACACGGTCTCCATGCAGCAAAGTTGGGAATATGGTCATGGACCAAGATCCCAGAGCATGATGTACTGGTACAGACACAGAACAGGAAGAATTCCCTCAGTCCACAGCAGGTAGGAAGCATATACAGTGACAGCAGGGATGACGGAATATGAACAAGTCCTCTGGGGGCCAGGGAGTGCTCTATGCATTTTAGGCTTTTAGTCACTGTTATGCCAAAGGGAAATGTCCAGGTGTGAAAATAAGTGGTTATAAACCAAGCAGTTTGGAAGCAAACTTTTCCATCTCTACAGCTGAAACTGATCAATGAAGAAAATCAGAACAGGCAATCACAGTCTATCAAAATTTGGCTAGAAAGTCCTTATTCCACCGAGGAACAAGATGGCAAAGGACACACTATATCTACTTACTACATGTGTAGCAATGTAGATTTATACAAGTGATTAGCCAACAAGAGAGCAGTTCTGTGCTATGGTAGTGCTCCTCTGGCAATGAACTCCCACTCATGCTAAGGTCCTGCCTGCCTGAAAAGAACTCCTTTCAAACTGGAGCTTGACTTGTACGCTTCGCAGTGGCCATCAGGAGGATTTCCTAACATCTCAGAAGTTGAAATAATTGTAGTACTAAAAATTTCAATATTAAAGCATGGCTTCAGAAAATATGGTTTCAGAAAATATGGCTTCAGAAAGTACGCTGCATGTGCATTTTCTATATTAATACACAGTTGGCCTCCCTGATTTGGTAATGTACAATTCAAATACTTTAATACTTACAGTAAGTGCAAAAGTTTACATCAGTAGTACAGAAGACTTCCTTTGGCATCAGCAAAAGGCAATGATTAAATGTTACAGTTCTGGAAAACAGGCAAGCAGCCCTTCAGTAATAGTCCACTCTTTTGGCTTCACACAATTCTGGACCTTTAGTCTTCATTTTCAACTAATTAATTATATTCTAGAAATTCAGGACATAGGCCTACAGGACAGAGAGAATGGACTTGCCTAGATCATGATCATGCAACTTCACTCACATCTGGCCACTGTCTTGATCCAGTATGTTTCCTGCAGTCCTACCATAGCTTATGTATTCCTCACTGTTGATTGCATCTCCTAGAGAGCAGCTGCAGCATTCAACTACCACAGAAAAAACTACTGCACCATGTCTTTCCAAGCAGAAAGCAAAACTGAACTAAAGTAGCTCTCAGTAACATCACAGGGCATGTATCCCCCACATCCTGGTACCTAAACATGACATTCACACACATTAAAACTCTTCAGCGGTAAAAAAAAGATGCAGTAGGGAGAGTACAAAGCATTCTCTCACACTCTTAAGACAAACTCATAACTTTTAAAAACTTTTATTTCCATGCCACTAGGGAACACGAGAAGAATAATAAAACCCTGGCAATTACCTTCATAAATAGAAATTACAAGCACAGTTAAATGCAACATATTGAATTGCTAAGTACAGACTTTCCCAGCCAACAGGGAAAAGAAATACTGTTTTCAGGTATTTAAAACAAACAAACAAAAATCTTTTACTTTGTAAATACCTTTTCACAGAGAAAACTATTTTGATCATGTGGCATTTGTTATGGTCTGGAGATGGATTACACTGATCAGAACATATTACTTTATTAATTTCAGAAAATATGTAAATTTTATATATATATAAACATATATAAACTATTCCTTCAATTTGAGCTACAGAGTGCTTTGTGGCCTCTTTACTGGAAAAGTGTAAGATCTGAATCACTTTAGCTAGACAAAAATCATGTTAAGTCTAGCTTCAGTATGTTTTAAAAAATTAGTTTCATCAATATACAGAAACTCTGAACAGATCGCTCCTACTGATTTAATCTTGTTGAGTGCTTTGGTTTAAGTCCTACCAGAATAAATAATTAATTAAAAAAATACATTTCAGATATGCTGCTCCAGTTTTGTGCTTATATGAATATTGCGTGAGACCTTAACCACAACTCTGACCTCAGCCATGGCAGTTTAAAATGCGGATTAGCAAGGTTTTAATCTAAAGATTAGTGACCCAGATGCCAGATTCAGGTCTGCTGAGGACTGCTTCCTGGAACTTCATGGGAGTTTGAATCAGTCAGAACAAACTCCCCCTAGAAGGAATAAAATTTAGAAAATTAGAATAAAATTGTTTAAATAAAGCCATCTAAGGTACTTTTTCGAGTAGGGCTGAAACTTCATAACCGTCCTGTGAGCATCTGGGTTTTTTTAAGACACAGTTGCACAACCCTATCAATCCACTGCAACTCACTGTTTTAATTTTCAGAAGTTGCTAATACAGAAATCAAGCCCTAACAATGATTTGGTATTACTGAAGAGAGCCTATACATGACTACCCTCAAAACTGCCTCTTTTTCTCCTCCTGTTTCAGCTTACTGACTTCTACACAGCTGCCACAACACAGCTGGCTTTGAGGCAAACTTTCTTCTGTGTCTGCCCACCTGTCTGAAGCCTCAGTTATTCATCTGGATACAAGTGCAGCATTTTAGCAAGTTTCTATACAACTGCTAATCAGCTCAGTACAGGGTTGTGATTTAATCCCAGCAACTAAGCACTGTCCAGCTGCTTGCTCAATCCATTCACAGCAGGATGGGGGAACAAATCAGAGGGTAAATGTGTGTGAGAAAACTTGTGGAGGTCGAGATAAGAACAGTTCAATAGGGAAAAAATAAGCTGTTCACACAAGCAAAGTGAAATAAGGAATTCATTCAGTACTCCTCACGGACAGGCAGATGTTCTCCATCCCCAGGCAAGCAAAGCCCCAGCACACAGAAAACTGACTTGGGAAGACAAATGCCATCACCCTATAGGCCCCAACTGCTTCCTTCTTCCTTCCTCCATGCTGACCATTACACCATATGGCCTGGAAATGGGAAATTCACTGAGTCAGCTGGAACCAGCTGTGTTCCCTTTAGAAGCTTTCTGTACCTCAGCCCACTTGCTGGTTGGGTGAGGTGAGGACCAGAAAAGGCCTCAGTAAACCCTGCTCAAAAGTAATGGAAACCTGCCCGAGTTATCAACACTGTTTCCAGCACAGAACATCACCCCATACCAGTGCCTATGAGGAAAATGCACTCTACCCCAGACTGAGCCAACACATACAGTAGAAGGATACCCATCCCCCCCTGCATAGCTGGCTACAAAACATATTTGCTGTCTTCGATAAATTGTTTATCCTGACCTTTTCCTCCCTTTGTTTTTAGTACTTGCACAGTGACATCAGACACACAAAAAAAGTCGACAGTTTCTCTCACACACTCTCAAAAGTCATCAGTGGCACAAACCAGCCACCACCTTTAGGACTCTGGCAGTTAAGCACAAAAACAAAAACAAGTTAGCAACATATACAGCACACCATGGAATGGCTTGCTGTATGCGTGCAGAACCTCCCATGATACAAACTCCAGCGAGGGAAACCAGACACCTACTTCTTCCACTATATGTTGGTAGTCAAAGAAACACTGGTTGAAAGGGAAAGACAGTTCAGACAAGAACGGAATTTGGGAAAGAAAAGATGCCCACTTTAAAGTATAAAAGAGACAAAGCAGAAGCTCCAGCTCCTCATTTGTGCACACACCACCTCCTATGACAGCATTTGCAGGTTTGCCTTGGACAAGTGATTTTCATGGAAGGGTAAACAACCCAAAAACCCAAAGGATTATCTTACTCTAGTGGATCTGTCACTGCCATTCTTTACATGAAGAGGATGTCAGGAGCACTACTCCCTTTCCAAGGTGTGTGGTACAGGGCAGTCTGGCTCTGCTGCTTGTGGCTGTTTTTTTTTAAGTTCTCTCCAGCAGCTGAAAGGTATTGGAAAGCTGCGAGACGACTCAGGGGTAAACCATGACTAACTGGAAGGAAGCAACAATTACATGATTCCTTTTTCCTCTCCTTCCATTCTTCGGTTGTTTTCTTAACCAGGTATCGCCTCCTCTTCCAAAAATATACTCCTCACTTCATCCTGCAACCTAAAGGCAAACTCTCCATGAAAGCTTTGCCTTCTTGGAGCCAAACATGTTTGGGAGAAACCCAGTTTTGCCTCCGAACATCAATGTACTTCTTTATCTTGACCCATCACTGCCGTACACGCCCATCAAAGCACTGACACCTGTTATACAAATGGTATTAGACCAGGGCAAACTAGCACCAAAAATTTGGTGCTTGGCCACCACAAGTCTCGACAAAGAGAGGACAGGGCCTGCTGCACACGACTTACCGGCAGCAGCATGGCTAGTAAACCTCTCCATTTTATACCTGAAAAACTAAGTAAAAATTCCTTAATTTTAGGCATGTCAGCAACCGGAGAAGGAAGAGAAGTCGACAGCATTAGAAGGGCATGCTACAATCCCACGAAAACCCCGCATGAGATGGAGCTGGCAGGCGGCAGCAGCCTCCCGGGCTGCAGCGGGACCTGCCCGCCGCCGCACGCTCGTCCACCCGCACCCCCCGGTG
>VXBR01002026.1:93478-169012 GCA_013400215.1 Cisticola juncidis | reverse complement strand
TCCAAGGAAGCACAAGTGATCCCGCACAGCAGGTGCTGTATCTCTGCAGTGACTTCCGCGTCTGTCTAATGTGGCGTGTGTAGGAATATGAGAGCACAGGTGTCTGCTGTTCGCGTTCTGTGATCGATCTCCGATGGCGATAAAGTCAGTTTTCTGTGCGACTGAATGAGTTGTGCAGCCCAGTGTGGCCTAACCTAGACCTCCCTGCCTTGGCTCTCCAAGTGTGGTGGTGGTGACAGGTTTTTCTGGTGAGCATTTGTGTAAGCTGAGGAGTTAAAACTTTAAAATGCTAAGTTCAAACCATCAGGTAAATTCATGTTGTTGTTTAAATCTTACATTAAACTTTTCAACCTTTTTTTTTTTTTTTTTTTTGTGTTTGTTTTTTGTTTTTCTTTGTCAGCTCAACATCTCTTTCCCAGCTACGGGCTGCCAAAAGCTCATTGAAGTAGACGATGAGCGTAAGCTCAGGACGTTTTATGAAAAGCGAATGGCCACGGAGGTGCTGGCTGATTCTCTTGGTGAGGAGTGGAAGGTAAGGAGTGCAGAAGGATGTGTAAGAGTTGTATTTGAGGAGCTTAAAACACTAATTCTTTCCAGTACTTGCCATGCTGTAGTGCTTGTATGGTGTGCGTTTGACAGTCAAGCTGAAAGTTTCTTGCTGTGTATGTACTGAGGTTAGGCTAGCCTCCTTTGGTACTTTATCTGCGTGGGGGGGGTTTGGTTTCTAAAGCCTTGTGTTGAGAGTTTCTTCCTCCCCTTTGCAGTAACTTACTGCTCTTCATTTGAGGGCTGTCTCTTGGTATTCAGGACAAGTTGCTCTGTTCGAAATTGACTTTGTTTAAACTGCTGCTAATATACAGGGAAAAACTTCATCTTGGTGGATAGAATTTTCATGTTTTGGAATAGTGAATTGTTAACACAGAATGTGACTTTGAGGAAGTGATCTTTTCTTTTGACAATCTTCACAAGGACAATTGTCAAACCCACACTTGTTCATTTATTCTGCATGTCACTACTCTAGGCACACCTGTGTTCTATGCAGATATCCAGTTTGTTATGATAACTGGCTTTAGCTATGTTTACAATAGCAGGAAAGCTAGATGATAATCATAAAAGATGATGAAATGTGTTACTTTCCAGCCAAACTTCAAAGGGATTTTAATTACAGTGAAGTGAATTCTGCCATATGGAGAGAAAAAGCAACATATGCCATATTTTACATTTATTGAGTAAAATTGCTGAACTTGTTCCAGAGGTGTTGGTTAAAGTTGTTTGCACCAGCAATAACAGTGGCTTATGCTGGAGCATGGACATGCTGCTCCACTGCTCCCTCTAGTCTATTGTGGTATCTACTGCTTCTTGAGGTAATGCAGACACAAGTAACTCGGGAGCGTTTCTGTTTTTGTAGGGATATGTTGTCCGGATAAGCGGTGGCAATGACAAGCAAGGCTTCCCCATGAAGCAGGGTGTCCTGACCCACGGACGTGTCCGCCTGCTGCTCAGCAAGGGCCATTCCTGCTATCGCCCCAGGAGAACCGGCGAGAGGAAGCGCAAGTCTGTCCGCGGCTGCATCGTCGATGCAAACCTGAGTGTCCTGAACTTGGTCATAGTGAAAAAGGGTAAGAATGTGGATGAAACAACCAATAGGTAGATGTAGGCACCCAGAAGGAGCCTGCTCGGTAGTGGTTGGTAGTTGTATGGAATGGAAATGGCAGTCCTGGTTTCAGAGTGTGAATGTGTCTTAAGAGTTCCTCTGAGCATTGCATTCCTGTAATGCTAAGACTGGTCACCAGAATATTTCTTGCTGCCAGCAACCTGATCGTGTCAAAGCAGCCAAGGGTAGCTGGGATTGGGCTATTGACAGGTGAACCCCAAAGATTACCTAGCATTACCTTGAATTCTTATGGATTTTAAACTTAGCGTTTTGCTGCTTATCCTGGTGCTCAGTGGTGTAGTGATTGGCATGTTTAAACTTATTTTCCCAAAGGGGAAAAAGAGATTCCCGGGCTGACTGACACAACTGTGCCCCGTCGTCTCGGTCCCAAGAGGGCCAGCAGGATCCGCAAGCTGTTCAACCTCTCTAAGGAAGACGATGTTCGCCAGTATGTTGTGAGGAAGCCTCTGAACAAAGAAGGTAAGAACTCCCAATAGTACAGCTCTTCGAGTTTCTCTGGTTACTGCCGAGGTGCCCAGCCTACTGCACTGAATAAAGCACAGTTAATAGCGCATCTGGGAAGTTGACACTCACTATATTTAAGCTTTGTCAGGTATAACTTGGGAAAAAAGTTTCTTGGCTGCCTCATTTTTTTCACCCCTCTCTGCGATGTTTTGTCACAGTTTGTTCTTTAATGTTTTGTAAAATCTGGAGAAATTTTTACTGGTGTTTCTAAGAATAACCCAAAAGTAGTTGCTGATTAAAGAAATTAGGTAGAATGTTGTTACAACTTACGATGTGGGGGAAAAGGCAGCATAGAAAAAGACAGTAAGATTTTTCCCTCCCTGCTTATGGCAGGCAGTCTGAAATAGGGCAGGGCACTGCTTGGCTTAATACCTGTGTCTTGCAGTGTAAAATTTTAATTTGGGTTTTTTTATGCGTTTGGTCAGAGGGGAAAAAGTGGGTTTTTAGAAGAGTATGATAAGAGTTGCGTACTGTGAAAGTTTGTTGTGGAAAAGAACACATCACAGGAAGCTTTTCTCCATTAAAGAATATGATCCTGGTGGACATCAGACTGTGGTGTATGACTGCTAAAGTCTGTCAGAATTGCTCAGTAAAATTTTATTTTGCAGATACATGTGTGTAGTAATGTTTTGTTTACTTATTGTGTACTGTAGATGTGTAACTTGGGATAAACAATGTCAAATTGTAAACTTGTCAATGTGAAATTGTAGATAGCTTTTTAATGCCAGAAACAGTAGCTTGTTCTGGAAGCTATATAATCAAATTCCTTTATTACTAAAAAATCTAGGTCTAGAGGGAGTTACAAGACACAGGCCTGCTGAGAAGCTAGGAATTCACACTTCATTTCTAAAAACAAATCATGAGCATTAAGACAGAATGTTGTTAATGCTGTATCATGGGATAATTGATTATTTTTCCTGTAAAATCTGAAGATGTTGAACTCTACAATTGCTGTAATATGCAGTATGCTAAATAATGCTACTGTAACAGTAAATCAAACTTACTCTGTAGCTGGCAAGGAGGCCTGCGGCCTCTCTGGAAAGTACTCTGCCACTTTCGCTGAACCATAATGATTTTTAGGCAAGAAACCCAGAACGAAGGCTCCCAAGATCCAGCGACTGGTGACTCCCAGAGTGCTGCAGCATAAGCGTAGGCGCATTGCCCTGAAGAAGCAGCGCACTCAGAAGAACAAGGAGGAAGCTGCAGAGTACGCAAAGCTGTTGGCCAAGAGGATGAAGGTATGTTTGCCATTTTAGCTCAGCTGTATAGAATATAGTTCATTTCCTAGAATCAAGGGATTTAGTAAACTGGGCTGTATGCCTACAGCTGGCTCTGTACCTGTTCATTTTAATGTAAGTGCCCAAATGTGAATATAATTTAGCTGGTCAGTTGGGGTTTTTGAACACTTCTTTCTGCCAGTCATAGACCAATAGAAATTAACCAGGCCCACTAATTTGAGAGCCTTTTTTGAAGGAAGTAAAAGTATGGCCTCCAAGGATATTTTTTTATGTAGGTATTTTAGTTCATACGAATTTGGGTTTAACTTCAAGATGCTCAGGTGCTTGAGTGATTGTGTGGAGAAATGGGATTCAGCAGTTGATCTTGATGGAGGATAAGTTGGCAAAGAGGTATTTGTTAGCATGTGTTTGCCTTTGCTTCCAAAACTGCAATGACTGCTGAAGCAGTCCTGTAAGCAGTACAGTTGGAATATTTGGCAGTGCTTCCTGAATTTCATGATTTCCAGATAAAAACAGATGCACCTTTGGTGTGTTGAGGAGTCTACATCAGTTACGTAACTACTGTGCAAAGACACAGGTTGTGCTGGTTTGGATACTTGCAGACCTGTAGAAGGGAAATTACTTCGCTCTGTTGACTTACAGGATCCTTTTCTTTAAGTTGCATTTTCCCTAGTTTGTTCCTTTTTGATGTTTTGAAATGCTTGATCTGTAACACCTCCACACTCCATGCCTTTCAGGAAGCCAAGGAGAAACGCCAGGAGCAGATTGCGAAGAGGCGCCGGCTTTCTTCTTTGAGAGCTTCTACATCCAAGTCTGAATCAAGTCAGAAGTAAAGATGTACACAGTACTAAAAAAGACATTGTACATTTAATTACCAATAAACTCCTTTGGTGGCAAACTTCCAGTATGAGACTTTGTAGTGCATGTTGTTACTGGCAATTTCTTAAACAGGAGTTCAGATAAACTGCATCATGTACACCAAACCGGAACCACAAACTTGATGCAGATCTTGATGCGGTTTTTTTTTTTTTTTTTGGTGTCACTTTTGATACAGAGTAAAACATTGGTAAAACTAAACCTTCAGGTGATGATTGACAGAATTAAGTGCAGTCAGATGCTCACTGGAATAGGTTCTCCAGGGAAGAGGCCAGAGTTCTGGGAATGTCTGGATGATACTCTTAGTCAAAAGCTTTAGTGGTAGGCACTCCTTTAAGGAGCCCTGGTATTCTTAATGATCCTTACACATCACTGCAAATAAGACGTATTTGTGATTCCGTAGGTATTACAGTATTCTGCTCTTGATTTAGTACTGAGTATGAGAATGCACCTTTTAAATAGTTCAACTTGAAAATTTGACTTCAAGCTGAAAACCACAGTAGCCTTTTTATTCAGTATGTACTGGCTGAGGGTAATGGGAATTCAACTCCCAAGTGTAAAATACATGTGTTGGATGTTAAAATGGTCTGCAGCTAAATAAATTGTCTTAGTTCTTTTAGCAATTTGGGTCCACTTCTACTTTTGCTGAGATCAGTTTTCTGTTTCTAGTAAATTAGGTTTCATCAGAACTAAGAAGTCAGGAAGGTTATTCTTCTTCCTGTATGTGTGGCAAGGCTCTTGAAGGTTAGGGCTCCACCTGGCTAGAAGCAGATTTTAATGCATCAGATAAAAAATAAAAAGCAGAAGACGAGACCTTTTGGCAGTACATTAGAGGCAAGGAAGGATCAAACTTGTGGTCCTTGAACTTCCAAGTTTTTTATTAGAATAATGGGATACCTGTATCTGACACCCATGGGGTATGGGGTATCCCATAACCCCTATTGGGATACCCATCTCTGACGAGGACATGATTGGCCATGAAGCACTTGTGTGCAGTGGAACCTTGGACCAAGGACTTGGCCAAAATAGTTACCGAACTTAAGGCTGTCCTTCACAGCTTAAATGGGATTCTTTTTGAAGGACAACGAACTAATCAGAAAAGGTTTGGAGGGCAAGTAATTATGGTTATGCATGAGTTGAATAATGCTGGCTGGTTCAATATTTTAAAAGGGTACCATTTCACAATGTATTTTTTAATGGAGATCATGTGTAATGCCTATAGTTCCATAGTGAAGATCCATAGACTTAAAACCTGAGCTTCACTAAGTAAAAAGGTCCCTTTTTACTCCACATTAGTCTCTCAGCTGCAAAGTTTATATGGAACAAATGTAGGTAAGAGATTAGCACTCACTAAATTCACAATGCTGAGAAATTTACAAATACAAAAGGGAAATAACACTGTCTAGCCTCTTAATCCTAATAAAATGTACTTGGATGTAGTTACTTTGGTCAGGGTGGACAAGCACCAAGGTGAGTGTGTCCTGGACAGGAACAGGAATGTTCTGAACAGGGTACTAAGTAGTGGTATAGGCTGTTCTCTAATACTTTGCTGTATAGGCCAAGTATGTCTTTCTCTGAAGCAGTGCAACTAATATCCAGTTTTATTAATGTGTGAAAAAAAGTCAGTGGGGTCTTGGTTGTTTTGATCAATCTTTGAGGATGTGTGGCTTTTTTCAGAGCCTGGAAATACGTGGCCTTATCTTTCTGCACTCTTCTCCCTCTCACTTGTTTCCTGGAGCTGCCTTACGAGTTCATCTGCTGCTTCCTTCCGCAGTCTTAGGTTTTCAAGTGCAAATCAAGCATATAATGACTTGTGGACTCAAAAGAACAGTCCTGGCTTGAGGGGACCATGAAAGATTGTCGGGTCTGGCCTGTTACGGTCTGTGAAAGGTGGCTGTCCTTGCAGACATGTCTACCTCAATCCACAGCATTTTAGTGACACACCAGAGGTATTGAGGGTGCTTTTGGTCCCATCATTCATGGAGATGTTACACGGGTATCCCAGTACTGATCCTTGGGCAGCCCCTCTTGTGACAGGCTGCCAGCCTCAGTAAAACACATTGATCACCTGTGAGATGATTCCTGCCCATCTTGCAGACCACCCCCATGCAGTCTGTATTTGACATTTGTCTAGGAGGAGGCTGTGGATAACAGTGTCAAATGCTTTGCCAAGGTCCAGCTAAACAATACTGCTCTCTTGAAAGGCTAGCAAGAGCTAGCCTGTAGCACTTACCAATTTACCGTGGCATGATTTGCCTTTGCTAAACTCATACCAAGTTTTCCCAGTCATCTACATCCACCATGGCTTTAGGTCATGGATGACTCAAATCCCCAACCTGAAAGAGGCTAATGAAGTAAGAGTATGTTTTTTCTGCCCCTGTGCACTTCTGGCTTCACTGCAGTAGAAAGTGCAATAAAAGTGCAAGGCCAGCAGCTGCAGAAGTCCCTTAACAGCAATTCAAAACCTATGCCACTAAACAATGCCAAGTGATACACGGGAACAGCAGCTTTCCTTGAATGTTTCAGTAATTTTGGCAGCATTTCTGCTTTTTTGAGGGCAGTTTTTCTGCAAGTCTGAAGTTTAGCTGCAAACTCAGAGACACCTTAAGCTTCAGGGCAAGTAATGGACCCTGGTCAGAACCTGACAGGTTGCCATTTTATCTCTTCGCAGCCAAGGAAACAGAATACACATAACACTGACACACATAATCACTTCAACCAGCAAGGTCTGAATTTAGACAGCATGACACAGAAAACAAATGAGGAAAAAATGCCAAAGGAAATAAGCTTAAGGAAACCTAAACAAAAATGTTGGAACATCCCTCTGAACTACTCTAGGTGAAGAGAGCCTCTGTTCTTCCCAACAGTTTCTGTCTGCCACCCATCTCCATGCAACCACTGAGACTCCTCTAGGCAACTCTGGAAAACAGTATTGTACAAACACGTGCTGAAGCAGGACAGTGGCTGGTCAAGTCTGAGCATTATTTTAGGGTTGTCTCAGGGTAAAGTTGGTGCCCACCAGGAACACGGGGTTTTTCCTGCTCAGCTGCTCTTCAGCCTGCACTGGTACATGCAATCATTTCTTCACAGAGGCAAAACCTTTCAGATTACTTGTGGATCCCATCAATTCTCCAGCCTGGCAAGTTAGTTGACTCTTCCTTTACTTTTCTATGAAGTTTGTCTCTACAGAGATGGGAGTAACGAAGTATTAGTAGGGAACTACCACTCAAGGTGGCTCTGAACACATGAAAGATGAGAGCTTCCTTAAGCAAGCATCTTCTGCTATTTTCTTTACCATCATATTCCCTCAAATTTCCCACCAGATTCTGGCACAGGAAGTCGCAGTTCCCTTCTCTCTACAGCTTCAAACCCAAACCTTGTGTTCATGCTTCTTTGGGAATTCCTGAAATGGAAACATTTGTTCCTGCACAGCATTCTCCCTATTTTCTGTCTCCTCGCTCAACAGCCTACATGAAGGGTAGGAAATGGTAACATAAGACAGGGTAACATTCTTAGCATACTATCTAAAAATAGGTCTGGAAATAATAAATATGGGTTTATTATGAACCTTCCCCACAATAAATCAATTTGCGCTATGTGTATCAGTCTCATCAACACGAAAGATCTTTAGGGTCTGGTATTCTTCTTGTTACTGCCAGATTGATGAACTGACTGCTGTGCTTGAGAGGGTTTGAAAGATACTCAGTTGTGGAGGTGAAGGCCTGAGGCACTGGCAATTTCTACTACTTAAATTTCATCTCAGCCTCACTCCTATGCCCCAGCCCCATTAAAAAAAAAAAAAACAAAAAAAAAACCCCAACCAAACAAAACAAAACAAAACAAATGAAAAAAAAAACAAAACAAAACCAAAAACCCCCTACATGTAACCTGCAACTATGTCATGAGTCAAGAGGTCCACCAATGTCTTTGCAAGCTAGGATGCGTCAGGTGAAAGCATCACTCCGTGCCCCCATTACTCATGCCACCAAGGCACTGGAACTCCTGGTGAGTGTTCTCCCAAAACACAAATATGATACAGAGAGCACCAGCTGTCCTCAGGAAGCCAGGGGCCATGCTTTTCCTACAAACAAGATCTTTACAGATTCTGTCACACTGAGCCCATTTTTTCAGCTGTTTTTACCTCCACCGATGCCCAGTGCTTGCTGAAGGCACCATAGAGCCATCCCCCTCTGGAAGCCACATCTCCACAAGTGAATCCCATTCTTTTTTTCCATCTCCCCCTGCCTCTGCTATTTCCCACCATTCAGAAGCCACTGAGGTACTGTGAAATAATAAAAAAGACAGTCAAAAGGCTTTTGCCCAACTATAGGCTGATTTTGCACTTAAGATTAAATTCGGTCAGTCATGTAAATTCCAGTAGTGAGAAAAACTGAACAATGGCACATTTTTACACAGGATGGATATATATTTTATTCTGGGAACAACATTAAAAATTGTTTCTTAGTCTAGAATATCTATACAGAATACAGGATATAGAGTGCCCTTTTAAACTTAATTTTTTTGTCAAATGTACAAAAATATTACAGAGAAACAATTGTTAATCAAAGCACAGTAAATAGATGCCATTTTTCAACAGTTCAAAACAGTCTCTAAACCAGTGCAAATTTTATTGCATTAAGCTTCCCAGCTCACTTAATAGATTCATAATTTATTCACACTATATCATTTCATCCTTGTTACAATACAGTTTATTTTAAGCTCCTAATAGGAGTTTAATGTGCTTCTATGCAACAGTATGCAACAGCAAACAATCCCTTTTATTTGCACCATTGGTTGATGCAGACTGAAAGAACAAATAAAAACGCCATCCGATCCTCTCATGTATGCATCACGACACACAGCACAGGAGAGTACAGAACTAGAGTCCAACCATTCAGTTTCAACACTTACAAGTGAAAAGGGTGTTTGTTTTTAGAAAGATCCATAGGGAAAAGCTGATGTACAGAATGTGTTATAAGATTTTTATTAGTTGAAAGAAAAAAGAAACCCTTTGTTGAAAATATACAATTTCTTGAATAAGATTATCTTCTTACTGTTAATAAAATAGGAATTATCTGCATTGAAATAATTGTTGAATTAAGAGTTTTAAAAAGAGAAAACTACTGAGTGGATTCTTCAGTTCCTTACATTTTAACAATTTGTTTTAAAAATACAATTTCTATGATCTAATTTAATATACATTTTGAAAATATCCCCTATGTTGCAGTTATTCAAGGAAAGCAGTAAACTCAATGAAAGGTCTATTCTTTTAGCTGCAGCAATACAAAAAGCCATTAATTCACAGTTAAAATAGAATATTACTCATTCACAAGTGCAATGTAGCTTGAGCTTAACCAATGTGAAATTCCACCAGGAACAAGACTAAGTTACTTGCAAAATTAATTTAAATTGAAACACATAAATAAAATATTTTCCATTATAATTCTATTGTCTAAACTTGAGTTACATAAAATGTGAAGACAGAATATGATTGTAAGTAACATACAGATGCTTCTAGTAACATGTAAAAGCTGGTACCAGTTATTGTGCCAACACTGCAGCCGCATCAGTCTCCTAGACCTAAAGGATTTTCAAAATTGTCAGGTTTTGGTGATGTGCCAGAATATAACTAATAATTTAAAAAAAAAAAAAAAGCTTTGTCACTTATGAATCCTGATTTTAAACATTTAAGGCCTCATTTGTTGTTTTAATTCCACAAAAACCCCAGCTCTTCTCATGTGAGCACACAAGCTGTATATGTAACTGTTTTACAGTTGGGTGAAAGGTGCAAGATAGCATCTTTGCACAACTGGCTGCAGTTCAACATCCTTAGGGAAACAATTCAAGGAAGCTTCTCTTTGATAACTGTTCTTCCAATACAAACTTTCTAAGTTCTTGGGCATACCTGAAATTCATTGTTTGCAGCCACTTCTGTTATCAGGTTTCATTTTGTACACACATTACATATAAGTTAATGCTGATCTGCAAATGTTTTCTTCAGGTTGTACATGGGAATTACAAAATATACACAGAAGAATCAACTCCTGAACACTGGCTGCTGAGATACTAGAAAGACTATGTGGAAGCAAGAGTTTCACAAGTGAGAAAAATGCTACTTCTTTTGTTTATATTGACAGAAAAGCAGAACCAAAATCCAGCTTATCTTCATCCCTCCTTCAAAATACTTTTCTCAGATCATTAATGTATTACAGACTCAGATAAATTTGGATTCCTAGGAGTTGAATGTCAAACAAGTTAGAAGCATTTGTATGTAACTAAGTCATCCCCATGTAGCAAAAGAAGTTCATCCTGTCAACTATATTGCAGCAGTGTGCCTTTAGTGCCTAATTTTCAGAAAAACAAAAGAGTTTGCAATGCACTCACATAAAACTTTTGAAATTTTTCCCTGGTTATTTTTGGCCAGATTTTGTGAAACTCTTACTTTTTTTCCCCAAAAAAAGCATCTGAGATGAAAACAAATTGTTTTCAGAGATCTCCCTTTTCATCTGAGCTATGGATCGCATTAAAAAACCAACTGATTAGTTAGCTACTCTAACACCTAAGCATTAAAAACTCCCTATAGAAAGTATAAGGTCTTCCTTTTTTATTCTATATTAAAGAATCAATTCCAATATGTAGATTCAAGATTTTAAGTACCTACATGCAAGACTTCTACCATTCTACCACCTGAAATCCAGGTGCCTACACCAGGAGTAGCAGTTAATTTGTAGTGTACAAAATGCCAGTATGCAAGAGCAAATTGCAATTCTGCAACTGTCCTTTTCTCTTCTGGCTTTACTTTTGTTGGAGTTTTTTTGTCTGTTTAGTGTATATAGCTGGGAAAGGTTTAACAATTAACTCTAGATGTTGTGACACAATCTGCTTTGCTATCTTTACAACACTACTACCTTATTAATCTATATCTTCAGCAACAGATAAGAAAGTTTTTTTGAAATAAAGATTATGTGTTTACAGAAACTAGTTCATAATAGTGTTATTTACTACGTTTTAAAGCTGTTTGGATGTCACATCTAAACCAGCACTCCCTAGACAGATTGTCCTTGCCATTTAATGAACTGGGAGAATTTAAGGGTAACTGAAACTTGATTCTTTGCAAGTTGAATCACATGGTTTTTCCATTCAACACTCGAAAACGGTCTTTGTGTAGCTGTCTGTTGAAAAATAATGTGTGGAGTTATACAGAAAAATTTGCTGGCTTTGATTTGTAGAAATATTAGAAATAGAAATATTAAGTTGTAGAAATATTAAGTTGTTTGGACCAATGCTTTAGATAGACTTTAATTTTAGAAGGATGGAACCATGTCAGTTATCTAACTGGAGAAGAGAGGAAAAGATGAAGAATCAAGGGCTGTTATTTAATTGTGATGTAGATCAGATGTCAGCAAGCAACTATGCATAAACCCAAACAATAAAGATTTTTTTTAAAAGTTCTCTGTGTGCTTTCTTGCTTTTAGTTGTTGAGAAAGCACAATAGTTTTATCAGGAGAGAATCTGTCCAGGTAATATCCCCATATTAACTTAGGATCAGCACTTTTAGACAAAATACGAGGCATCAGTGTGTGATGTAAATATATTTTGTCATAAATAGTGCAACTCCCTTGTTTTTACCTCATGAAAAAAGAAAGGTTTTATTGTTTCATGTAAAAAAATGTTCCATACAGATCTTCATCCCTCATCATTTTGAAGAATGAAAATTTTTAAAAGTAGTATCAAGTAAATACATTCATACCCACATGCAATTAATATTTTAAGCTATGCTCCTTTTACATGCTACAAATAGCTTTTTTCCTCTATGAATTACTCCATTGTAAAAGCCATACCACTAACTTTCAGCAGAAACCTGGAATAAATCTTATATTCTTCAAGTAATAGAAACACTTAAACTGTTGACCAGTATCCAGGCTCTCCTTGCCAAGACTATGCCTGCTGTAATCAATTAAATATGTGAGGTGAGGAAGTGTCTTAGCTACTAGAAGCAACACAAAAGATGGCTACATCTTTTCAGATCATACACATAAGCACTTCATTTCTGCTAATATACACCTTGAAGACCACCTTTATAAATACATCTTAATTGAAATATTGAATCTGGACTATCAGTGCAAAATAATTAACCCACAGGCTAGTTCGAAACCAAGGGAGAGGGTGATAAAGAATTTGAGGAAGACACCTCTTAAGCACACACGCAAATAGGATAAAGCATAGGGTTTTTTTCAGGCAGTATCTGTTGACAGCTCTTGGGTGTATTCTTGTATCATTTGAGCTTCCTACATGATTTTTAGAAAGCCATCCATTTCTGAGCTGCTTTGCTGTAGAAGCCTATCCTTCCTTGGAGAAAGCAGCCAGTATGTTTACGGGATCTTATAGTTTATCAAATAGAGAATACAGGAAAGTTGATATTAAGTCTGTGTTTTCTCACAGCTCTAGACACATATTTTGAAAAGGTCAGCAAAGGTAATTCAGAATACTGATTGGGACAAGAGTCAGGAGAAGGGTATCAATTTAAGGTACTGTGATCTGGTGAAAGCAACTGCCTTGCAGCTTCCAACCCAAGGTTTCAGATATTTACATTCATACAATCATACCACACACTAATAAAAGGATCCCTTTCTAGGTAAAGGTAATTTTAAAGAAGGATTGAAGAATCTGAGCACTGGAAAAGTACTTCATTAAAATACACAAATATTGGTGGCCATTAAGGAAGTCACCAACTATAGACTGCTGTTTTGTAATCAGCTTTTTGAACAACTTGTTGCTGTGGAGGACAATTTTGAGGAAATTAAAGAATATATATCTGGGGGAAAAGCAGATCAATCACTGAAACAAACTCATAATTTTAAAACATTTTGACATACTTTACAATGTGACTATGATATGAATGAGAAGAATATATGTTGCAGCTCAATGAAACTGAGTTTCAAACTAGGTTTGACAAATTGCTCAATTAACACCTTTTGAGACTCAAAAGTCTATATATCACCATGCTCTTGGGTTTGTTCACCTCCACTTTTGTCTCTCCAAAGTTTAGTGTGTGTCTTCCTTGTTTTTATATTAAAGGTGCTCCAAAGCACTTCCTGCAGCACTCAACCCTGCTGCTTGGTGGAGCATCTATTCTCTGCATCTTTTCAAGAACTTCCTTTGGTAGCTGTTTGAGTGCAAGTCTGTATTCACTATCAAAGACCTCTGAAACAGAAAAAACACAGTTAAGGTTATTTACGAAACACTGTGCACACTACTATTCCTAAAATGCTTTTGGTGATTTTTTTATACAGTAACAAAATTATCTTCATTAACTAGATGCTGATTTTTTTTTCCAAAATGCACCTTCTCAGAGGACCTGAAAAGCATCTCCATAAGATGGTGTGGCACTACAACACATCACAGTGGACCCATTGCTTCTTTCACAGTTCCATTTGCCTGTTTCCAATGTATTTGCCCTATCACATTCCATAAAGGAGTCACTTCAATAGTGTAGTACCAAATAGAAGACAGGATAGAAGAGATCAGGAGAGGGTGGGAAATCAAGTGATTAGATAACATAGGTCTGTTATGTGGGTCAGAGAAAGATGGACAGGACTGGAAATAAGCTTTCAGACATGAAGAATTAAAATTTCAAGCTCTTCAAATACTCTTTGTTTAAAGTAACTCATAACTGGTTTCAAACAAAGTCAAAATTATTGGTTCCATCTGAATTGTATTTACATAAAGGCAGCACCTAGAGAATGACAGCACTTTTTGCTACAACACAACTGAATCTTAGATTTTATACACTAGTTTTCATGTAAAATATCCACAGGGACTATGTATCTCACAGGATTTTTTTACTTACCAATGTCAATGTTTTCTCTTCCAAGAGACACCAAAGACAGGAAAAGAATTTCCCTGTAAAAACTCCTAGGGGAAAATTTTGAATGGTGAGTTAATGAAAGCATCAACTATACTGTTTACTAAGTCATTACTGAAGACTTTCATTATGTACCTTCTGCAAATGTTCTGTTAACCTTGCTCATGAAAGTGACCAATCTACATAACTACCAGGTTAAGGTTTCTTGAGGCCTGAACACTTTTATTTGATGCAGAAAGCCATATTGTTGCCAAATTCTAGTAGTTACATTTTCTATGAAAAATTCCTCTGCCATAGAAATGCCTAACTAACAAGAAATATTAAATTAACCACCACTTTTTTATTTATTATTAATTCATTCCTGCCTGACCATGAAGCAATGTGTGGGTGTGGGATTTTTCCAGATCACCCATACTTTTGTTTTTTGTTTCAGAGTGGCATAGTCAATCTCAGAAATAGATAACATAAATAATCAGATACTGTTTTTTCCCTTGTGGAAGTCATAAAGATGCTTCTCGAGGCAGATCTGCGTCTCTATCTTTTTAGTAAGTACAGAACACAGAAACAAAGATGACTTAGCATGACAGATTTCAAACACATCTTGTATCTGCTGTAATTTAATTTGGTACAAAGACTTCCTTGAACTGCAGTGCAGGTTACAAAATATATAATACATGAATTATTTACACATCTCCCTCTCTTTGTGGCTCATGCTGCATCCACTTTTCATAGCCAGTATTCCAGGCTGCTGGAATTTCAGAAGATGTAACTAGGGAGAATTTTCCACACAGTGCAACAGGATGCTGTACACTTGCTTTTATCAATGGACTAGATCTGGAGCAACATCAAAATCTGTGTGATTAATAGCTGCATTTTTTCTTAGTCATTGTGAAATGTCCATTTTTGTTAAAGAATCATATTCGTCCATTTGATCTGGATGAATTATGCATTGGAATATAAAGTGCATCTGTTCGTAAACATGGGCATAAAAAATACCATGGTTTTTGGTGGACACAAATGAAACAGAATCTTCCCCAGAGGTCCTTATGAAATTATAACTATGAAATGTATACAGTCTAATCTTATTTAATTTTTAGTAAGGAGAAACTGAGAGGAGATTATGCCTTTACCTCTGTCGTTTCACATCTGGCTTAACTTTCTGTAGGAGGAGGTTGATTGGCTTAATAACATCATTGTGTTGAATACTTAGTTTGATGTTCTCTAACAAAGTGTTTGTTGCTTGCTGATCTTCTGCCAGTGTGGAGGGTTTCTTCTCAGAACAATCTGGGAAGTGGAACCATACAGACTATTATTTTTTTCCACTTTAATAAGCAGAGGTATTTCCAAAAGTGAGATACACATAAAGAACCTCTACTCAATCTGCTAATAGAAGGACTTTGCTTATAGTCTTCACTCAAAAGTAACTTTACACAGAAGTTACAGGATGCATCAAGTATCCATGTGCAGGAGGTCCCACATGACAGAGAAATACAAGTGACTGAAGAGTACCCAGCATCAGATGCTGCCTGTGATGATTGGTTAGTTCAATCTTATTGCTGTACTTAGAGATTAGATTCACTGCAAGAAGATTATTGTTACACAAGGGAAAAGAGATAAAATAGGTGTCACTTTTCTTAGCAAAGAAACTTTTCTTATCAAAATCCTTCTTAAAAGCCACCTGATTAACTGATAACGTTGGGACACATATTGAAATAGAAAATGCACAGTTGAATCAAACAGCAAAGAAAATGACCAAGAGATTTACCATCATGATTTATTACTTTAAATGCCACATTCAGAATAACACTGAACTACTATTTTCTGGAAGACAGTGACTCATGAGGGAATAGTAAGTCCATGTAGTGGCAAAGAAATAAGTTAACAGATTAGGCAGTGAGTACATGGTGTGTAAATGAATTGAAGACCCAGCCTAGTAATCTTCACCACATCAACATGATGTTTTCACAGAAGTGATATATATGATGCTTTACAAATGTAATTTTGTGTTTTCAAATATTTTCTGACACTGCTAAGTGGCCTATTTTTCTTCCACACGTAAAACAGGCCCTTTGCTCCTTTGTTTACACAAATATATATATTATTATATAAGATTATTATATATATGATACAAGATGCATATTATTTATGCATCTTCCTTCATGGCTAGATAACTTGAGGCTGCTTTTCATCTATTATGGGTCCATCAATATGTTTTGTAGAATCTGAGGGAAATAAAAATAAAAATCTGTGCTCTTGACTGTAATTTTCTGATCAGTCTCCTTATTTTTAGGACATTTTAATTCCTTCAAACCAAAATTAGCATGCAACATAAGTTTTTAGCATACTTTTTACTAGTTAAAACATGGATTTAGAAGCTTAGGTCAACAAAGTGTTATTGATGATCAGAAGTAAGGAAATCCTTAAGTTCTTATAATCAGTCTGCCTGTTTTTATGCTAGACAACGCTTTCTTTGATCTTACCTTTTGACAGTCAAGAGGGATGCCAAATGTACCTATTAAAGGGACTGGTGATGTTTCATTCATTTACAGAAGTAAAACCCACTTTTTTGTAATACAGCCTTCTCGTACACATCTGCATAGTTATTACCAGACAATGCAGTGAAACATTCAAATCAAGTGAGGCTTATTTAGCAGTCAGCCATTCCTTCCATTCTGTAAATGTATGATGTATGATGAGTAGATCAAACTTATTTTCACAACTAATTTGATACCCAGACTACGTGAAGCACCTAGGGGGCTGGAGATTCTTCACATGCTAAAAAAATATTGCGAATTGATGAGCTGTGTACACTTCAGCCACTTCAGACACAAGAAACCAATGGTTTCTTTCCATAGCCTCTTCTCCCTCTGTTTTCTGTAGCATTTGTTTTACTTACTGAGATTTCTCCAAGATATATATAGAGGCTCTCCTGGCTCTTGGTGGAGGTTGATATTGTCCCATAGAAGATGGATGTATACTAGCTTGCTGTCTTGAGCAAGAGATGTCAAAGGAAGCTAAAACAGACGAGGAAAGAGAATATGTTTTAAAAACATCAGTACAGTGTTACACTCTTTAAAAATCCAGCTCTTTCACTATTTTTGAAAACAAGGAACTTAACTTTATTTAACTTGAATCTAACAAACAGGAGCAGATATATTCTACAGTAAACTGCACTCAACCAGAGCAGTCACAAGTACTGCAACATTTAATTACCTTTTCTAGTTTACCCTAATGTATGAAGACCATTAGGTTTTCTACAAGCATCTGAAGAAAATATTTATGACTATATATCTGGAAATATCTTTTGTGCACCAGTCACTGTACATGATCTGTACTACTAATCATACCATATTGCAATATTTTCTGACCCGATGAACATTTTGGTATGCATGTCTACCTGTTGGCCTTTCCAAAAAGCAGAAAGAATCTTCATAAGTACACAAATATGAACTATTTCCATTAAAAATATGTGACAGTCAAAACAACACTTATGTAATTATTTTATAAAATTAAGTGCCTCTGGAATCACTAATACAATAAGAATTACCAGGCAAGAAAAACGTACCACTTAGTGTGTCTGTTCAAATAACGATTACATGATATTATGTCCCATCTAGCTGTTTTCCCTGTTAATGCATCATGGTTTTCCAGGATGCTTCAGATTTCATTAGTATTGTCTTCAACTATATTTATTGGAAAATTTTTCTCAGTTTTAGGTGGGTATTTTTTGTGAACATTGAGGGAAAGGATTTTAAAGTTGGAGTGTGTACAAGTAGACAAGAAAATACTAATTTTGGCATGCATCAGGTACAAATACAGATTTAATTTCAATATGTACCTACACATAAAAATGATATCAGTTTTAATCTACCCCTTTAAGTTATAAAGTCAAAATGCTCAAAAGATAGATCTGTTCTACATTCATTTGTTCTAGTCATGTAGTAACGAAACTCAGTGAAGTCTGAATAGCAAAACCTATTCTTGGAAGAGAACAAAAAATACTGAACAGTAACTTTAAAGATTGTACAGTCAAATGTATAACTCACTCTGTGTGTATTGCAATACATTACAATTTTTAAGTTCTTTGAAGACACATCTTGTTTCCTATTCCTCAATGAATCTTACTCTCTGCTTTTTTAAACGAGACCATCTTGACTAGAATTTGAAGACTCTTTTCACACATCTCCCTGCAAGAATCCTCATGGGAAACAAATCTATCTCCTTGTATTATAAAACCCCAAGAACTTATATTCAGCTATTCAAGAATTACTTACCCAGTTGTTTTGTACCAAGCTCTCCAACTTAACTCACTGTAATACCTGCTGATCTAACATAAGGAAGCCTTTTACCTGCACTCCCTCATTGCAGTGCTCAGATGTTAGAATGAGTCCAGGTAAATTGCTGGGCAGATCCAACCGTTGGAAATACCAGACTAGGTTCCAGAAGATTATGGGGTGCTGATTGATGAATTTGGATGTATGAATTACTTGCTCTCCCTCATTCTCCAACAGTGATTCAAGCTCCTTATGCAGCACCAAAGGGCTCAAATAGGGTACAGATACAGGGGCAGGGTTAGGTTGTTTTATTAAAGGATCCTAAAAACAGAACATGCAAAAAAAAAAGGTTTGGTTTTTTGGTTCTCTTTGTTTTGGGGTGGGTTTTGTTTGTTTGTGGTTGTTGTGGGGGGTTTTGTTTGGTTTTGCTTTTGCTTTTTTACTAAATCAAAGAAGATTTTTCTTTCAGAAATACTTTTCAGGATTACTTGTCCTGGAAGCCTTCATTACAGAGTTTCTTTTGACACTTTAAAGAAGCCTCTGGAGCAACTGAACACACAGTAAGTTTAACAGATCAGCAGTTTTGACTGTTGGGAATTTCTTAATCTTAAAGATCAATCACCTAGGCTTTCTCTATTATGTGGACAAGAAAAAAAAAGCTGATTTTTTAGAACTTGCTCCTGATTGTGCAGTTTCATGCTATCTAAGCTGCTAGCCAGTACCAGGCCTGCAGCAATGGAAATTGAAGAGAAATGTCAGAAATTATATCAGCTGTGGAACTGAATCATGACTTCACATGATAAGGCAGCGTCTGGAAAGTAACAAGTACCAAGAGAGAGGAGAAACACTTTTTTTTTTTCCGCAAGAAAGTAAGAGTCTCCATACTGCCTCTTACCTTCTCCCATCCACTCAACAGGTAAGCCTAACAGAATATACAGTAGGAGTGTAAGTAAATGCACAGAAATGGAACAAACTTTCATTCTTGCAACCTTTTGCACTACTTAGTGCAAAGTCAGCTTAGTGCTTAGTCAGCTGTTGGAGTTGCTTTACCACTGAACTTCTAGTTTTAGAAAGACTAAGACTAGCTTCATTCTGTCAGAGAGAATATTTCCAATCAAGTAGAGCTTGAGTACTGGAAAAGCAATTTTAGATTAACTGAACTAAGATTTTTTTTTTTCAGTTTTAAGAATGTGAAAATACACTTGGCCATTCCTATTTCCCAAATGGAGAAGAATGCTAGTAGTAGAATATTATTAAGTTCATTGTCCTCAGTATTTTTCTCTCAACTGAATATGCAGCTTCTAGACTTACCACAGCTTCCTGCAAACTATTTGGAAGACTAACTGTTGAAATGCCATGAGAGGGTCTCTGGGAGATATCAATGTTTTGCAGCGGACCTCCTACACTGTGGCTCCGAGTCAAGGACACTCCCCTTTTTGGTGGATTATTGGCATGCGTATTCATGGCTGCGGGATCTGTAGTCTCTTCTTCTGCCAAATCACTGTGTGAATTTTAGAAAAAAATACGCTAATATTTCAGCATTTTTATGGCAACAGGAAGGAAGCAGAGAAGGGCTGCCAAGTGAAGATCCTAAACCAATTTTCTCTATTAATAAGAAACTGTATTTTCCCAGCTGGCTCTGTTATTTAGGGAACACAGAACAAAACGCCTTTCAGACCAGTATAAACATCCCTTCTGAAAAGCAGCTAGGCATAACTTAAGATATGAATCTTATGAATCACTGCAGTTCTGTACAGGCACCACTGGTCTTGTACAGCTTTACCCTGCTTAAAAAAACCAGCAATCCACAGTTTTACCAATCTATGAAGATTATCTTCTTTTGACTACGCTAATCTTTACTTCCTCTTCCCTTTATGTTTTAAGTGTCATAAACAGAACAACAGTATAGCAGAAAGCAATTTGAAAATTGCATGCCAAAGTAATAATAATAAAAAAATGTGTCAAACTCATCCAGCAAGCTGATTTAAGTAAACCCAGGCTTGTCAGATTTAATGCATGCAATCAAGGCATTTGCAGATTAGGAATATTTGTTCTGTGCTCCTTATAATTACAATGGATAAAACTACAGCTTCAACTACAGTACAGAAGAACAAACAAAATGAAACAGAAAGTGCTTCCGTATAATCTGGAGAGAGAAAAAGATTATTTAAGGGTGACTTTTGGTTCTAAATTTTACTTTAGTTAAAAATACACTATCATCAAAGTTAAGATGTTAACATAAGCAATAACAACTTTAATTTTTAGTGTGTCAAGACTGACTACTATTGCATTGATTTAAGTTTTAGTTGTCTGACACAGGCATTAGCTCATTACTCTCAGGCACTAATACTCCATAATTTCAAACTGAATGATGATTAAAAAAACCCCAAACAATTAAAAAAAGTAACTAATCCCAGCAAAAAGGTCACAGTTCATAGTAAAAATTATTTCAGTTCTTCCCTGGTCCAACATGATGCCTTCCCTTTAATGCTTCTTTTCCTCAAACTGTTTCAAAAATGGTATTGTTTTTCAGAGTTTTGGTTTTACATACAGGTTTTTTTTTGTTGTGTTTTTTTTTTTTGTCACAGAACACAAGCTCAGCACAAGTCTTGAGTGCTCCCAGAACTTTTCTCTCAAGCAAAATGTTCCAGCAAATGGACTTATTTTTTCCCATAATGCAGTATCCTTCTTATTAAATCATACATACAGGGAAAGGAGAAACAATGCTCAAATTTCTGTGTGAGTTTAAATAGTGATTGGGTTTTAACCACACCAGGTAGAGGTTTTACCTTATAGATCAACAGCAGATGAAATTTCATTTCTATAGCTGTATCTCTAGAACCTACTCACTTGGTGGAATGAGTTTACTTCAAACAGATAAAAGCAAGCTTAAAACATGCAAAAAGTGAGAAAGGAAAGAGATGATCCTCAAGTCACAACTGTACTTCACCACATTTGGTATAAAAGCCTTATAAGTGTGGAAGTGCCGATGCATTTCTGACTGATCTAACAATCTTGCTCTACCTACCCCTGCTCAGCTGCAGAGCTGGTTTCTTCAGCTATGGTGTGGCTGGACTGCAGGTGATCTGAAAAACTGATCAAGTCAGCAACAGCTGGACTGGTCAATAGTTTCTGCTCCAGAGGCTCTGTGGTTAATGGAAGGGTGCCACTCTGTAAACTATCTCCTGAGGTACTTTGCTTCAGGAAAAAGCTGAAGTTAAAACATGAATGGAAAAGAGAAAAATACAAAGGTAAAGATATAAGCGTAAAATCATAAAGTTATTATTTTCTACATTTACTTTTCAAAAGCAGAAAAAAAAGGAAACACAACATTAAAAAGCTTGACAACAGGACATAAATTGCATCCTACTCTCACCCCTGCAACTTATATAGACAGAGTAAATTAACACATGGAGAGATTTGATCTGCAAAAGAAGACATCCTACACTGGATATCAATCATTAAAAGTGACCTTAGTTTGTCATGGTTTCGAATCAGCAACAGTGTATTAATAGGTGACACATGACTCGGGGCTATGGTTGCTATTGTAATGTGACATTACATAAGCATACACCATTATAAGCACATGATAACACAAGTGTGTCTTGGTTGCTAAGACTCTGAAGTACACACTCTACAGTTAGCACAGATGTTCACTTTCTGCATTACACAACACTAGTGGAACCTCTGTTTCACAGCAATAACCACTATAGTGAGAGCCGGAACTTAAAATTTTAAGTTCCATTTTTCATGGTGCAACTAAAAAAAGGTTAAAAACAGTAAGCAGAGAGGCTTAAACAAGAGAAAGAGTAAGGTGGAGCATCTAAAACTAAAAGCTGCCAGCAAACTTAGTCTGGGAAAAATTCTTTGCTCACAGATTTAAAAAACCTCTTCAAATGCTTTTATAAAGTTTTAAGTCCATAGGCTTTGTTTTAACATCCAAACAAAAAGAAAACTCACACCTTCTATACAGTTATGCTTACAAAGAAAATATGAAATGAAGACGTGATAAAAAGGCAACCAGTTCTTTGGATTTTGGCTGATTTATAATGTAACTCAACAGTTTACACAACTTGCAATTTCCTTCAGTACCATCATGACCAATTACAAATAGGCAGTAACATTCTTGTGTACATCTGGATGAGGAAAGATACCTGAGATCCTCTTGTGAAACAATATAACCATGCACAGGTACAAAGGCAGAAACGGAGGATCTATAAAATGCACTGACCTTGCAGAGCTACGAAGGTCTTTAAATTCAACATTAAGCAAAGGTAGGAAGGTACTTTTACAGAAAGGGCAGGTAGTGTTCAAGTTTGAGTCATCTGCTGTCCACCCAGCCATGATTTCTTCATCATAAACCAAAGCATCACAAGTTCTGCATTGAGAACAGCTTGACATCAAGACCTAGAGCAGTAAAGAGTTAATATTATTGGAATTCTTTTACTATTGTTTTTTGTAGGCTTAGTACCTATAGAAGTTTAACAGGTATCAGAAAGCCAGTGGGGAGAAATGGGTGAATTCACCACATCTTTCTCACCATACTCAGAATTATCTCATTCACATTTAACTTTTGCCAATGAAATGAAGATATTGGTAATTTATTTCTGGCATGGAAGAAGCATTACCCTAACAGGCTACTAGTTCAGCATTCGCAATTGCTTGTTTCTATGAAGACTTCAGCATATACAAATTGTTTTGAATTATATAAGTAGATGCATGTCTACTTATCCAAAAGAGGAAAGAAATCCCACAAAACCAATCAAACACAAAAGAAACCTTTATAAAAGATGTGCTGACCCTGGCTGGATGCCAGGTGCTCACCTAAGCCACTCAAGCAATCTCCCTGTTTGAGTGAAAAGGGGAAGAAAAGTATGACAAAAGGCTTGTGAATCATGATAGGGACAAGGACATCACTCAGCAATTACTGTCACAGGCAAAACAAGCTCAACCAGGGAAAATTAATTTAATTTACTGCCAATTAAAAGTTCAAGTAGGGTAATGAGAAATGACCCCCAAATTTTAAAACACCTTCCGTCTACCCCTCCCATCTTCTCAGGCTTCACTTTAATTTCAACTCCACCTTCTTCCCTGAAATGGCAGATGGGAATAGGGAATGAAGATTATGGTCAATTCATCCCACATTTTCTGACACTCTTTCCTCCTCACACTCCTCCCCTGCTCCAGCTGGGGTCTATCCCACAGACATAGTCCTACACAAAGTTCTCCAAGGTAAGCCCTTCCCATAGGGTCCAGTTCTTTACTAGCTGCTCCAGCATGGATCTCCTACAGGGTCATGAGTCCTGCTGGCAAGCATGCTCCAGCCCAGGCTCCTCTCCCCATGGTGTCATGGGCCCTGCCAGGAGCACTGGCCCCTGTCTATAGGGTGAGCTTCCTTTGGGCATCCACCTGCTCTAGCATGGCACAGATGGCTGCAGGGGCACTGTGGTCTTCACCACAGGCTGCAGGGGAATCTCTCCTGGTGCCTGGAGCACCTCCTGTCCCTCCTTCTGCACTGACTTAGGTATCTGCAGAAGGATTTTCTGTCATGGGTTTTCACTCCCTTCCTGCAGCTGCTGTTGCACAGCGTTCTCTTTCCCATCTCAAATACAGTATCCCAGCATTGCTGCCACGGTCACTGACGGGCTGGGCCTTGGCCAGCGGTGGGCCCATCCTGGAGCTGGCTGACGTTGGCTCTGTTGGACATGGTGGAAAGTTCTGGCAGCTCCTCTTTTACCAAATCCTTACCATGCAAAACCAGTACAAGTGGAAAACCAGGATGTTGTGTCTTTGCCTAATAGAAGTCTCACCACTAAATTAGATAGAGAACTGGAGAAAAGATGGCAAAACTAATCCTATACTAACTGATTACTGGACTATAGACCTTGTTCTTCTGAAGTAAGAGTACTTCATTGTTCCAGTCACGTGGGTGAAAAAACCCCCCAAAACAGCATCAAACACAGCTTGTAATAAATTTTGGAGCTAATATAATTTAGATATTCACTATAATGACATTTTTCACTATGCTATACCCTTTATATAATGCAGTGCAGAAGCCAAATGTCTAGAACTTATGCCAAATATAATTGAAAATGACATAGCATCTAGCAAAATAACTCTGAAAGAAAAGCAACCAAAGCAAATGCAGTGACCATTGCCTATGTATCTGAAATCTGAAATCATCTACAGGTAATAACTGAAACAGAGAAACATATTAAAACATTATTTCATTTGGTTTGGCTTGGACAGAGTTAATTTTCTTGTTAGTATCCTTTATAATCATGTGTTTCAGACTGATAGCCAGCTCTGTGTTAATTGACAACACTCCAATGTTTTAGTTATTGTGGCACAGGGCTTTATACATCATCATAGACTTTTGAAATTTTTTGCACAACTCATCCAGGAGGCTGTGAGAGGACACGGCCAGGACAACTGACCTCAGCTCAACACTGTGTAACATCAAGTTTAGAGATAAACTCTGCTTGTTTTTCCAAGGTAGCTCTTCCTTGAGGTGTCAGGGTGCTGACCGATCTCTGCATTACTATTTTGTTGTTGTTATTGTGTCTCCCTCTATTTTCTTCCCCAAAATTCACGTATTCAATTGTCTTTATCTCAACCCTCAAGCTTTTTTTTTTTCCCTTTCAATTCTGTCCCCAACTTAAAAGATGATTAAGCAAATACCTGTGTAAGGGCTTTGGTGCTGGCTGGTAAAGCCATCAAAATTATTTAGTAACAACACAATTTTCATAAGGAAAATAAAATCTAAAACCCCACAAAAGATCCTGTTTTATCTCTAACTCCTCTGTCACTTCAAGTTCTAATCCTTTCCTCAACATCAATTTCTCTTCATATGTGATGGATTCATAAAAGTATGTAAGCCACTCTTTTTTTTGAAGCCGCTGTCACACTCCAAGCTACAAGCATCAAGCATCTCTGCAGCTGAAACAAGGAAAAAATTGCTTTGACAAAACCAATCACAACGCAACTAAACAGGTTATAAATGCACACAGCACTATTGACTAATTACAGCTTTCATCTATGAGTTTATTCATCTTACCTCCATTGCATAGTTCTGGAAAATGCTGGATAAACTAGTATTATGTGAAGAGCTGTGCTCTGATTTCTCGGAATCTAGAACTTTCATACTTTTTGGGAATGAAACTTCACCTGTACAAAAAGAGTCCTTTAAATTTTGTATTCAAGCAAAGAATAATTAATCTATTCCCAAAGAAAATAACTACTGTTTAACCAAGCCAAGAAAATTGTACCAACAGTTCTCCAAGTTACAAGTTTTTGTAACTGACTGACATTACAATACAGATAAATATAATGTTCATGATTAACATTCCAAGGTTATTTTTCTAACAAAATATATCACAGATATAGTAAAAGAAAGCGCAAACAAAAAATAGACTGGTAAAGAGCAGTAAGATTGCTCAATGTACACTGACCAACTCTAAAAAGTTAATCATGATTTCTTGAATAATACATCCATAAGTAAATAGAAAATGTAAGGACAGCACCAGGTGAGGCATATGATACCAAAAATGCCATTATTACATTTAGATTTTTCCTCATTAACACTGCACTAAAACAGACAGTCATTCTTTGGTAATGCTAGATTTTATGGTTATGAGTCTTAACCTAAGTCATGAAGAAAAAGGGAAAAGGAATTGGAATACATCCACTAGAAGGAAATGGTTGGAATCACTCCCAGAAGGCAAATTTATAGAAATTACTTCTTACAAGCCCAATTTTTTTTTTATCAAAAAAGTGACCACCAGTATTCCCTCACCATAAAGAAAGCTATTCTGTTTTTTCAGCTCAGGATTATGTTTGTGAACAAATTTTACATAGTCTGTCGCCTGCCACTCTTTATAGTGGCTCCTATAACCCTCCTAACTACCTGGAACTAGAAGATATCTTGCCGAGATTCTGCAATACAGGGCTACCTTATCTCCAGTATGCAAGATAGTTCTTCCTCTCCTGATGCAGACAGCTTCACAACATTTACATCATTGAATTACTGTATTGCAAAGAGATCTAAACCAATCCCATAGCTGGTTCAGAAACACTTTTTTTTTCTCAGAATAAGAATCAAACCTAACTGAATTAAATTTGAACTGGAAATTACTAGATTTATTTAATCCAGTTTTACATCTGGCAGGGAGGAGGAAATGACTGTAGGCAATAGGCTCACAGTCATCAACTATTTACTTACATAAGTTCAAATCAAGTATGCATCCAACACCTCCTATTCCATGGTAAAGATGAATAACTTTCAGTGTGTATTGCTTCAGGTTTTTTGTGCACATGGAACTGTGGCGTTGCTCTGTTGGTTTGGCTTTGGTTAGTTAACCTCATTCCTCCCTCAAATGATCTCTCTGTTAGTTATGCAATTATTTGCATTTTGCAAACTGCTCAAGTTTTCTGTATTACTATTTCACTATTAATATTTTCAAGGGTCTTATGACTTTACATGAATGAGCAGGTGTTTCTTGCTGTAACTCGTTAGCAATCTTCCTATCACATACACAGGAAGTATTTTTATGGTTAAACTCCTAAATATTTTACCAGCTTTTTATGCATTCAACGAAGAAAGAAGCATTAGCTACTTGCTACTGCTAGAGAAGAGTACAGAATGGAAGTAAAAAATTTGCTTGTAATTCTCTTAAGGGCTTGAAATAATTTCACATTATCATAGCTTCCACTGTTTTGAGTGATTTCATATACAATTGTTTTCCCTGTTTGCTGTATTATAGTAAAGTTATCAGGGGAAACAAAACCAAATCATCTCACCTGCACTGTAATGCTGTCTTCCTACATCACCACCACTGCTGCTACTGCCAAGACTAGTAGTGCTTTGTGCAAGCTCATTTGTAAGTAGGCCTGGGACTCCAGCTCTTGATAACAGACTATCTCCTAAAATACTATCTTCAAAGCCCACAGGGAAGTTAAAGTCTGGTCGATGGCTTTCTTCCTTTAATGCAAAAAAGAAAAAGTAGCATTTTTGAGTAAGTCCACATCCATTATTTGGCTTCCATCTTTATCCTGAAGAATAAATAATTAAACTAGCAGATTAAGATAAATACTGATGTAAAAAAAATATCAGATGTAAGATAAATCTATGTAGCCTTAAAGAGTGCAGATATTGGACAAAGCAGAAGGATATTGAAAAACTGACAGAGTGATAAAAAATAGGGATATAAATTTCTTCATTACAAGAGAAATAGGAAAAACTATGCAGAACAGCAATTTGTTGGACATTAAACACAATGAAGTAACTATCAGAAAAAAGGTTCAAGTTAAAGTCTTATTTTCAGAATTGAAGACAGGAAGGAAACATACCAGCTGAAATGATGCAGCAATAACTCAGTCACCAAAACACAAGATGCAACAAAGTACAATAATTAGGCTATTTTAAAAAGGTACGTTAAATAAATAAAACAGGAGAGAATGAAAGTATGCTTGAAGAAAAGTGAAGTCACATCCTTGGAATTATGTACCATTAAACAAAATTCTGTGCAACAGGTCAGTCTAATAAGCACAGAAGAAAACACAAATCATGGGAAATCTCGGGAAAGAACGCAAGGCAGCAAGATTTCATTGTTATAGGCAACATCTGGTTAAAAATGAATTTATTTATATTTATTTATTTAGTATTGGAGACCCCATTAGTAGTGTCAGTTAAATTTGTTTCACATAGAAACAAAATCAAAGTTATCTTTCCCTTCTCTATCTTTTATGAAGCTAGACAAAGAAAGGAGAATTTGAGAAAGGCAACAAGAAGCTATTTTAATAGCCTGAAGAGGAGAGAAAAAAGATCCTTAAAACCAAACACCAGATTGAGAGATTAGCTTGATCAAGGAGAGGCCTTCCTAATTGAGAAAACTGTGTTTGAAGGGACAATAACAAGATATAACCAGAAAAGGGGAAGTTACAATATTCACCCCTCTATATTCTCTTTCATTTTTGTCATTATTGTGTGAAATGTTTTACTCTGAAAAACACTCTGTTAGTCATAGAAGAACCATAACATTTAGTTTCCAAATTCCCTGATAAGTAAATTTACTAGATCTCAGGCTGTACCTTACTATTTTCAACTTTGATCCTCACCAACCTGACTTCTTGGGTTTGTAGTTTATTTTCACAACATAGTTTTCTAAAGGGCAGTATGGCATCATTTAAGGTAATGTAAATTTTTACTTACCATTTTTTTTTGGTTCAGTTTCTTTAAGTATGAATAAAAAGATTAATCAAAAATGGGAGAAATGTTGAGAACAAAAAGCTAAAACTTACTGCATTGATACTATCTAATTTGCTTTTGTCTGAAAAGTATTGTTTTTTGGGGTTTTTTTAATGGCAAGGAAAAACACCATAAATGAGTCTAATTTTTATAGCTAATACAAGTCAATACCTAATTAAAAACACTACCTAGAGATGCAATCTTCTGGACATAGAAGTTAGCCTTCTAACTTTGTGTCCCCAAATTTTGCATACTGAAAAACACTTACCTCATCATCTGAGTAACTATATGCTGATGTTACCACTCCCCACATCTTACTGGCCACATTGGCAGCCTGCTTCATGCCTGATTTCAAAACATCAATTTTTGGTCCAGACAGTATATTGTCTAGCTTCAGATTGGATAAAGTTGTTACAACAGTTCCCAGTGAGCCATGTGGAGAAGAACGACCCAGTCCTGTCAAAGACAAAGACCGCTCCTTTTGGACTTGTGGGTGAGTTTGCTGCTTTGATCGTCCCGTGAACGTTTTGGATCTGGAGACAGAAGGACTTCTGCGATTTTCATAGCACTTGGAGGATGGTAGGATAGGATCCAAAGGCAGGCTTGACCTCCTTTCTTGTGAGTGACCAAGCGTACCAGAAGCTTCTGCTTCCTTATCTGGCTTGTGCAGTTCCATGCTGGGAAACTTACTACCCAATGGGTTCTTCAGGTTCATATAGCTCTCTATTTCATCTGCCAAATTACGTGCTGCAACTGGTGACATCAGCTTTTCCCCAGGTTCTGGGTAACCTAGTTGTGTGCTGTCAGTAGCTAGCAAAGACAGAGGGTCCAAGCCTACTTCAACATCTTCCCTTTCGACAGGCTTAACAACTCCATAAAAGCTGTTTCTTTTAGCAGTTGTGTCTTTGGATTCTGGTTTCTGGTTTTCAGACTCAGCTGACTGTTCAAGATTCATGTCGTCCACTGTGGTCATGTTTCCATCTCTTCCATTCTCAAGATGCTCCTGCCCTTCCCCAGGTTCTTCTAGCACTGGTGAAGACCTATGTTCTAGGTCCCAATCACTCTCAGTCACACCACTCCAAGTGCCACTTATGTCAGAAATCTGCTGGTCAGTGATATTTTCAAAGCTGTGGGATTCATTCATATGAGATGGTGAAGTTTTTGCCCCAGATAAAGCTGCAGTTAGGATCTTGGCATCTGCTCCCATCATTATCGCTATTTCTTTAGAATGCAAGTCCAAGCTGCCTTTTTTCAGCAGCATTCCAGCTCTGCTTTCACTGCTGAAACTGCAGCTTCTCTCTGAAAACAGTTTTTGCCTCTTCTGTCTTTTTTCACTTGTTTTCTTAGGAGAAACATTACCAAAGACTGTATCTTCGACTGAATCCTGAGTTATGAACAGTGGGCTAGAAGCGGTTTCTAAAAGAGAAAATGCATTCATAATATGGTATCCATAGCCACAAAAAATGTTTATTTCCTGAAACTATGTGAAATCTCCTTAATCTCCTTACATATAGAAGACTGGGAGCACGACAGTCCCAAGATATCCTTTAAGAAGTTACACTAGCATGAACTTGTTATTTCACTGCAAAGACATCTTGCAGACCAAAAGCCACCTACTCTTTGGAGTCAAAGCTGTTTATGGCTCCTACCTCCTTTCCCTCTGCCAGCACCCAGAAAGTAAGTATTATATCCATGAACTACAGGAAACTACCATTTCAAGTAAAAGTTGCTCAGTTGGTTTTGAGTTTTTTTTCCCCCGAGAGCTCCATTCACAGATTTAAACATCAAACTCCATAGTTCTTACTGGTTCTAAAAAAACCTATCATGTGTATCTGCCCAATACAGATGTATTATTTCATTTATGACACAGTTGTATATTTAGAAAATGCTAATTAAGTTTAGCATGTAGAAGACATAAACTAATCTTACCAATGTTCTTATTTCCTCAGGGTAATTGTGAATATTTACTACCCAGACAGCTGTGTTAGCTAGGTTAAAACCTCCGCAAATATGGAAATTCTACTATATTAGGAGACCTCAAGAGAAGACCTCTTGTACCACATCCACCTGCTGGAGGATGTTTGAGTCTCACGTCGGTGCTGCTTCCTGGCTAGTCATTCTCATAATTGCCAAAATGATCCAACCAACTGCTTACCCGAGACTCCATTCTGTGCTATCAAGCTACACTGGAATTAAATTATCTTGTCTTAGTAAAGGACAGACACAAATACAGAAACAAAAAAGATCCCCAAGATTTGGCTTTTATATAAATCTTTTTCCATAAATCTTCCTCATCACAAATCTTGAGACAAGTAAATAAATTTTGTACAGCACAAAGACAACAGTCATTGTTCCTGCACAACACATTGGCAATGCAAGCTGCAGGAACAGAGGCTTGTCCAAAATCAGCAAGGTTTAGATGACAAAATCAGGAGTGGAGACACTGTTTCTCTTTGTTTCGTAGTATATTACTGGAACACTCTCAGTGCAGGGCAGGGAAAAATCTTGATTTCAATCTACAGAACAGTTTCAACAATTTTCCTTGAACTTTCCTTAGAATCCAGAGGTTCCTTCTATGTAATCTGCACAGGATAATGGTGGAAAAAGCAAACATTGTGCAAGACATTTATACCTTGAACAGAAGATTTGTTTCTTTTCGTAACACAAAACAGGTTGCAAAACACTACAGCACAACAAGATCAGGACTTTAGCAAGCTCTGTTTCATTCAGTGGCTCACCATCACTGCTCTTCCTTCCACTGCTATCAAAAATGCCTGATGGAACTTTCACAATACTGTTACCCCAAGCAGGTGGATCAGCTGGACTTGGAGTTTCTATATTCAGCTGTTGCTTTTCATAACATTTTTCCGTAGAAATCTCTGCAATAAAGAAAATGTGAACATTACTATATATAGATATAGATACACATATAAAGATACATGTTAAGAGGTATAAAATTAAGTAATTTAGTAACTATTTGCCAATTACTTTGCTAATTAATTATTTGTATGTAAAATATAAACTCCAACTGTCCCCTTATGTAATAACAAACTAAAGGATCATTCCTACTAGGTACTGAGCATTTCCTGGAAGCAATGCCCAGAAAGGTTACAGCTGCCAGCATTATGCAGAGACTGCTTAGCTCTCCACAGGGTTATAGCATTTGCCAGTTTCTTCCCCTGGTATTTTTTCAACTAACCAAAGCAGAATAAGAACAGTAGTTCACAGATTTTTGTGAAGGGCTATTCATTTAATGAGAGCTGTAAAAGCTCTGACTCACATAAAGGATCTCATAACCCAGATATGAAACAAATTCAGTAATGAAAACAACAAAATACAGGAAAGCTAAGGGCAAAATTTGAACAGAAGACAGGAGATGACCATAAGGCAGTCTAGAGCTGGGAAGAGTTTGTAAGAAAAAGTAATGCCTTTTATTAGGTCAACAGGTACAGTTAAAAAACTGTCAAAATTTCAAACACATAAATGAGAGGAATCACATGTAAATTACTGTGTACCCCAACGTTTGTCCAATTTTTCCATCTATATTAAGTTAATCTAATAAAAGGCTATTTCTACCTATACACATTCCACTGGTATAATTTAGGGCCCAGAAGTAAAGTAACTGTGAAATTTGTTGTATTCTGAGCCTTGGAACATTATTAATTCAATATATTGGGTATCCGTGATAATCTAATGCATGAAATACATTTATTACCAAAAGCCTTCTCCAAAACAAACATGCATACTTAACCTCCTATTAAGTCTTCAATGTTAGAAGAAATATCTTTCTCTACTTGTGTTTCAGCTGCAGGAAGACTATCCTCACCATCTCTCAAAAGTCCATCCTTGGATCTGCAATCCTGGTCTGACTGACCACCTGCTAGAAAAAATACAAACACATGCTTCAAGATCATTTTTCCTTCCTAAATCTGTTTTTCAGTAAGAAAATAAAGGATATGAAATTTATTTGTTTCGTATGTGGTCTCTCCAGAAAAGTTCATAGTAAGATCTCCAAAATGTCTAATTTGTGTAAAGATGTGATGTCAGTCACAATTATCAGTGATGATAATTCCTGAGATGATTTGGCTATACCAGTCCAAATTTACTTTTCTAATCATATTAAGTATGAGTTATTCCCCTAGAAACATATGGTGACTAACTTTTTAATGCACTGTATCTGCTCTCATTCTTTTCCTATTGTATTAGCATGAAATATTTAACTGCTGGGTAAGCTAAATTCTCAAATGCATTAACAAAAGAAGCTTAGACAAGCACAGCCATAACTTCTAGAAGCAAGCTTCTAACAGTGAATACAGCCCTGGAAAAACCTGTACTATAAATTGTGCTATATCTTTGTTCTGTATGCCAATGTATAAATTGTAACAGAAAAAATGTAAAACTATAAACATTTTTAAAGGTCTGTTTCTCTGCTATAGCAGATAAATCTAACAGCTGTAACTCACTAAAAAACGGCAAGTTTACAGTAGTCAGAAAAGTCTGCCACATGAAAAAATCCAGAAAGTCTCTTTTCTCTATTATTTTTATCTGAAGTGCAGCTGCATGTGCAAAAAGACAAAAATACTACATGGACATATTTCTCAGGAACACGTTAAACAGGATTGTTTATATACTTTAGAATACTTATTAGCACTGATTACTGTAACAAAAAAGATCAAAGTAAGTTATTGAGTGTGAAAGGTGTTAGGAAGCTCCATAAAACTTGGGTGACAGATACAATTCATGTACCACAGATATCACTGCTATTTATTTTGCCAAAAGAATAACAACTGCATTAAAAAGAATTAAAAATTTGAGCAGCCATCAATTAATACATTTAGTTACTATACTAAAATCTTTTTATACAGAAAATTAAGTTCTGACATTCTTTGGTGCTTATTTTCTCTCTATCAGATTTTCAATAATGTTAGTATCCCTGCCTTGAGCAGAAGTGCCAATACCCCATCAATAAATGGGTGAATTACCTGCAGGAGTAACATTCAAGGGTAGAAATAATGCACACGTGCATCCAAGGCTTCACACCATAAGTCTGCACCCCACACCGTGATAGCCAAGGACAAATGCGGCACCCAAGAGACAGCAAAGAGCAAAAAGCAGAGCAACAAAGAGCAGAGAGAAGGGAAGTTCAGTAATCCAGGCAGACATATCAGATGAAGCACAGGAATCAGACTCAAAGTTCTCCTTACAGAAGGGATCAAGATATTAAAACATGAAGAGTGTGCAAGAATCATTTTGTACATTAAGTTTTGAAGTACACACAGAAAGGAAATTTAGTTGAGAGTGCACAAGTAGGATATAATCAGTACTAAAGCAGATAAGAAGAACCATGCATTTTGCCTTGCCATCTCAAATTATTAACTTCATGTGCACTCTTTTTAATTCAGTTTGTCAGGAGGAGTGCACACTCTGTCTAATGTGGAGCTTTTCTCTAGCTTATCACCTGCCTTTCCATTCCCATAGTGTCTCCTAAAAACTGTATGATAAGGTTCTGACAATTTCTGTATTTATTTTGAAGTTTAGCAACTACTGTTAAGACAATTGAATATGGCCTTTAAAAGCATAGTTTACCACACCCTAACATAATGTACTAATTCCACGAATGCTAATTAGACCTTTCTGGGATGTTATCAAGGAAAAACCTTTTCAAGTGTTAACCTTCTAATCACCTTGCCAAATATCTCTCCTTTCCTTTCATGGAAAGATTTTACTGACATAGACTACCACTTCTGTGAATAAATAATGTGCAAAAATTAAACCGCCTCATATGTCAGAGGCTTCATACCTTTTCTGAATGTTAACACAAAATGCAGGGTACACGAGACCGTAACAAAACATTTATTTTACTATAACAGTATTTCTGCTATGGTACATCCTGAACTAAAGCATGATGTGCAGTAAAGGAGAAACATTAAAAAATAGTGTACTTCTTTTTCTACACAAGTTAACTCCACTACTCTACAACCTCAAGAAGGGAAAGTAGTAATTGTGAAGGGGAAATCAACAGGAGACTAGAAAATTCAGCCTTTTGGGGAACTGTTAGTAGTAAACCCAGCAGAATCTAGTACCTGTGCTAGAGTGATTATCAACGGAATCAAGCCTGACTAAGTCACTGACGAAGAGGGTGTGCTCCCCACTGTTAGCATCATTAGAACTATCCACGCTACCATGGCTCACCATGTCCCCATCACTTCCACCCGTGGGACTCCGCAGAGCTAAAGACATGAACGAGAGCTGGTTAGTAAGACAGCACTCAACTGTTCAGGTTTTTAAACAAATCTAACCTCTTCAGATAACAGTAAATACCTCAGCTTGCACATACAAAATAAGAGGATAAAATTCTGGCAACAGAAATCAAGATAATTAATTCTTCAGTATGCAATAGACATTCTAATCCTGTTACAAGAATCAAGTTGGCAAATGTCAATCTTTAAACATTTAAGGACATATTTTCCACTTTCAAAAGCCACAGTTTTAGCTGCAATCCCTCACAAAGCTCTTGTTCACTAGGAATAAATGTGTTTCAACTAACTCATTACCTGATGTCACAGGCACCCGTGGGCTCTGCGTTGATTTCTTTAAGCAGTGCCTAAACTGGGCTGTGCCATGAACTACATTTCGTACCTTTGTCCACAGGAATATGCCACTGCGGTTACCGCTAGGCCAAGACGACTCTAGAACTGCCTGCAGAAAAAGACATTTTTGCAATAACAAAAACAGAAAGGAGGGTACATTAAAAAGCACAGTATGGTGAGAAGCTTTCCTCCTCCCACAATAAAAACCATATGAAGTAGGACAAATACTTGAATTTTTATGAACTCTCCCCTTTTATTCCACAGCTCAGTATACAACAGCTGAGTAAAACCAGAAAATGGATCAAAATTTCTTTAATTAAACAGAGTGGGTTTTGTTCTTATCTATGTATTTTGACAAGAACAATATTTTGATAGCAACAGAAGACCAGAGTAGCATCTCCTTTCTTCTTCCTTTATATAGTTTACCATGAAGTTTCATCAGGATATTACAGAAACATGGGAGCAAGGAAAGAGGAGGAATCTACTTCAACTAGCCTAATTCCAACCCTCATCCATCTGGGATCTTGCTATCTTAAAGAATACACCTTAGAATAGATTTATTTGACTTGGAAGCACAAGACAGTTCCAAAATTTGCAAATGTAAACAGGGTAAATCTGTATTTCAAGATAACTTTTGGTTAGCCAAACAGCATGGGAATGTAAATTTAACAGTGTAAAAACCATTTAGAATAGATCCGGTCATTCTGTAAGCATGTTGAAAAGTATTACTTGACCAACAGAATAAGCAAATCCAAGCAAAGAGCTGCAAGAAACAACCTTAAAAATGCTACCAGACCTTGGGAGTGACAGCTGCGAAAGACACTGGACCCTTACCTTATTGTAATAACCATAGGTGATGGCATTTGGCTCTATTCCAGCATTTTTCATTTCAAAAAGGACTCTCACAGCCTGAACAGGCTGACCCCACAGTCCACAGAGCTGCATTACTACTCTGTAACAAACCTGACAAGACACAGAAATGCATAAATGAACTAAGGACAAAAGAATTTTGAAGCACCTTAAGCTCTTTTCTGATTTCCACCTTTTACACAAAAGGGAAAACTGTGAGAACAACTAGTTAGTCCATAATATGCTACAGCCAGAAGAGGGAGCAAAAATTAAACAGCAAGTCAAAGGACCTGCAATACATCAGCAGTCACACTGCTGAGTGTGCTAGTTTGTTTTTTTTTTCACTCAGCTCTTCTATTTGAGAAATAAAGGAGTTAAGGTGCCCATGTGAAAAGCAGGATAACTTGCTGGTGTGTGCATGTGGATACTACTGAAAGAATAGTATGCTGCACACAAACCCATCATCCCCTCAATGAAGTAAGGCTGCAAAGCATTAATTAAAGTGCAATAAAAACCAGGGTTATTCAAGAACTTCCCTCTGGAAGTCATCTGTGAGAAGACTAGCAACACTGAGCTGGAGTACTTGACCCAGCAGACACTACGCTGGGGATAAAATAAGGAATTAATTTCCAGTTGCTGTAGTTAAGCTGATGTGAGATGATTTTAAGGTGGCTTTAACACAGCTCTAACCATAAGTATGCTTAATCTGGTGGTGTCAGTGAAACACATTGTATTTGCACCTTGTCTTCCATTTCACAGTCCTAACTTTTTCTTGACTTGCACTTGCCTCATCTAGCGGTTCCACGTCGGTTTTCCTCATTTTAATCAGAACATCATATGCCTGTTGCAGTGCTTTGACCTTGGGATGTGCAACTCTGACATAGGCTGGCAGACAAATAAACCATAGGCTGTAACTATGACTGAAGAGACACTTGGCCCACTGGGAGGGGCTTACATAATACTTCCTGGCTAATTTATGGGCTGTCTTTATCTCCTGTAATGGTGAAACAAAACACAAAAGCAGACAGATATAACATCTTGAATCTAGAAATCTAACTCAGATACTGGCTTCTTAAGAGTAAGCGTTTAATAATGATAGACACATATTAAGCTGAAGATCCCTTTTATCATTCTCTTATTAAGACTCTCTGCAAACAAAAGCATCAGAATCAATCTTTTTTTCCCATACTAAGGGATAATTTAAATTTAATTTTACATTACAGTCAAAAGCTTAAAAATGCATTTGACAATAAACTGTAATCTCAGATGATAATTTTTTTATCTCTTCTGTTTCTTTTATTTTTAAGTATTCACTCTGTTTAGTTACAGAGACGAGCACCTCCCATAGTTACAGAGACCATACAGATTCTAACATTAACTTATAGCTTAAACAGGCAGTGGCAGTTTTACCAAGAAAATTTGTATCTTTCAGTGATTACACAGTGATCATAGTGAGACTCATCTGACCTGCTTTGTCCTCTTTGCCATGAGTGCTGGACTATTTGAAATGCTGCTTCCAGCTGGGTGTCTGCTGAAGGAAAGCTTGAGCTCCTGTGGCCTGTCAAAGAGCTTGAAATCTAGTCGTGGGAAGTTTTTATAGCTATATAGATGATTTAAAGAAAAAATCAGAAAATAAGAGTTTTTCACATATTGTTCATAGCAGGAAAGCCACACAAAGACAACAGGAAAAAATGACAAACAGGAGAATAAATAACCAGGAGAAAGGAAAGAAAAACAGCAAGATCCTTTTAGCCTGATTCACAAAGACATTACAAGAAGATGCCTTGGACATTAAACCTCCATAAACAATGGAAACAAGAACCAGACTGTTAACCATGAGGGTCAGGGGAGCACAGATGATGGTTACCAAGGACAACAGTAAAAAACATGATCCCTCATGATCACCAAGAGAGACAGGAAGAAACAAATCACACCCTCAGTGTCTGAAACTCCACACTTCCTGGACAGGGCTGAAAAAGACTGAATGCAGAAATTCTGAAAAGTGGAGTGCGTGTTTTGTTCTTTGGGTTCATTGTCTGCACACCAGTAGTAATGGGTAGACTCATAACCCACCTTTCATCATTTCCAACATGGAATAAAGAGCACTACAAAATACACACAAATGGCTCAAAGAGGAATGACACTGAATACATGCAGAAAAGTATTACTATAAAGTTTGCAAGAAGTTACTGAAAAATTAATGCCATAATCCACATGCCCTCACATATTCACACCCAAAACCTTGACTTCTAGAATTTCATAAAATTACCAGAATCTGGGCAGTTCACATCTTGCAAAGAGTTCTTCTGAACACTGTATTAAGGCAAGTCTTGCACATGATGGAACATCTGCCCTGCTAAACAACATAAGCACTCTAGCTTCCCTCCGTGTGACTGTCTAACTTGTACCTGTATTTTGGCACTCGGTCCTGTCCATCATCAGCAGGTGGTTCTGGTGGCATAATGAACACAGTGTGTTCACTTTTTTGGGACTCATCAAGCTCAATCAAGCGTGCATCTTCTACAGAATCTACATCGACCTGAAAACAGAGTTTGTAAATTAAGTATAGAGTTTGGCTTTGTAACAAAATGTCCTTTTCAATATCAATCATGTTAGAATATTTAAAAAAATATTTAATATACGCTGTATTTGATTGGATAGATATAAATGATGCTTGTTCTAATTACTCAAATATCAAGTCCACAGCCTTGTCTTTCCATTTCTATTTCATGATCAGTTATTCCTAAACATTTTCAAGGGCAAAGTACCTTCTCTCCTTTTTCTGTTCCTTTATCTGGAAAGAGCTGGGAAAAGAAAAAAAAATTACGAGTTTCTTCTCAACTCAAAACCAAAATCCTAAATAACTCTATTAAAGCTGTGTCACTTGCTGAGATATGAAAGAAGAAAGAGCAATTTTCTGTATTACTGTAGAAGCAATTAAGCTCTTTTTCAAATATTTCAGTGAGGAATTCAGTAATCAGCATACTTTCAATCTGCTCACATTATCTATAAATACAAAATCCTTAATGTATCAAAGGAAAAGTACTTTAATTTTGTTTAGTTGAGAGAAACTCCTATTTTTCAGCTATTTCCAATATGACAACCTGCAGTAACAACAAATTATTAACAAAGTATTCTTTAGATGCATACTCTGCATTTAGCAAAGAAAAGGAAAGGCAGATTAACTTTTGTCCATTCACAAATGTTAATCTGATTAGAATCAATACTGAATCAAAGACTCAGTCTATAAGAACTTGTTATTAAAATGAAGGTTCTGTCCAGAAAGAATCATATACATATGCCTTAAACAATAAATACAATTCTCTAGCTCCTTTAATATTGTGAACTTGGAATTTTAAAGATGAAGCTATTAGCTCCATAATCTATCTAGACCAGAACAATACTGGTGTGACTTCATAATTTAAAAAAAAAAAAAAAGGCACAAAAATACCCCAAAAAAACCCCCAATCTTTCTCCTGCAACATGCATGTAATAAAAGGGGAAACCAGTCCTGATCACACTAAAGCACTAGGCATGTTTAAAGTTGAGATTTTGGAAAAAATTACAACAGTGTTTTTGGTCATGGCAGATGACTACTGGTAGCAATTCCACATTAGAAGGAGGAAATTATTATTCAATGGGAAGATATGGATGGTATTTTGCTAAAGTGTCAGTTACTGGTAATTCTCACATTATCTTATAGATTGAAATTCCTAGAGGCATTTAAATTTCCTCCAACGACACAGAAATTATGACCATGCAAGAAGATGAAGAAAGGAAAATGACTTATCAATAATCACAAAGAATTCCTACACTTTGGAATACCTCCTGCAGAAGTTATGTACCTTCTCAACTAAAGCACAGGACAGTAACACAAAGTGAACAGAACAGTATTATTTAGTAGCATGTTTTTCACCTTTTCTATGCAATCATCAAAAAATGCCAAGCCAGTATCCTTGTCACTCACGAAACTGCACTCTTCAATAAAGCGGCTGAATATCTGCGTTTTGGTGAGATGCGTGTAGAACTTTGTGTAGGCACGGTCTCTGCTTTTTAAAAATCCTGGTTGTAAAAGGGAACACACAACTAAATACCAGTTAAAAGTTCCATAAGAAATTAATACATGAAGTGTGTTAATAAACATAAGTCACATAAATCACATATTCAATAAAAATCACTCAAGATGGTAATACACAAAGTATTCGTTTTATCAATAACAAGAACTATATCTAGTTCAAAGTGCATCATCAAAGTGCATTTGGAAGATAAAAATAACAGGATTTTAACCACTTTTTTTAACATCCTTGGCAATCAATCACACCCATGTAATCCCTTCTCACTCTGCAATTCATTACGCAAGAGAAAGATAACCTTGTACTAAAGCACCCAAAAACTAAAACAATACTAAAATAAAAATTACATTATTCTAAAAGGTGATGGGCCTGATAAATTTGAAAACTCTCCAAATGATTACATAAAAATCTCTTCCCAATCTGTTATCCAGTAATTAAAAACAAATCAACAACTCCAGGAGAAGAAACAAAACCCAGAACACCACCACAGACAAAACCCCTGTGACATTTTACAGAGCGTCCAACTCATTAACAGATCTGAATAATTAACAGTGATGAGGGAAGTGATATTTGCTGACTACTGTTTATTGCTTTGCCATATTTCTGATTTCTGCCACATTCTCTACTATTCTTCCATTTCTATCAAGACCATTACTTCACTCCTCATTACTGGGCTTTTAGCATTTTTGTGTCATACAAATTGGGAGATATATTTTCATTTTCAAGAGCTGCCATTGTAGAATATGCCATGATGAAAGGGCATCATGCTACTAAAGAAAAGCTTTTTCTAACACCGAAGCTAGTGCAAACCTGCAGTTCTATATGTATGTATCTGTGTTCCAATCAACTTTGAACAGCTTAACTTTCAACAACTGCAATTTTAAATACTGCCAAGAACTGTAGAACCGAATAGAACTTTGACCTTTTAAAGTTATGTAGCTCTTCAGCTCTAAAGTTGTAACACTGCCAATGCTATCAGCAGCTTGCTTGCCCCACCCTCACCTTGATGATCAAACAAGGAATCGGCAGCAGTTGCTTTATTTGAAGGTGCCTCTGTGATTGGCTTGAGGAATGTTCTGTAACCCTTCAAAATAGATGCCATGAAACGGAGAAATGCTTCCTGGATCTCCATCTCAAGTTCTATCATTTTTTTCTGCCAGGAGAAATCTGCCTCTATGGGAGTCATTTCCACTGCAGAGCCTTCTTGAGTCCTCCTGTGAACTAGCAATAAGAAACACATACAATGCTTTAATAAAAATTCAGTGCATTCAAAATTTTTTTTCTATTTGACTATGTTCATAAGTGATAAGCACTAGAAATCCTGTGATTATTTTCCAGTTGAATTGGTTGACATAAAAGGCAAGTTACCCCAAAAGTGTGTTTTTCTAACTCATGTAGCAGTCTGTGACATAGAACAAGGATGTTCTCAGTTAATGTCACTTCATACTCAACTGAATGGCCTTTCAACAATAAATCAACAGCAACACAAACACAAAGCACCATGTGTTGTAGTTTTTCCACTTCTGCTCCAACACAGCTCTTTTTGGGCTGCTATACAATATCCAGTCTGCTCAGGCATTCTCTTTAGGCCATGGCCTTGATTCATGGCTGCTGAGCTATTAAGGTGCCCTTCAGCTCATCACAAACACTGGCTATTCTCAGGAACTGCTTCTGCCTAAAGAGCAGTTCTTGCCTAATGCATAGCCTTGGAACATTATTTTCCTGAATCACAGCTCAAACTGAACAACACTTGTTATTATTATAACTGGACTTTTGAGGAAAATTCCAGTAGTTCTTCAGTCTACAGGATGAAGACTGACAGATGACTGAAGATAATAATTTTAATAATGACACTATGAAGATTAGTCCTAAGCCAGGCCCTTCGAGCTCTCCTGGGCAGCTATGACTGCACCAGCACCTCATTCTCAGAGGGACCTCTCAGAGCCCACCAGCTCTCCAGTTTGCCACATTCTGAGGACCATTGCTGAAACCTCCTGACAGGGTTTGGGCTACCCTCCAGTACCACACAATCCTCAGAGCTCATCCTGTCACTCCTTTAGTGTTGTCAAGGGATGGGAGTATCTCACTGAACTCAAGGTGAATTTTTAACAGGTACATACACCTCTGCACTCAATTCTTTGGGTCTGCATGCCTGTATGTTATTTGTGAATGGATTTAAACACCCAATGGCAAATATAGTATGAATATTTCCATCTCAGATCTGTAATGAAGTTACTGTGGTGCTTACAGTAAATCTTATTAAATCACTTTGTAAATGTTTTATCAGTCAGTGACTACGTGCTGCTAAATCCTTTAGACAAACGTCGGGCTTAGTTTGGACTTGGCCCCTTAGTCTAAGGCTAAGTTTGGATTCAGTCATGCCTATGCTCCATCAGGAATTTAGAAAGCAAGTGCATCGTCTTTGAAAGTCCTGACTCTACAGAAGGGTCTCCACTAGCTCTTTATACCCTTGTCCTTTCCCAGACTTTGTTACAACCATTCTAGCTTGATTCTATTCTGATTTTCCTTCCATGCTTCATCCATGTAGCCAGTGATGGAGTGAATCATGCCACCGAACTTTGTTGTGGTTCTGCAAATTTGTATGATACCTGCTTTTGCTAATAGCTTTGCCACTGATTCTTTAAGTGACCTAAACCACTCATTTGTTGCACCACATTTCCCTTGTTCTGAAGAATACAGGTCTAAGACTACTTTTCTAACATCAATCCTAACATTTTGGTGCACCAAATGGTGGAAACAAGTAAGTGACATTCAGTATTTACTCTTGCCTTCTTAAAAAAACAGCAGCAGGTATTGCTGAAAATGACAGTTCCACAATTAAAACAAAAATGTCAGTTATAATAATAAAAATACTATTACATAAATATAAATAAACATTAAAACATAGCTATTATAATATTACTAAAATTTAATATATAATATTAAAATTAAATATAATTTAATAGAAATTACAAAATTTCTATTAAAATAGAAAAATTATGTAAGAGAGACCACTGGCTCTGCTCAAGATAGAATTCGGAAGTAGTTCCTAATGAATGATACACACTCCTGATAAAAGTTGAGTTTTTCTAACAGAAGAAGTAAAGGCAATTTGCAAGAAAAAATCATAGAAAACTAAGGCAGGAACACCTACCTCCTAATTAATACCATTGTTTGTCATTTACTAATTTAATGTATCTTAGGTACATAAATCTTAGTTTCTTACCCCATAATAATAAACCTTACATACTCTGAACCATTTTACCTGAAAGAACTCATCTACAGAAATAAACAATAATAGGTCAGTTAGAACTTCGCTCTTATCTATCAAAGACATTAGGCTGAAGACAGTCGGTCTATTTTTCTTTTGACAAAACAGTTTATCAAAAATTAGCTGCTCCATTATTGTGGTAGAAAAGTCATTATCTAAGATATTCACTGGCACTGGACTCTGGGAACTACCACCCTGCCAGCCTCCTCTCTGTGCCTGGGAAAATCCTGGAACAGATCCTCCTAGAAGCTGTGCTAAGGCACAGGGAAGACAGGGAGGTGATTTAGGACAGCCAGCACAGCTTCATCAAGGGCAGATCCTGCCTGATCAACCCAGGTACCACCACTGGACAAGGGAAGGGCTACAGATCTCCAGAACTGTGTAAAGCCTTTGACAGAGACTCCCACATCATCTTCTCTCTAAACTGGAGACNACTCTACAGAAGGGTCTCCACTAGCTCTTTATACCCTTGTCCTTTCCCAGACTTTGTTACAACCATTCTAGCTTGATTCTATTCTGATTTTCCTTCCATGCTTCATCCATGTAGCCAGTGATGGAGTGAATCATGCCACCGAACTTTGTTGTGGTTCTGCAAATTTGTATGATACCTGCTTTTGCTAATAGCTTTGCCACTGATTCTTTAAGTGACCTAAACCACTCATTTGTTGCACCACATTTCCCTTGTTCTGAAGAATACAGGTCTAAGACTACTTTTCTAACATCAATCCTAACATTTTGGTGCACCAAATGGTGGAAACAAGTAAGTGACATTCAGTATTTACTCTTGCCTTCTTAAAAAAACAGCAGCAGGTATTGCTGAAAATGACAGTTCCACAATTAAAACAAAAATGTCAGTTATAATAATAAAAATACTATTACATAAATATAAATAAACATTAAAACATAGCTATTATAATATTACTAAAATTTAATATATAATATTAAAATTAAATATAATTTAATAGAAATTACAAAATTTCTATTAAAATAGAAAAATTATGTAAGAGAGACCACTGGCTCTGCTCAAGATAGAATTCGGAAGTAGTTCCTAATGAATGATACACACTCCTGATAAAAGTTGAGTTTTTCTAACAGAAGAAGTAAAGGCAATTTGCAAGAAAAAATCATAGAAAACTAAGGCAGGAACACCTACCTCGTAATTAATACCATTGTTTGTCATTTACTAATTTAATGTATCTTAGGTACATAAATCTTAGTTTCTTACCCCATAATAATAAACCTTACATACTCTGAACCATTTTACCTGAAAGAACTCATCTACAGAAATAAACAATAATAGGTCAGTTAGAACTTCGCTCTTATCTATCAAAGACATTAGGCTGAAGACAGTCGGTCTATTTTTCTTTTGACAAAACAGTTTATCAAAAATTAGCTGCTCCATTATTGTGGTAGAAAAGTCATTATCTAAGATATTCACTGGCACTGGACTCTGGGAACTACCACCCTGCCAGCCTCCTCTCTGTGCCTGGGAAAATCCTGGAACAGATCCTCCTAGAAGCTGTGCTAAGGCACAGGGAAGACAGGGAGGTGATTTAGGACAGCCAGCACAGCTTCATCAAGGGCAGATCCTGCCTGATCAACCCAGGTACCACCACTGGACAAGGGAAGGGCTACAGATCTCCAGAACTGTGTAAAGCCTTTGACAGAGACTCCCACATCATCTTCTCTCTAAACTGGAGACAGATGGATTTAACAGGGGGACTGCTAGATGGGTAAGAAATTAGTTGGATAATCCTATCCAGGGGGTAGTGGTGAATGGTTTAAAACCCTGATGGACATCAGTGATAAGTGGTGTCCCTCAGGGGTCCATACTTATTTAGTATCTTCACCAATAACACAAAGGGATGGAGTGCACCCTCAGCAAGTTTGAAGATGACACTGAGCTGAGTGATGCTGTTGACACACCTGAGGGATGGGATGCCATCCAGAGGGACTTGGACAAGCTCAGAAACTGGGCCAAGGAATCTCATGAGATTTAACAAGACCAAGAGCAAGGTGCTGCCCCCTGAGTTGGGGAAACCCCCAGTATCGACACGGGCTGAGGGATGAAGAGATCTCTGCCAAGGACTTGGGGGTGCTGGTCGATGAGAGGCTGCACATGACCATGAGTAAAGGCTAAAAAAAGAGATTAAATTCTAAGAAGTCAGATAAAGAAGTCTAAAACAAATATATCACACTTCATGTGATAGGATGAAATCACTACGCTTATATATTAATTAGAAGGTTTTATTTTATTTATTTCACCTGCTGCCAGCTGTGGGTGCAGTTTCTTTAAGGTGCTGAGAAGGCTTTTACATGGCTTTTTAGGAAACTGCTTCCAGTTGGTGCTCTTCTTATCATCTGATCTAAAACACAGGAGAGACAAAACAGGACATATAAAATACAGACAGTATAAAAAAGAATAATGTCACCAGCCTTAAGTCACTTCATGTACAGAGGACACTACCTTCAAATTATTTTGAAATCTTGTAACTGCACCTATTTGTTAAAAATAAAAAAATGGGATTGACATAACACAGAATTTCATTTCCTCAGATACAGAACTGCATAAAGTGAGTAACGAGTAAAATTTTCTCTGGACTGCAAGGAGGATCTGCCTTCCGATTTGATTTAGACTTTATAGACAATTTCCCTTTCAGATTTTTTATCAGCCTTGCTACTATGATTTAAGCACAGTCTTCTATATGTGATTATTATAGAAAGTCTATTCTAGCATAAACCTGCCATACCACTGCTGATACAAACAAAGGCAGCTCTGAGTACCAGATCAGTCTTGACCATCAGAACCTGATGGTCATACTGTACTTTGCTGTATGTCTGTGGCAACCCAGTCCCATCTTCACAGACTAACAGGTACAGAAAGGCTGTGAATTCAGCTGTAATTCAGCTGGAAAATGATGTGGTTGATTAAGCAGTGAGGTAAATTGCCTAAAAGGATGCTCATCATCTTTAGGAGAACAACAGATACAATGCTAGACCTTCTTTAAGTGGTTGGATATAAATAAAGAGTAGGAAATAAATCCTGAGAACTCCTATGCATCTTTCTGGAAGCTGGGAGAAAATTGCTCTTACAGACAGTATAACAAACCTCCTTGCCATGAAACCTAACCAGTTATTACTACCAAGGCTGATACCGGCACTAGTTGTTTTTGCACACTCCATCTGTGAAATATTTGTTCCATTATTATGTGCTTTATTGGCATGAACACAGAAATATCTTAGGAAAGAAGCCAAAGAATCTGGAGTTAAAGAAAAATTCCATGCTTACAGATGCCTTGGCCCATTCTTCCCCCACAATAATGGCATGTCTATAAACAATATAAGCTGTACTATTCCAAAAACGACAGGAAAGAAATCCTGCTAGGAAAAAACACAAACTCTCAAATCTTTGCCTTAAAAAGTCTGTTTAACAACGAAAGCTCATGAAGTATCACAAAGAGAACTAAAAAAAGCAATAAGGAAGATGCTGAATGAATAAAAGGCCTTTAGTATTTTTTGGTATAGCTTAAGAAAGACAGCAGTATAGTTGCTCTAGAAAGACACTCGACAGACTGATGTACCAGAAAATATCTAATTTTTCAGAAGTTATTTTTCTATTAAGCAGTCTTTCCAAGTCATCAAAAATACTGTTAAATGCTTTTACATCTAAACAAACAAACACATAAATCCAGCACTACTGCATTGCCATAGAATTAAAAAGGGGCAGAAATCAATGTGGATGAAATTAGATGAAAAAAAATCTTTATTCACTAACAATGTTTTCATAATTCTGTATTATCTTCATGGAGATTTGGGCTTACCTACACACCTCCAAAATTGAAAGATATACTCTTTGCCAGGTTAAAAATGCTTTATAATGCAGGTATCAATACCTCACATTTACCAAAGTCAAATGCTACAGATGCCAAAATCCTCTGGAAGTCAAATATGTTGTACAGATAGGATAAATGCAAAATGGGCAGCAAAAGCAGAACAGATAAATTCCCTATTGAAGGAAAAATAGGCTTATAAAACAGTAAAAGAAAGGGGGGTAAAGCCTTTCCAGTTGACTGCCTCATAAGAAGTCAGCCACTAAGAGAATTTTAGCTCAACAACTAATCCAGGTAATATCGGTACTTGGTCTTTCAAAGAGTCATAAAAGCATCTTGACAACCTTATCTACCTGCAAAATCTCCTGGGTTTATCTCTATTTTTCTGCAACATAATCCTCAACTTCCATTCTACTTATGAACAAAAATACGGACGTATTTTTCCCTGCAACTATCTTCAAATGAGTAAGTTATCTGTCATGATTTTCTTCAATACATTCTTCGTTCACAACACCTACAATTATTCTCTCGGTGGTATAAACTGAAGAAAATGCTTTTTGAAGTGTTTTTTTCATGGAGACTTAGGGGAACAAGGGAAAAACCCAGATAAAAAGATAAACACAATTTGCTCCATTGTTTACCATTTCCTGTGATGCTACTAACAAAACAAAGCATGTCAGTAATGTAATAGAAACATTGGCTTCAATAGAGGAACGGTCCTGAGACAGTAAAAATCAAGAAAGCATTTCTCTGATCCACAGGTCAAATTATTAGCTCAAGTGAGTAAAAAAAAAAGTCAAGATTTAAAAAATGACATGATAAGTAAAACTAAATTTTCACAGAGAAAAGATGTGCACTTGATTTAATGATGACCCTCATCTTGAACTAGCTATGCCTTTCTATTTATGATCTAGTTAAAAAACGAAAGGTAGTTACTAAACACCTGAAAAAGATGATTTTTTATTTCCATTATTTCTACTCACATTATAGAAAGCCAGAAGAATTATTCTCACCTCAAGAAGTATTAATTTAAGAAAGGTAGTAAAAATACAATAATTAAGTTAAACTACTTTAGAATTAATGTAGTGAAAACACGAAACTTTGCTTGATTGGTCTCACAAAAAATTTGGTCCTTGTAACTCCAGAAAAATTTTTTTATTAACACGGACACAGAAAACCAAGTGCAAGACAGTTATTATATCAAGAGTCATTATGAAATATCCTGAAGCATTCTTGTTCATGTAGTTTGGAAAAGACCTTTAAGATCATCAAGTCCAACGACTTACACAACACTGCCATGACCCCCACAAAACCATGTCCACCACTAAACCAAGCACCGCATCCACGTGTCTTTGAAACACCCCCTAGGGCTGGTGACTCAGCCACTTCTCTGAGCAGTCCATCCCAATGCCTAACCATAAGTGAAGAAAGTTTTCCTACTATCTGATGTAAAGATCCCCCCAGAGCAACTTGAGGCCATTTCCTTTCATCCTGCTGCTTGTTACCTGGGAGAACAGACTGACCTCCACCTGGTTACAACCTCCTTTCAGGGAGCTGTAGAGAGTGACAGGGTCTCCCTCAGGGTCCTTTTCTACACACTACATAACCCCAGCTCCCTCAGCTGCTCCTCACAACCTTAGTGCTTCAGACCCTTCCCCACCTTCTCTGGACATGCCTCAGCAGCTCAATGTCTTTATTGTTGTGAAGGGCCCAGGACTGAACACAGAATTTGAGATATGGCCTCACTAGCATCCAGTACAGGGGGACAATCCTTTCTCTAGTTACTTACCAATGTTTTTAAATTTATAGCAAGATCTGCATCCTGTTTTTACAGGAAGTGCAAAGTGTTGATCTTGGACTTACTGAATTTTAATTAACTTTAACGCTTTAGAAATGAGGAAAAAAAGGGACAGTAAGAAACAAAAACCACGTTGGATCAAACAGTGTTTAGCAATTTTGTCTCCTGAGCACTTCAGCAATCTCTTCATCTACAGAAAAATGTAAAATCTTCATAGAACTTACATGTAGACCATGTTTGTGTCTAAGTCAATGCACACAATATCCTGTGGTGGATCGTACAGATCAAAGTATCGAGAATCAACTCCGACAATAAATGGAACAGGTGCACTGAGTACGGTGGCCAGAGACAAAGGACAGAGGGGGATATATGGACATTGCCACTGAAATGGAAATATCATCTGAAGGAAAAATTAAATGAAACAAATGCATTAAAACAAGACAGCTGGTAACTGTACAAGAAAAAACAAGAAGTTGCATGCAGCACATTGAAATGAAATTACTAAAAGCTTTGTAATACTATCAGAAAAAAGTCCCCAAGTTGGTCACTTTAATATAACTTTTGTCACTTTAAGGTCACTTCAGTATAATTCTCAGTTAGCTATGCAAAAATTATGATCTTTCTAAGAGTTACTTGCTAGGGCAATTGAACTAAATGCTAGTGCTGGGAAAAATGACTATTTAGTACATCAGTCATTTTAACTTAAAGCCTTGTTACTACTGTGGTGTTTAAATCAATTTTCACACTGCTGTACAGAATACTTTGTACTTACAGCTACCACAGCTTCAGCAACTCCTGTCAACACAGCTGGTCTAAGGGAATGGAGGAGGATCTTGCCTTCTAGTAATACAAAGAGTAACAGAGTGGCACAGTTTTCTGGTCCAAGATTCATGAGCAGGGTGCTAAAGTTTGCTCCACTAAGGAGTGGATGGGAAAGGGGGAAAAAAGGAAAAATGTTAGAGAGTTTTAAAAAAAAATGCACCACTATCAAACTTCTGACAACTGTCAATGTTTGAGATCAACTAGTTGAATGGTGCTAATACACAACAAATACGTCCCTGTCTAACTAATAACTATCGTGTCATTTTAAGGCTTGTACTACCCAAAAGAAACCTAAATTTGAATTCCATTCCTAAAGAAACATACACTAAATCATGCTACTGCTAAATCTGTGTTGTTTACATCTCCCAGAGATGCACTGGCATCTGGTATTCATAACAGTAAAGCAAATATAATTGCTAATTAAAAAAAAATAACAGCAGCAGTTTCATATGATGCATTACCTCACACAAGAATCATGAACTAGAGCATCCATTTGATCTCAGAATCACAGTATCAAATTCCTGTATGAGTCAAAATTAATCCATCATTCTGATGGCAACATGCTTTTAGTTTATATGGCTTAGCCTCCATTTAATTTGATGGGACTGTAAGCATTTAGGAATTGAGTACAAGGGTGTAAAATCTGTCCCTAGGAAAGTTCTTAAGTGGTGCTTTTTAATTTAGTGCCTGGTTGCAATTTTTCATTTGAGTGCTTGTGTAACAAATGTTATTAAAGATGGGATTCTTCTGCATAAAGAATATTATATGATAATGTTTTGGGGTGGAGAGAATAAAAAGGGATAAGATTTTGGGTTTTCAATTGAAACCAACGAGGAACAGAAGCATTGAAATAAAACCACATGTCACAATCATAGGGAGGTCTAACCCAGAAGATGCAGTCAGTATCCACAGAGACTGCATCAACCTTCAAGCATAAATACCAATTTGTATACCTTTGAATTCCTGAAATGTTTGCACTCTTGTGCATTCATGGATTTCACCATAAATGTTGATTGCTTGATGTTATTGTCTTTCTTAGATCCAAAAAAATAAAAAGAGCAAGACAGCAGTCTCCATGCGATTAAATTTTGCTTACTACACTGGTTCTGAAAATACAAAATCCTTAAATATGGATATTTTTTTTTCTCCTCACAAACACTTTATTATTCCTTTGGAGTTCCTGCGATAATCTGGCAATTCATCTTTATTTCAAGATAATTAGTGATATTATACTTCCACAAGGGGCACACGTATGTCAAGACAAGACTGTATAACATTATATATGCCTATTGAGCTTCCTGTTTACAACACCTCGTGATCTTGCACTAATATTTGACTGCTTTCTACAACTGACTCCTGCTTGCCTCTGATTTTTTCAAGTAGCATACATTTAAAGCATTAATAATGATACCTTAATGGCAATGGTGTAGAAACTGGCTGTGACAATATTAATGCATCATGGGCAGAAAGCTGAAACACATAAAGTAGTATGTGATTGACAGGAACAACCCCAAAGTTAATACAGTACAACATCCCAATATAAATATATATCCATAGTCTCATAAACTGCCTGGCATACAGACACAGTGTCTTTGGGACTTGGGTTCACTAAGTGAACAGAGCTTGTATTAGTCACTGAAACAACTGTGAGAATTACAGGAAATCATCCATGACTCAGTGTTGAGCATGTAACCGCTGCTAGATGATTAAACAGAGAAGCACAAGAGACACTGCCCCAGGGGACTACTAACCTCTGACCCACAGTAGGGTGGACAAGAGAGGGAAAGGCAGAAAACAACCCTACCACTGAGGTAATGCAAATTATGCCTATGAAATGAAAGCATAATACATGGCAGATATTTCATAGGTGCAAGTAGAACACTTCTGCCACCCACACCACCCGAAGTATGGAATAGTTTGTTTCGTTTGCTAAGTTGTCCCAGGTTTGTATCAATGAGAGAGAAGGCCAGCCCATCCATATCCTCCCCTTTCCCTTCCAGGAGGTGTGTATTCAAAGCCAAGTAAAAAAAAAATAAAGGAAGAAACCAAAGGCAAGAAACGGTTTGCCATTGCTGTAGCTTAAAATGGATGAAAATGTTTTGCTTACCTGCACAAGAATCCTTGGCCTTTGCGGTGAAGGGAAAGGTATGTTGTGCATAAAATGGGATATATGCCTGCAAAGAAGACAAAATATTAGAAAAAAAGCACCAGAGAGCAATGAAGGGCTGAAAACAATGTTAACTCTATTTTAAAATTAATATGGTAGCATGTTTTAGGAAGATCTGTTAAGATTTCTTTGCTGTTTTGATAAGTCTAAGAGGCTATTTATGCAAGTTGAAACTAAGAAGCTTCATTCACTCAGTTGCATGGCTGAAGATTAATACTGGTACCATCATATGTAAGCAAAAGACAAGAACATACTGGCATTTAGGCAAGCGACTTAAAATCCCAGGCAGCCTACCCTGTTCTACAGTTTCTGAAGAGATTCTGCTAAGAGGAATTATATACTTCATTGCTGGATGTCTTAACAGTTTTGAAGGTAACATCATCTTTCAGCAAACTTTCAGGATCATAGCAAGCTTCCTCTGCAGAGTTTGCACACATTAATAGACAATCTGAATTAGCTGCGGTGCTTGGAAGCAGACACAGATATTTGCCACTAATGCACAGCATTCCTGAGCTTATATTTATTATGCTAAAACACAGGACTGCAAAGGTAGCATGCATCACAGCTCAGCCTGTTCTGTGCTTGATGTAGCTAAAACAGGCTTGGCATATTCTAAAAAATACCCAGACTAAAATCCAGTTAGCTTTGCTGGCACTGCAAGAGGAAGTACTATAAAACAGAAGCAGCAATAATTTCTATCAGTACAACATAAGGTAAACAGTCCAAACAAGATGATAGAATCAACAATAGCAACTGAGCAACTCTGACATGCACAAATCACACAATTTCTTGAGCTGATGACTACATTCCCACGCTGACTTGTAAAATGTTTTACATACTTTTCAATGGGAAGAGGATGAGGCCCAGAGACAGAGAGTTTGTAGATGAACATAAGAAATTTTCGAAATGCTTCAAAGAAAGGCCAGTGTGAGAGAAGACAGATGCATTTGTTTGAATTGATGGACTTGGAAGTAATCACTTTTCTCTCCACAGTCGTCAGAAGACCCAGCTGCGATTGCTGTTTTTCTGTTAGCAGCTCCCGGGGGTAAGGCTCATAAAACTGGATAGCAGCACCATAAACCTAGATGAAGAAAAACAGCTAGGCAGGCCCAGTATTTAAGAGTAACACAGGCTAGAACTTTTGATAAACCTTTAAATCTTTGCAGTTTGCACACACTACAGTGCTTTTGTTGATACCTTACGACATGCCTTTATTTATGTAACATGCACAAAGCAACCGTATAAACAAAATGCCTTGAACTCTCTTCCTCATTTTTATTGCACCTTCCTCAACAAAGTACTCATACTCAATCAAAAGGCAAGAAACCAAACCTTCACTTTGTGACAAAACCTTATCCATTAATCATCTGGGTCAGAAACATCCCCAAAATCTCCACCCTAAACCCTAATGAAATGTTTCTGTTCAATAAATTCCCCTATCATTACCAAACTAAACAATGAAACTATTTTAGCTTTGACTTCCCTCGTTTTATCAAGTTAAAAAGATACAAATCTTTTCTAATATTCCTTCCCTATTTGTGTTTCATAACTGAGTTATTCTGGCAAGCTTAGCAAAAATTAATAAGGAAAGAAAAACAGTAGCAGCTACTGCATTCCTCTTTGCAAAAGAAATATTAATATTTTGGAGAAATGTGTTTTTTTCTGTTTGGAAAGGGAGGATTATGTAAATTGTTCTGTTAGAGGAGTGAGACAGAGTGGAAGCTGAGCTGTTATCACAGAGCCAAACTGCTGTTTATTAGAGAGCTAATCACATATTTATAGAGAGAGCAAACGACACATTACAACCACTTACTCCCTCATATGGTTCACACGCACACACAGTTGGCAAGCTGAAACAACAACTGGCAGACCAACTCTAAGCAAAGGCTCCCTTGCTTCATCAGAAGTACCTCTACTACCTTCTTGCCTGTAACCCAAGTCATACAAGACGTTTTTGGTGTCTTTGTGTGCTGATGGCCTTATACAGATTCAGCAGACAAATCTGAATGTCAGACAATAGAATTCAGATGTTCTGAATTTATCCCTTCAGGCAAATTCAGCAAGATCACTAGGTTCTTGGAAGCTCATTGGAGTCTTTCACATCTCAGCACACACTTTTCCTCTCCTTGCCTTTGTGCTTTCTGGTAACTAATTTTCAATCCACATGCAGAGATATGCACAGAGCCCTACTACATAAAGTCACATGACCTGTAATATAAAGTCACACAGAAGTGTCTTTTAAGGTAACCATGTCAAAAAATAACAATTTGCTACATTTCTAACACATGTTTTATATTTCCTCTCTTTAATGTATAGACTACACCTCCATTTCCATTACATGAAAGAACTGGGAAAGCCATGTGCCGTGAGCTTTCGGTTTGTCAAGTGTATGGTTCAGCCTACAAAGGAGTAAACAGCACACACTCTTTCACCTGCTTCCTGTTTTGGTTCAGTTTCATCTTACATGAAGGCTTAAGAATATAATTTTATAAGGGAAGTATTAGACAATGTATTTTTCAAACACAGAAGAAACAACTCCTATCTATCTCTGTAGCAGCCATCTGAAATAAAAGCAAAAACACAGTGTGGAGCCATACCTTTTCTGCAGAAGAGCAGGTCAGCACAAATGTTGAGAACACTGGTAGTGGATATTTGGTTTGAGGGTCCCAGCACTCAATAGTAGCTCCCATAGGAAGGCAGAAGAGAGGTACAGAGTCTGACAGTGGAAATGATTCATAGTTCTCTTGAGGATATCTGAAAATTAAGCCTCAAAAACAGAAAAAAGAAAAGTAAGCACATTTGCTCTGTAGACTCTAAATATTGCAAGCAATGTATTTTCCACAAAATATAGGTACATCTGAATTTGTAATGCTTTTACCTGAACCTTTTAACTGAGGATTATAGCTACAAAGAGGAAATCTTCCACTTGACAGTAAGACTATGCCATCCAAGTAGCAATCACTTGAAAATAGTGAATGAATACTGAAATTATCCTTTGAGCTATTACATTTTTAGTAACTGCTCAAAAACAGTACAGTGTGAAGATTTTTATATCAAACCAGTTGGGAGATACTTGTGCTATTTGAATGTGCTATTGGAATAGATTTTAATAGACATTTCTATGAAGAGAGTGATAATTTACTTCAAAAATAGCAGTAATACCTTCATTGAAAATAGGATGAACTAGCTGTCTGCATTCTCTGCTACTCTGTAGATCTAACTCTTGCTTGTTCTTTAGAACACCAACTTCATTACCTATTCTTTCAACATATACTTGGTAATTTACTCCTTTCAAAGGAATTTGATGTATTTAACTGCACAGCAGAAATACTTCTGAAAGTTTCTTTGGGCTTCTTCAGAAACAAAAAATAATCTGTAGCAACGCATTAAAAAACTTTTAAAAGCCAGACTTGTCATTTATTGTTCAAAATATTTTTCACTTTCCTCAAATAAGGAACAAGAAAATATTTGCAGAACTGAAGGAATGAAACACATTTAACTTTCAAATTAAATAGAAGATGTTTAGACATAGAATGAAATACAAGTAAGTCTGAACAGGATTTTAATTACTCCTTCTCCGTTATCACCAACACAAGAAATGTGAAGTATTTTCTTACATCTGTAATGTTTGCTAAGACAAAAGTTTGGTAAAGCTCATCAGTTAGCAAGCCTGTCATGATAAGAACTAAAATAATAAAGAAAAATGCTATTCCCTTTCTTTTTTCCTGGGAAAAAATAAGGAGAGCAAAGAAGACACAGAAGCTTATTTCAACTGACATCCTCCAGGATCAGTATTCTGACAGACAGCACCTAATTTTTTAAAATTAGTATTTTATTTCAACAAGGCATTTCACTCTTTTTGTTAAAATGTTAAGACAGCTTCTAAAATTACTTACCAGCTTTATATGCTAAAGAGTTAGAAGCTGGCACAGACTTCTTGTAACAAAGGTATACACTGGAACCCCACTGAAAGACAAAAGTTTCATCTCAGAACCAGCAAAGATGACAATGAGCAACAGAAATCAAGCATTTTACTCTGTTTACAAACATATCAGACATTTTAAGAAAAAAAAAATCACAGAATAAAATGACTGGCTGCTGAGTGCATGTAAATGACAAAATGAGAACTCACCCCTCTCATTTTACAGAGATTACAGGATTTACATAAAATAACTGCACCACACACCACCACACTACTCTCTGACCTATTTCAATAAAGGAACAGGCAAAAGTAAAGCAGAATTCCACCTTCATGTCTCCTGGTTTACTTAAAAGTGGACTCTTATGGGGAGTTCATTATGGGAAGTCAAGTTCTAATAATCGTAGCTCATAATTTGAAGCTTTTATTGTACTTCTGTAAACTGGTTATTGACACAGTGTTTTTGCAGTTTGTCTAAATAGACTCTACCATTCAAAAAACCTCACTTATTCCACTGCAAGGCAACTAAATGCAAAACAGACTAAACAAAAGAGAACCAATTAAAGCAAAGCACGCTCAGAAACTCTAAGCAGCAACTATCATCCTCACAATGCCTTAGAAACACAGGCATTATGAATAACTAAGAAAAAAGAGTTTCTGATTCATTTAAGAGTCAGTATCCGCAAAGGGTTTGGAAGAGATAATTAAAAAAAAAATTAGAACTTCATTGCACTACTCATAAAGAGCACCTAGACATGAATATGCAAACTGAAGTAGCAAGTAATCAGTATGAAACAGTAATTTTCAACATGAAAGAAAATCAAAGCAACAAAATCTACACAAATGACTTCTCACACATAGTATAAAGGATGAAGGAATTGTGATGTAGTGACAGAACACAACTACACTAAGAAGAGTTCAAGGAGCTCCTCCTTTAAATATATGTGTTGGGCTAAAAAAGAAAAAAGAAAGAGAAGGAAACTCAATCTTACTGATACTCACCATGCCACAGTTTAAATTCTTATCTACCTTACAGAAGGTGTGAGGAGGGGTCTCCCCCTTGCTGGTAACAATGACACAGATATCTGTGACTGCCAGCGAGTTCTGCGGCCGCACGGGAGGCGCCCTGCGGTAGGTGATGAAGATGCGCTGCGAGGAAGCCGAGCTGTTGTTGACGTTGGCACAACGACCGTACGGCGTGGCCTGGACCACCTCGCAGCCCGAGATGATGCGCTCCTTCCCCTCGTAGAGAACTCTGCACACAGCAAGGAAACACCGTCATGTGCCTTCACACAGATACAACATTACTTGAATGAATTTGGAGAAAACCTCCATCCATTAGCAACCCACGTCATCATTGCAACATTTTAACACGCACATCTCATACTGTCTTTCATCATGCAGCACCTGAGGTTGAAGAAATAGCTCAGAAATATTTAAAATTATACTGAACTCTCTGTGGAAACAAAGCAGAAACAAAGCAGAAAAATAAAATCAAGCTACATTGAAAAGGATTTAGTTATAGAATGAGTTGGAATGCTGCACTATCAATGAAAAATAAATACAAATTCCACTTCAAATTGCTTGCAAACATGACAGTGGATAATGTAATCACTAAAACACCTGCTAAGTCTTCTAAAGCTTGGGTTTTTGTTAAATACTTTTGGGGGTTGGGTGGGGTTTTTTTGTTTATTTGGGTGTTTTAAAAAAATATTTTTGGAAAAGCACAACAGAGGACAGAAGTCTGCTTCCCAGATAAACTTTTACAGAAAAAAAAATTCCAAACCCAGTAATAATTGACATTCACAGTTTCAGTAATAACTCTTAAGATGACGAGGTAGGAAGAAAAATACTTTGCTCCTCAGTAAAGGAAGAAATATTAAGTACAGTTGACTGTACTCCTGGAAAGCAGAATATATCTTGCACGGCTGTACAGCAACGTTTGTATGGTGCATGGCTTTTTTTCTTTTTGCAAGATCACTAACTTGGGTCATCATATTCTTAAGAAAAATTGAAAGATCCTTTGCAGCTTCACAACAGCTAAATAAGCTATAACATTTCTTTACCTAATATGAAGCTATTATGAAGTAACTGTGAGAAAATTGTGGAAGTTAAAACATACACCCGAACATTTTTAATGCACAGGTGCTATTACAGGGCAAGCTTTATCTCCCATTCCACACTCAAATAAGCAGTGGCTCCACTTGCTTGGTTCTCTGCAGTACGTATAGAATACTTGTCACCTTAAAATCAGTTTTTATCGTAACAAGACTTGGGATAAAGGTAACATATTAAACCTTTGTACTTTGTGATCTCAAGTTCCTCACTCATAGTCCCTCACAAGATTAAAACAATAAATAACCAGGCAATACATATTTACTGTCCCAAAATACATTTGGTTAAATGTTTGATGAACTAGTACTATGTATGTATTTGAAAAATTCAAAAAGTCATGTGTCAAAGTCAAAATAAGAGTCTTTTTCCATATCCAACAATCCTAAGAAGTTTTAAAAAAATACATGTGATTAAACTTCCAAAATTACTTAAAGACTATTTCCATCACTAAACTGGAATACACAAATACTATTATTTATTACGATTCAACAGAAAAAAACACATATGTTGTCATAGTATTGATGACAGACATGAATTAGTCAAAGAATACTGTAAAAAAGCAAGGAAATCACATGATTTAGGAGTATATTGATGTAGCTACCAGGCTGCCAATTTATTCAACTAGTTCATGAAGGACAATAATATTCAACAATGGTTTCAGTTGTAAAGACTCTGACCATCAGACTTGGCACACTGAAAACAATGTGTACTCTCAGGTACAAAACCAGACTAATGCCAGCATTTCCAAGTTGCAACATTAGTGTTAATATGCTACCTACTGGTTTAAGATATTTATAGAGAAACAAAAAAATACTGAACTACCTCTGAACTACCTCTAAACTAAGTAGTGTTCTGGAAGAACACATACTTGGTTCTTCTTATTGGGTTATCTCCTCCATAAAGTTAAAAAACCTCAAACAAAAGAGAACCCAAACAACTCAGTGTCAGCAGCTCTCAGGCCACATCCATTGTGCATAAGGAGTTTACACGAACTCTTCACATCACTGTCTTACATTAATCGGAAGAAAACAGTAACAGAGTAGTCTCCAACAAAAGTTTCAGTTCAGGTTCATTTCAGTTTCATATGTTTTAAATAAATAAAAAATATAAATTTATTCCAGGAACTTATTCCAGAAAATTTATTATTATAAATTTATTTGTCAGCTGTCAGCTTATGAGAAGGAACACAGCATGAATCAGACTGTCCCAGCAGTACAATTTAGTAAGTTTAGAAGTATTCTAAGAAAAATGCTTTAGGTGTTCAAGACTTTATCAGCGAAGTCACCTCTAACCAAAAGAAAAAAAAAATGAAAGCAACATGTGCCTCTACATGTTCACTAGAAAAGTATTATTAAACCCACACTATTTCCTATCCCCATGCATAGTTCTGAACTTATACAGATACATTATGCCATTGTATCTGCAAGCAAACAGAAGAAAACCACCACCCATGAATCACTCAAATTAAACAATGGTTTTAATGATTCAGAGAAAACATCCAGAAGTGATGCATGAAATACTGAACATGACACTGTATATACAAAGTCCTCCCTGATAGGGTAAGTTTACTTCTACTTGTTTCAACTTCCAAGTGTCTGCCTTTGATTAATTAGTACCGATCACAGTAAGACTTGTTTCCTTCCTTTTTACATTTATAGTTTGGTCTCAATCCTAAGTACACATTATTTTCTACATTGTTCTATCAATGCCAATATAGTTCAATTTCAAGCAAAATGTAAACCAGTTTCCTCTAGATTTTAGGTCATTTGCAAGAAAGACCAAAAGAATTTTATCAGCTCATTGTAAGACTGTCAGACACTGTACATGGAAGTTTCCTCACACCCAGTTTTACTGATTTAAAAGTATACTTCAATTCATCAGGTAACAGAATTTAGAAAGAAGAAATACAACCTTGTGGCTGTTGAGCTAAAACACTTAAACCATAGAAAATTTTGCTTCTGGAAAATCATTTCAAAACAGTCAGACTTTTATGAATGGCATTTGTCTAAGACTGTTGTCCAGTTTGACTCCTCCTTCTCTAGGTCCAAACACAATTCTGTCTCTCTCAGCTCTTAGGCAAAATATGCCTTTGTAACTCCTCTTCCTCTCTTATTTTGCAAGTATTGAATAAAGGAATTTATATAAATATTGTAAGGTCAGAACAGTGGGGGATCAAGCAAAGGGAAAAGACTGATAGACTCATTTATCTTCTATTTCTACTGAGATCTCTTATTTGTCTGAACAAACAAGTTTTAGTTTCATCATTATTACCCACACTGTTCTAAACACCCAGCTGCAGTGGTGGGATTAAGGAACAATTGAAGATGCTGGCTGTTAAGAATATCTTCCAGTTTCTATTACCCTCCTTGAAATTTGAGTTAATTTTCTTTTTTGACATACATCTCTAATGAAGAGGATCGTTTTTTCAATTGATACACTTGCAGACATTTTCAGAAATCAGGTTTATAGAGCACAGAAACCCTAAGCAAATGAAAGCCTCCCATACCACTTAGAAAAAAAAAATCAGAATTTCTTTACTTACATAATGGAAGTTACCTAACTTTTGCATTACTTGTTATTACAAGAACCTCTGCTTCAGACAAGAAGTCTGATATTTTTTCATTTCTATATTAAGTATTATGAATTCTAAAACCACTTGTACTTTTAAAAAAACATTTTTCTGTCAGATTTTTCTTCCATGTAACAAAGAAGTGCTGGGCCTCTAACAGATTCCTAATTGAAGTGTAAAACAAAGAGGTGAGATTTTCTTTCAAAGTCTCACTGCACCTAAAGCAAAATAGATATCAAATCTCAGTTCTTGTCCATTTCTGGAAAACCAGCAAAAAAGAAAAAAAACCAAACGGTGAGGAAAGCAACAGAATGACAGTAACTGAATTACTTCACAGACATAAAAGCTTAAGATACTAAGTTTTACAGCTATGTGTAGGAAAAGGATCTTAGAGATCTTTTATCCTAGGGATGAACCTTTATTTTTCCAACTAATATTTTTTCCAACTAATTAATCTGATTAATTCTGGGAAATGTAACATCCAGAGGCATGGCACATGGCCTAACTATGTGCAAGTAAGTAAGGAATTCACTCTAGCAACTTACAGACACCTCTATTCAACAAGCAGTGGAGAAATACAAAGGAATGGGGATGGAAGGCACAGAAATACCAAACACAAGGACAGCGGCAGACAAACAGTAGAACTATCCCTATCTCCCTCTTCACCAAACAGCATTTGTTTAACTACATTCCCCAAAAATAACACTGAAAAAAATACACAGACAGACACATTCATCAAGAATCACAAGAATGCTGCAAGTATGACAAAATTCAGTTTTATACATACACTAACAACCCTGACATAAGAGTATACATTTCACCCTTTCAAGGGATGCACTCTTCCTGCACGTATTGAGTTCACTCAGTATGTCAGACAGGCTCAAAGGTAAAATATTATTTCATACTGTTTCTTTAATAAAATAACGGAAAACAGTATAAATTTGCCTTCAGACTGAACATGCATCTCTCACTTAAACTCTACTTTTGTGTTCCATCTGAACACAATGGAATTAACAGAAAAAAAACAAAGGAAAAAAGATTGCTCTAACCATCTCTTGCACGTAGTTGCAAAGCAAGAGGAACAGCAGGGGGAGAATATGCATCATTGCTCAGAGAGAAAAGACTGCCATGACGTGTTAGGTGTGACACCCTAACTAGATCTGCCTACAAAAAAAACCAGAATAAATACTATTTGCCAAATTCCATCTTAGGCAACTACTTGCCTATTTTGTTCACAAAATCTCCTGAAGCATCCAAGCTCCTAAGGTCGTGGGAGACACAAAATAAACATATGCTACCCAAATTGTTTCCTTAAAGGCACATGCTGAAGACTGACTTTTCAGGAATTCGTTTGAGGAAATACTCCCTGTAGAAATTCTTCCTTCTGTAAGAACTTCATGAAGGTTAACAAATCAGTCAAAATGTAACTTCACACTGTAGTGTCTCTTCTTGCAGTGCCAGTCACACACAGGGAAAAGATTATGTTAACAATCACTATTTCACTGAAGACTACTGGAACGCAGGTTAGATGATTACAATTAACAGAAGTAAGAATGCACCAGCTTAATTATACAACTCAAAATACAACCCTTAAGAGTGAACTGTCTTGCCACAAAGATGCTTTCATTACTCAGATTTCACTATCAGTTTTCCCATGACTGGACACTGTTTGTCAATAAGCACACAAATTGTAGGTCAAAATTTGGTATGAATGCTTCATGCCCAACATATGTAGACTTCATACCCAAGCATTTAAGCTTATAAATGAAAATAAATAGAAGTATTATAGCATATATATATGCATGATTTTTACTTCCTACTATTTATTTAATAACTAAGTAGGAAGAAAAAGACACGTTCTTTATTTTGCCATAATTGCATGGCATCCCACAGAATGCCACAGCCAGGTTCTATTTTTTTTCTCATTACATCCCCAGTAGTTCTATAATGCCTTATACATTTTTAAGTTTTATCGTCTACCATAAGCATTAAAGTGAATTCCACAAAGTGATAATTTTTGACTTCTGAAGTCAAAATTTTCAGATTAAGCATGTTGATATTTCTGGATTTGGACTACTATATTCTATAAATTAATTCTGTGTTATTCTATCATCTTGCATAAAATTCCAGCAGAGAACTTAATTTCTCATATTTTATCAGCTTCGTCTCTCTCTCCCATCTTTTAAATTAAAACATTATCATTAATTTTAAAAAGACAAGTTCCCTAGAAGACTGATACATTGTTCTACGTATTCTATACAGAAATACACTTTAAGCAATACAGATTCAAACGGCACTTTTGAAGAAGTTTTCTCACATCTGTTTTCACCATCATCTGTGAAGAGTAAGATTTTACCCTTATTGAAGGAGGAACTGAACTATAACAGAAATCTCACCCGATGTCAGTAAGAGGTGGTTTGTCCCGGCCTCTCTTGTAGCAAAGAAAAAGTTCAGGACTCTTTAGACTTCCATAGTTTAAGTTGGCTTGGAGGGCTGTAGGGGTAGCCTCAACACAGGTGTATCCCTCTGGGACAGTTTCACCAGCTGATTTAATTATCACAGCAATGTCAGTAATTGGAGCCTTGGGACCAGTTGACTTTGTTTCATGTCGGCTGATTTCTTGGTCCAGGAGGTTTGCTGTGTCTGTGTCAGTGAGCCCTGCCACTACGAAATAGTCAGCCACTCGAGGACCTTTGTCTTCTATCATGGTTATGTCAGCACTTCCTGGGGAAAAGAAAGAGAGAGAACTCAAACACTCTGCTTTCAAACTCAAACCCTTCTCTCAACAACTATGAGAATTTAAAACTCTTGAAAAAGAGTTTTGCAAATAGAAAAATCCTTATATACAGAGTTCATGGAAATGCCAAAACAAACTTTGACTTCTGCTGCACAAAAAAAGATACTGAAAGATATTGCGGGTAACCAAATTTCAGTCATAGCACCACGGCAGTAATGTTTTAGAACAAGCAAGTTTAAGTGAGGCATAGGACAGCTCAAAGCTCTTAACAGCAGCTGCACAGAAAATTGCTTCATGTTACCTATTAGAGTGTCCAAGCTGTTGGCAGGCTATACACTGACAAAAGTATCCCAATCTAAAAGCAATGGCATATTTTTCTGCCATTGCTTGTGAGCAATTTGACAACAGAATCATGTTTTTTTTTGGTTTGTTTGGTTTGGTTTGGTTTTTTTTTTTTGACAGAGAAAAAACAATTGAAGTACAGGGTCACCTCTTTATCTTCTGCATAATTCATCCATTTTGTTTTATAACATAGACCTTACAGAGCAGCCTTGAGACATTCAGCTGGCAACTGTAACATCTGGAAGTCATTTACAAAAATCACACATCCAAACCCACATTTCCTCAGCTGATCAGGCAGTACACATCACTGTCCAGCTGCACATTCCAGATCTGGAATGAGTTGTTCTCCTAACACCACTGATGTTCACTAAGCATACAATGTTAAAGCAGTGAAACGTTTCGATTAACATGATTTATGCTGCCGTTCTTATCCTGCTCTTTCTTACTGACATTATATTCAAAAGGTATTTCCCATCTTCACAGTACACAAGACTTTTAAGACTTTTGATAATAAGTGTACTAAGAACTCATCTGAGGCAAAAATCAGTTGTCCATCCTGCGTATTTGCTAAGAAATTTTAGCATAAGATTATGCAACTTGGATGCCAAACACTATATTGCAAGCTACTGTAGCATGAGATCAAAGTAGGGAGGGGAAGGCATATAACTTCATGTAAATTTGTTGTACCTCTATATTCTGACTACAGTTTTTATTTTCTTACACTGAAATAACAATCAATTTTCAAATCCCTTTGAATCTGAAAGGTGACACACCTGCACCCTTTAAAATATTTTTGCATAATACTTTTCACACTGTCACTACAATGGTCTTTAAACACTGGCTAACAGCTTTGTAGGGCAATCCATACAGAGACACAGAAGAGTTTGGCTCCCTTGCAAAGGACAAAGCCATGGGACAGTTATTTATGTGACTGGATTTATGCCTAAAACATGTGGATGCCACATCAACAGGAACAATAAAAGGTTTATTCAATTTGTCAGGTTCTAATTTCCTCGTTCTTCAGGTGCCTAAGTCTCCAGAAGAACAAGGAAATTACTCCAGAGATACAGCTACCTGTGATCACCTTTAGGTACAAACTTAGTTTACTTTTACTGTCATAAAAAAGCATGAAATCAGCAATAAAGTGCCTTACAGCTAAGCAAGTCAGCAAGAAATGCAGGGAGTGTGGCTTCAACTTCATCTCCATAAACTGGTCTTCAGTTTAAAGGTCCCTCCTCACAACTGCCACTGCTCGTTCCCACCTTCGCTTCTGTCCGGAACTATACTTTGTGCAAACACATAATGAACTGGAACAAGAAATTGCTCTGGCTGAATGCTAACCTGGCAGAGCCTTAGTGTTCAACCAGAGCAGTTCTCCAGTAACTGCCTGTGTCAGCACAAAAGCAGTAGCAGTATAACCCTTTCAGCAGCAGCGATGAGTTACATTGGATTAATCATAAAACTGCAAAGACTAAAATGTTTCTGTTTGCCTCTCAGATGCGTGGAATTGTTCACAGAATTACAAAAGCAAAGAAATAAACCATGCACTCTCTGCTCCTCTTAAAAGAAAGCCCTGAGCTAGAACATCTTGCAATCTGTGAAATACCCTTTGAATTGAAATCAAATTACTGGAAAAAAACTGATAAAAATAGCAAAATGGTTGGTATCCTACAGTTTTTGATTTTTTTTTAACCCAAAACCTTAGTTAAACGTTCCAGCCTTTATTAACTGGGTCACGTTCACACAAGTATCATGTACATGGTATCATGGTATTATGTACATGGTATCATGGTATCATGTACATGGTATCATGTTCTCTCAAACAACATTAAGATCGTGGCCTACATTTACTTTTAGTACACAGCAGGAAAAAAACCGAACAGTAACAATAATATCCTACATCAAAAACCTCACAAGCGTTTATACTTTAATCACAGCTCAAGTTCCTGGAATTGCACTAATGTTATCCTCAAATATGCTTTAAAAAGAGAACTTAGTTTTCCTGGGAAAACAGAGGGAGGAAAATTTAAAAGCACTTGAACAAGTAAATACCAAGATTTGGAAAGTTAAAATGCAAACAAAGAGAATCCTTTGCTAAATTTTCATCAGTGGGGATCAATAAAACTGTAGCAATTAGTTGCTAAGGAGCATACACTTGTATTTCCTTGTGTACATTACACTTTTCTCCTTGCCATAGCTATATTTTACCTCATAGAAACTCTTGGTAATGTGTGGCAGGCAAAAGCCAGAGTCACCAGACAATTCAGCTGAGATACTTGGCACAAAAGCTTTGTATGTCAGCACAGCATTTAGTGAGTTTTTCAAAATGTTCCGAGTCTCTCAAAACAGTTCCTTTTCCACAAGGATAAGTAAGGTTTCAAATAAGCACTACAAGTCAGCTCTTCAGGAATTTGTTCTCCAGTTTCAGAAAGACTTAAAGAAACAGGATCACTCAAAAGAGACCTGAAATTAATAGCTCTTGTTTAAGCCATAGTGATCTTCACTAATGCAACAGTTTTAAAAACATAAATAGACAAAGAATTAGCAGCCAGCCACCAACACAAACAGAAACAGCAGAATTCATCAAGCCCAAGAATACTCTGCCTTCAGAACTGCAGGGAAAAAAAAACATAGGATTTGTGGAGAACAAGATTAATCCACCACTATTTTCCATTATTTTGGTGATGACTCACACAAGAACAAGTATGAACACTGCTCCTCTTAACAGACAAGGGAACAAACACTCTTCTAAGAGTCCATCTATTCTAAGTTTTATCAAAGCAACTTTTCCAGAGAAGAAATTCAAAAGCTACTGTCCTCTTTCTGGCATAGTTCTGTACACCACAAGACTAAGAGAAAACCTCAACATTTAGAAAATATTGGGATTTCTATTGTAACATACAACAGTGTGTTTCCTTGCAGGAAAAAACTTAAATACCAAAAAAAAAAATTCTAAAATGAGAAGTTGCTATCTAATGTTGGACAAATGGCAACACAGGATATATTGAAAAGAAGTCAACACACATGTTCCATGAAAGATCTTGTTTTTGAAGTTTACAAAGACACTTAATTTTAAGCCAAATAAACTGAAAACAAAAATTGTGAATTCTATTTTAAGAACATGAGCAATACTGTTTGAGGAATTACAAACTCCAATGTCCATATGGACCCAAACAGTCTTTGAAAAAACTGTTTATGGGAAGTTAGTTTTCCAATTCAATCAGAGTCCACAATCGGAAAATTTGCTGTGAGCAGTTTAGGAACAAAATTGGTTTTTGAAATAAAGGAAGGGAAAAAAAAAGAAAAAAGAATTCAGAATAAAAGATGCACTTTTAACCTCCACCCCCTGCTCCCCTGCCATGTTTTTCTAAAAGGAATTCCCATGGGTAGTAATTAGTTTTGTGCATGAAAAACAAAACCAGCCAGCACAGATCATACTTTAAGGCACTTAGTACATCTAGCCTAAGATGAAATTTGTTCATCAAAAATATGCAGCAGTGAAGAAAATAATATCTTTTCAATGCTAAATGCCAGAAACGTGACAAAGTGTTCTCTCCCACAATTCACTTAAGGTTGGCTGCATTAGGAACATAATCATTTTTCTCACAATCGAAATGCAACTTTATAATTCTTCATAAAATTCTAGCAAAAATATAGTTAAGTTGCTATTATCTTTAAAAATGTCACTGACCTTTTTTAAGGAGAGACTTCATAGGGAAATTGCCTTGGTGAAAAGGATTCCATTTTTATAAAATCAATTTTTTATCATTTTTGAAAATATAAGTTAGAAAATGGTTCACTTATTTACTTGTCTCTAAAGCTCCAGTTAGATTCTAAAAAGGTTTTAACTGTCAAATTATCCTCTAAAAAGTCTACAAAGAAAAGTTAACAAGTGTCCTAAAGAAAAGGAAGCATAAGCTTTGCAAAACTGCATACAGAAGCAACCAAGGGAAAGGGTTTGTTACAAACACCAATCTGATAATGTGTATACAAATACCAACAACCTTCAACTAACAAGAAGGCAGCATACTTGGAAAACTCACTCCAGAGTAAGAATAAGACCTGGATTCAGAAATAACTGGTTTTAAGGCTTATATGCAAGCAAATCCTTGAGTTTTGCTTATTCCTTTCAGCTCCTGGAAAGAAGTGGCACAAATGCTGCTATCTCAGTGTACAAAACCAACAAAATAAACTTATGTCTAGAGTGTGTGTGGATATCAAGGGGTATCTTTTCAGTTATGTGTTCTCAAGAAAACTCAGCACGAGGCTCAAGAGGCCAACTAGCATAATCTTTACTCAGAAAAATCAAGTTGGTCTTAAAACCCTTGAATTTCCACTTCAGGAAGCACTCTACTACCTGAAAAGGTAGCAATGTCTGTAAATGATTAATGGCTAACATATGACATTGTGATTTATTAAACTCAAATCTTCTTTCACATACTGACATTATCCACAAACTACAATGTGTGGAAATGACTACTTAAGAAGTACTTGCATGCCTGTAACCTGCATATACAGATGACTGAGAAACTTAGAAAGATGCGTTCTTTCCTTCATAACTAGAAATATTTTTGTAACCAGAGTGCACAGGAAATTAGTTTTATTCCAGACTGAAGAATAACTTCAGCACTTTTTGTTCACTGAGGTTGAAACATCTATTTTGTAAACAGCCTCCACAGTTAGAATTTTAAGCAAGGTAGATGTTAAAATTAACTCAGGACTTCTGTACAAATCTTTAACTTAGCAAGTGAATTCTACTTGGCTACTGAAAGTAAAGAAGTTAAAAAAATGCACATGCACTCTGCTCTGACATTTACTTTTAAAATGAATCGACCTAAAGATTATTGAAAACACTGAATTTACTATGCTAGTTTAAGAGAGAAAGACATTTCTAGATAGATAGAAGACAGTGCATTAGGAGGTCATCTACAAGACTTGTAAAACTTATTGGCTACAATCTGAGTAAGAGAGGAGCCTTGTTTCTCAACCACTGCCCTAGGCAAAACTTCATAGACAACACAATGACTACCACAGGCACCTCACTCCTCAGTACAGAAATACAACTGTGTGAACAAGTCTTTATGAAGGCAAGTTCTCTATTATTTCCAAGGAAATAATCAAAAGACAAAAAGGGTATACAGATTCTGAAAATACAGACACTTTTCCTGGAGTGCAAAAGAAGGGAGATATCTCATTCTTTATTCATACAGACCATTGTTTATCTTGTACTGAGATTAAATAGCACTAGTTGGAGAGGAATGGGAAGAACAACGTTTTCCCTTTGTTTTCATTGATGCCAGCTAAATCTTTATTTTATAACAAAACAACCAGTGCAGAATTTCTTTTAATCAGTGAATTTGGAAGTGTGCCTTAAAACACATAAAAGGTATTACAGAGTACGCACATACCCCTCGGAATGGCACATTAAGAAACAAGCAAGAGACAAGCACCTTGGGATAAACAGTTTCAGCTACCTGTTCAAGCTGAAAAGAGAAAAAAATTAAAACAATATCTGTAACTGCCTTTAAACACGTTTGAAGAGGTTAAAACACTGTCAAACCCAGCAAAGATATAGAGCTGGGCTGCACTAAGCCTTCAGCTTGTCACCCTTTCTTCTGCACACATTTAAAATACCTGAATCACAAAATGATTTGGGTTAGAAAGCAGACTGACATTATACACCATCTAGTTCCAACCTCCCTGCCATGGGCAGGGACACTTTTCAATAGACTAGGCTGCTCACAGCCCTACCCAACACGTCCTTGAACACTTCCAGGGATGTGGCATCCACAGCATGGATACCCCAATTCTCTGGGCAAGCTGTGCCTCACCACCCTCATTGTGTCTTATGCACAACCTAAACTGCTCCTCTTTAACTTTAAAATTGGTGTCACTTAGTCTGTGACCTACAGGCCTTGGTAAAAAACTCTTCATGTAGAATTTCAAATCAGAGAAAAGTGATAAAGATAACAGCATGACAAAGCTGGTAGCAAGAAGCAGATGATGACAGATGATCAAAACAGACCAATTTTTGTAGAAGCAGGTGATCCTAAATGAGAATTATGAAGTTTAATCATATGGGGTAAAAGAAAGTAGAACCTGGAGGCCTGAACATAGCAAATTTGATCAGCAGTGAGGATTTAGACACTAAAAAGTTTTGTCTCTAGGACTGCTCATAAAAATCAAATCCAAATCCAAATGCTAAAGGGCTCTATTACTGGATATAGTGGTTAGTATTAATACTATGAAGACAATTTTTTAAAACTTTACTTTAGTGAAACACAGCAACAGTACACTCCCTTTGGCTTTTTTTTTACCTCATTCCTAGCAGTATTCCGCAGCAACAGAAGCAGTGAAGGTGGTTGTCAATGTTAACTCTACTAAATAAATCTGCATGACTGTTCTTGTTCTTGTTGCCTCAATTTTTGTCTCTAGATTTCAAGACCAGAAAGCTGATAGTTGAAATCACTCTGAAAAGCAGTAAGGAATGCAATTGTACACTATACCAGGCAATCAAAATATTATGTACTGGTTTTTTTGGTGGTTTTTTTTCCTAGACACAGAATACAGTTATGATTCTAACACACTCATGTATCTACACAGCCTTAAATGTACACAGCAAGTGCTTAAATGTACACAGAAGTGTAAACAGTCCCCACTGTTACCATTTAACAATCAGAAGGTACTGCAGCTGGCACTCGAGCAGCTTGTCTGTCTCAGCATACCTTTCACTGCTACTGCTCACATCTTTGGGCTTGCCCGTATCAGACTCACTTTTAATCAAACCCATTTCCGCTCAGATAAGTGTGCAAGTCCAGCTTACGCATTTCACTTTCACAGCAGAAATCAGACCTTCCACGCACAATACAGATAACTTAAAATTATAACAGAATGGAACATTAAAAACTAGACTATCCTACGAAGTTGGGTTCAAGAGGAATTAGTGAGCAAGGAAGTTATCAAACATTTAAAATCGAACTTGCAGCACACAGGGAAGTCACACGGACATATCTGTACATAAGTTCTTTGACACACATTTTACAATGTGTAAGATTATAAAGTGTATCTGTATATACACACACATACACACTCTCACAAAAGACAAGGTAAGGCAATATTACTTCCAGCACATCATTAGCACTGAACAGGATTAAAATAGAAAAAAAAAAAAAGTAGTCCACAAATTATTATCCAGTCAGTCAACAGCAAGAGAAAAAAAATTAAAAATGTTTTTAAAGATTTTCTTTTTTGGATTGCATATCAGAATATAATAAAAATTATTGAACAAAGTAACAGTTACAGTCACTTGACACTTTAGAGATGCACTGCCCACCTTCTACCTGTCTTAACACAACAAGCTGTGGAACAGGAATGGCTGGATGTCACTGGCATTTTGGTCTGAACACGCAAATATGCAAATACAGGACCATTCCTTCCTAGCAGTTTTCAAGTAAATATTTGAGACTATCATAATGGCACAACTGAAATGTATTACAATCTACATGGTGACTGTCTTACAGAGGCCTCTAATACTGAAAAAATAATCTTAAGGACAAGGTGAAAGATAAAAAGCTTGCCAATTACATCTTAATGAAGCATTCCTACAGGATAACTTAGGACTGAGTTAATTGAACTTCATCCAAAAAATAACCTGGATCAAGGTCTGGTACTGAAAACAATCTAGACTAGCTTTTTGCATCAGATAGTTAAATTCTTGCAAATTTGAACATATGCAAAGAAAAAAAAGTGGATTCTGCAGTTGCTGTTTGTGCACCAGATTGTTTTCTGACTGCACATGGACACAAAAATTAGGCAAAAAAATTCATGTAATGAGCCTTGATGGTCAAGTTCTCTAAAGCATTCCAAACAGATCAGGCCACTACAGTAGGAAATATCACAGCAAATCACCCCAGGTAAGCAAATACCGTAGAAGCAAAGCCATCAAGCCTGGAAAAAATCTCATGACACAGCAGGGTTTTTTCCCTCCACCTGTACAAAGAACAGTTTTCAAAGCAACAGACTGTGAATGTTTGAGAACAAAACCACTTCTGCATTAAGCTTTTGGTATGTCAAACATAGTTAATACACTTAACACTGGAAAAACTCTGTATTCTATAATTTGATTAAATAAATAAATCTTAACATCAAATTACAATAGTTGGAACCCAAATACCAAAGCCTAGAACACTACAGATGAGAAATGCTAAAATGTTTTTCATGCTTTACCTGTTATTCCTACAATAACCAAAAGACAACAATTCTTTTTAAAAACTTGGACAGGTATTTGGTGTCTTTTTCTGGCAATTTGCTACTAACATTTGTGTGAGAGCCATTAAAAAATGCACCATTCATATAATGGCAAACAGGTGTCTGTGTTCTTCCAGTGTAGATGAAGTAAACTGACTCTGCAAATCCAGTATTGTAATAAGTGATAATCACATGGCAATAAATACCTAGTTTTCTCAATCATATACAGTTTGCCACTTATGCAACAATTTTGTTACTGAGAAGTCTTACAGCTTTTCAGACATGTTTTTAAAAATAATGGAGGACACTTTGGCCTTAAGCAAAATTCATAATTGTCCCCTATTACCTTGAATTTTTTTTTTCAGTTGCTATGTTTGCCTGTCCGATATGCAAAGATTATCAAAGGAAGTGAGGAAACTAGCCACAAATTTTCAGGTTTATATATAATAAATTAAAAATAGTTAGAAAAGAAATCTACTAACAATTTAAGGTTTGTCTTAAGAAGTAGAACTGTGCTTTTAGTCTGATTTTTTTTCTGATTGCCAGAAAAACCAGTTATCACTGCTGCAAAAACAGAGGGGCAGTGATGCAATGATAGAAATGCCTCCTGTATCAAACAAAAAGCTTTCAGAAGCAAAGTTTTGTGACAGTAAGTTGAATAGCTACTTATTAATTCAAAATGGCTGAAAATATCACCAAGTTAATGGACCCTGTACTCCAGGACACTCAGTGGTCTGAAAATTTGGTCCTCAGAAAAATTCTGAGTTAAGAGAAAAAAAACCCCTCCCTAAATCTAAAAAATACCCAACCTACTTTAGACCACCCAGGCTACTTCTACCATATTAATATTCAACAGCTGAGTTTTCCTATTGGACAGTAAATTCATGTTGTCCAATGGTATAAAAAACGGAGCAGTTATAGATGTGGGAAGTCAAAACTCAAATTCAGAACTGACCTACACAGTCTTGAGAAGCAGCTGGAATCAATGAAAGCAAGTTTGGTACCAGTAAATTAAGTTCTATTGCCAAGGACACAAAACAGATATGGAAGAGATATGAGACAAGGGAGAATGATAATCAACAAACAGTCCAGCTACACTCATTTAATAAACCAGTTTAATCTTGTTTCATCAGTGTTGTAACTGTTTTGTTATATAAGATGGTAGCTACTGCAAGGACTGCAAAGAAAATGGTTTAAAAGAGAAAAATTAACAATAATAACAACAATAACACAGTTCTCAGAGCAAGAAAAGTACTTTATAAAATGCACTCACTGCCCCAGTTGAAAGCTTTAAAGGTTAGCCATGCTCGGTATTATGTAATGAGTGAAACATCTGCTGCCCTGGAAAGATTCTTTGTTAGAGAACTCTTTCTGTAATTGGAAACTCCTTTGGAAAAAAGCCAAATATAGTAGCCTAAAACAAAAACAAAATAGCAAAGAAAAAATCAAAAGACAAAAAGTCCAATGGTTAAATTTCTTCTGGGACCCCAAATCTCCAAGATTGCTTTTTGTAGTTATTTTGGTGCCTATTTCAGCTGGGGTGAGTGGCAACTACAATTAGGCTTTCAAAGGTCAAAGGAGAGAAGAGAGAATGTTGTTTCAAATTCACCTGAGAGGTTACTCCAAATAAGCTATAAGAATCAGAGATATTCTCTTTCTTATTGCTCTCTCTACTCAGCATTGAATTAGTTAAGTATTAACACTGAAATTACTTTGCCAGAATCTCCATAGAGATTTGCCAGATCACAGAATCATGGTTTGATTTGATTTCCGCTAGCCATCTACAATCAGCCATATGTCACTTGAAATTATCACCTAAGGGCTCTGCAAAACCAGAGTGAAAAACCCACACACTGGTTTTGGAGAACACAATTTTCCTCATTTCTTGTCTTTCAGTAAAAAAGCACCACAGCAGTAAGGCATTCTTCTCCTCTGTAGGTCTTTTCACTGACAGCTTCATCACACCAAACACAGGCTGCTTTACTGATACATTCAGAGCCTTGCAGCCTATCCTCACCCCACTGGAGTCTTCTTGTGCCTATCAAGAGGTATGACTCCCATTTTGGTTGGCCTGTGATAATCAGACTCAAACCACTCGCCTTCAGCATTTTTGTTCTTCCTCAGCTGCTTTTCAAGCTTGGTGGGAACTTATTAACACTTCAGAAGTCTGTCTTTTAATCCCCTTGCCAGCTCCTCATTAAGAAACTCTCGTTTGCCAAGATGTCTTAAAATTAAGTCCAAACCACACACTTGACAGCAGTTAGAATATTCATGCTTTTGGCCTTCAGCTGCAGAAGTGCACTACTTTTACAGACACATGTATCAATAAATATTTTCCTCAAACATGAAAAAAAGCTATCAAGGGTAGCAAGCTTGAGATTCTCTGCCATGAATTCCTAACACACACCAGACATGATAAATGTGAAGTCTGAGACTACACCTGTTTTGAGCCTTCTCTTACTATCATCATAAGATACTCAAAATACCTATACTGTATTACTCAACACACTGTGGAGTTCTCAGACAAAATGGTTACAGGGAACCTGACTTTGTGAGACAAACTGTACAGATTTTAGGCAGTAGAAGAAGTCAAATCATTGGTATGCCAAGAGCATACCATTAATTTCTGTCCTAATTTAACACATGCCGTTGTCTTTGTATTTTAAATATTCTTCATGCTTGTTTTTATGGTTTTGTGGTTTTTTACTGTTTTGATGTACAATATATTTATGGATTTAATAACTGATTTAGTAATATGCTTAAAATACAAACCCCTGGTTTCCTAAAGCAGGCTACAACTATCATGAAAACATTTTGCAATTGTTAACATTCCTATTTCCCATTTAACCATTTAGGAATGAATTAATTTGATTTACTTAGAGACCTGACCTCAGACTTTTCCAATTTTTTTTTGCAATCCCAAGATTTGATCCCACATGACTTACAAAACAGGACAGTCCTGGTGCTCTTTTGCTGCAGCATGAACAAAACGTTTGAGATGCCTTACATTCATTTTTCTGCACAAGGTGGAATTCACTATTTCCTCCTTTGCAAAAAAAAAAAAAACACCAAAAAAAACACCAAAAAACAAACCAATAACAAACAAACAAACAAAAAAAACCCCACCCAAAAACAAAAAGCCAAAACAAACCAAAAAAACAAGCCAACCAAAAAAAAACCCAAGCCCAAAATCAACAAAACCACCAAAACAACCCCATCAAACCCTCCCCCACCAAACCAAAACCCAAATAAAAGACCACCAGCTAAAACCACCAAAAAACCAAACACCTATCCCAGCCCTCACAATGTGCTCCCAAGTATTCAGCAGTGGAACGTACTCATTTTCCTCCAGTGATACTGCTCCCCTGCACACTTTATCATATTGCTGGTTTTTGGAAGGGATGGGTGGGATGAGAGTTCTAGAGTCAGAGGATTTACCTTGGAGATGGGCTACCATCATTTTAGTCCCTGCTCAAAAGAGAGAGCATAAACCTGTCCTCTGTGATAGCTTTAATCTTTCACTTTTT
>VXBR01002026.1:0-86705 GCA_013400215.1 Cisticola juncidis | reverse complement strand
GGGACCCCCGAGCTGCGGGCACGGGTACCTGCGGCGGGACCCCCGAGCTGCGGCCCCGTGTCCCCGCAGGCGGCCCCTTGTCCCCGCTGCGGCTTCGGTGAGGTGTTGGGTTGTACCTGGAAAAAAGTAGTAAGGAAGGAAACTTGGTGATCTCAGAATGTTCTAATTTGGAAGAGACCCGCAAGGGTCATCGAGATTCAGCTCTTCCTATACAGGACAGCCCCAAAAATCAAACCGAGAGCACTGCCGGAATGCTTCTCGAACTACGTCGGGCTTGGTGCAGGCTTGGGGAGCCTGTTCCAGTGACCAGCCAGTCTCGGGGTGAAGAACCTTTTCCTAATATCCATCCTAAACATCCTTAACACAGTATCATATCATTCCGTCGGATCCTGACACTATTCACCAGAGAGGAGATCAGCATGCCTTCCATTTCCTCTTATGGGGAAGCTGTAGACTCAGGTGAGGTATCCTCAGTCTCCTCCAGGCTGAACAGACCAAATGACCTCAGTTTATCCTTGTATGGCAGTGATCATTTCAGCTACCTACCCCGATGAGACTGCACTTTGTAGGCGACTCTTATTAAACAAATAGCGCTTCGCACGTTTTCTGAAAGATATAAAAGTGTAGCGATGTAGACAAGGTCAGAGGAGATTGCCTTGGGTGAATGGAAGATGGTAGACACAGTTTTTCTGTATTTTAGTGAGGTTTTTTGCATTTGCAGCATCCTTCTGGAGAAGTTGTCCAGTTGTAAGAGGACTGGGTTCAGAGCTGGCTGGAGGGCAGAGCTCAAAGGGTAGCTCAAAGGGTAGTTAGTGTGGCAGCAGCTCATCAGCAGTGTTCCTCAGGGTTCAGTTCTAGGGCCAGTCCTGGGTGACATTTTTATCTGTGACCAGGAGGCAGGAGTTGAAAGCACATTTTGTATGTTTGCTGATGATACTAAACCGGGTGATGCTATTGGCTCTCTTGGGGGACTCTTTGGATGCAGAGCAATCTGGGCATATCAGAGGATTGGAAAATAATCAGGGTCATGATGTCTAACAAGAACAAATACCACATTTGGCACCTGGGCTGGAGCAACACTGGACACAATTACAGACTGGGATAGGAGTGTGTGTAGAGCAGCCCTGCAGAAAGGGATGTGGGGGTGCTGGTGGGCAGCAGCTCAGGGTGGGTCAGCAGTGAGTGCCCGGGCAGCCAGGAGGGCAAACCCCACCCCGGGCTGCAGCAGACACAGCAGCACTGCTGTGCTTGGGATCATCCTCCTGCATTCAGCCCTGCTGGGGCCTCACCCTGAGTCCTGTGTGCAGGGCTGGCCCCACGGGCTGAGAAGGATGGGAGGGGCCTTGGATGGTCCAGAGGAGGGGAAAAAAAGGGTGGTGAAAAGGCTAGAAGGAATGTCCTGTGAGAAGCCGCTGAGGACTCTGGGTTTGTCTAGTTTGAAGGAGTCTGAGGGGTGACCTTATTGCCCTGAACAGCTTCCTGAGAGGGGATGAGGAGAGGGAGGTGCTGATCTCTTCTCCCTGGGACCGAGTAACAGGCTGAATGGGAATCATTCAAAGCAGGAAAGTTTAGACTGAACACTGGGAAGCATTTCTTGACAAAGAGGGTGGTCAAACACTGAAACTGACTCCTTAAGGAAGTGGTCAATGTCCTAAGCCTGTCACTTTTAAAGAGGGTTTTGGATGGTGCCATCATTAAAGGACTTTAGCTTTCAGTCAGCCTGGGAGTGGTCAGGCAGTTGGACTAAATTATTGCTGTGTCCCTTCCAAGAGGAGCTATACTATAGTACTCTATTTGGTTCTACCCTAAGCTTTCTTCCTTTCTGGCTGCAGATTTTATACCATGTCTCAGCAGTTCTGACATCCATCAGATGTTCTGTTCTGGTTTTATTCAGTAACTGACTAGGAGGATCAAAGGGTGTTTTAGCGTGTCCATTTTTTTTTCTCAATTCTTGATTGAATAAAGTACTATAAAAAATCACTGAATGGTAGATCTGCCATAAAAAATAAGATGACCATCCTTTGGTAGCACTTAGTCATGGTATTGCTCGTGGCATCCTTAAATTTCACCCACACAAAGGAAGGGTTGAGGCTAAGATAAAGGCAGCTAATTTTTGTCATTTTGAACCAGAGAGGTTAGCTCTAATCTTTGCATCTAAAGAAGTAGTGGGTTGGGTTTTTTTCCTGGAATACTATGAGTTTCTGGATCCATTCTGCCCTTTTTGTCTTTTAACCAAAGCAGATAATCTAACCATCAGTGTTTGTTTGGTTTTTTTTTCCAAAGATAATCCTCTAAATCATGCATGTGTCAGGCAGCTTGTTACTGACCCTGAAAACCAATAATTTAAGAATTTTATGTTCTAGCAAATCACTCTTTTAAATTTCTATCTGAGTAGCAAAAAAATCCCCCTCTATTCAATGTAGTTTTGGATAGTTTTCAAAAATTGTCTTGACTTTGATTAATCACCAATTCACAAAGTTATGCTCCAGGTAGGCTTGATCCTTTAAAATCATTGGAGCAAATAATTTGTTTATTTTGAGTTCTTGGTATTAAAAGTACCTTCCCTTTTCATATTTCTGACACAACAATTTCAAATTCAAATTTCTTCATAATTGCTGGAAGATTTAATTCCTCAATACTGTTGTTGCTTCCAGTCATATGAATTACGGAAATGACATCAGAGACCACTTTGTCTTCTCTGGCTTTTGGAATTGACTGATGGAGTAGGAGTTGGATCTATAAATGGGGTAGTGAAAATGAATAAAGGGATGGTTGCCTGCTGCCCCAGGGAGTTCTGCTGATAGCAATATGTTAAAAATTGCATGAGGTAATTAATGCTATCATTCTAATATGCTGAAGATCACTGTTTACTTTTGAACAATCATAGCTGTATTCTGTATTTCTTTCCATATAAGACAAAAAGCTTTGAATCCAAGTGTTCTTATTGTGAAGCTGGTTATTGTTTCACAATTTATTTGCTCAGAATGTATGGTATGGGTGGGAGCTGAAGATCCACAGGCACTCTCTGGCTTTAGTCATTTAATCAGTGACATACAGAGATGGGATAAACATAAAATCATTGTCATATACAGCTTCAGCTTAAAACATGTATCCTGTAATTGGCAACTGTATTTCAGCAAACCCATCTGTTGGAAAATCACCATATTGTCTGAACGTGTCCTGATTTCAAGCCGGTATTATAAACTTTTTGCTAGTTGTTATGTGTTACGAGATCAAAACCTAAATTAGGCTATTCTTGCTGGAAAGGTCTTCTTGAATACCATCAGGGGAGGATAAGGATCCCTTTCTTTATATTAATTATTTTAAAATTAATAATGCATGCTCTTTAAAATACAGGGCCTAAATTCAAGAATAGTTTGAAATTATTAATTTTTAAAAAATCTGGCTATCTTGATCTTTTCTGCATAAGATGTGGCAGGATTTTTTTAGATACTTATCTTTCAAAGGCTTTCTCAGTATATTTTTCTAAAAAATATCACATACCCTTTCCTTGTAAAAGCTCTCACTTAGAGTCTCTCTGTGTCCTCTTTAGAAGGCAACAGGTCTTAGAATGACTTTCAAAATGTTTATGATTACCTCAAGTATTATTTCTTCTACAAGTCCTCAGTAGCTGGAAAAAAAGGTCATTCCTGCTAAAAAGTATTGAGCATGATACCTCTTGGTTATGGCTGCACGTAGAAAATGCACAGAAAGCACAAGATTGTTGCAATGTCTGTTTTTGCTAGGACTCACTTCTGTCTGTGTTCTGCTGTTATATTTGGCTCTGGGGTTTTTTAGCAGGTTCCTGGGTTAGCTGTCATACAACAGTCACTTCTCTGTACTCACAGAATGTTCTGTATGCTGTTGCATGTTGAACTGACTGATCATTCCATGTGAGCAAAAAGGCACAAAAGACAGTAATTTTAAAGTACATTCAGATGTGTGATTTATGTAATTTATGTGATTTTTATCCACCTGTAATTGCTGAGATAACTGATCCTTCCTAATAGGAATGTCTCTGAACATAAATTCTGTTTTAAAGTTCAGGTCAGTATATGTTGACTCACTTTGTCCCTCACTTACCTAACCCAACTTCTTAACTATAAGTACTTTTTAGGTCTTAATGGCTGGTTTTAGTAACACAACCTTATTTTTCTTCATTTTTCAAGAAAAACCCACTTTTTGGAAATGAGAAAACTCTTATTCTTGAGCAAAACCTTGCCCAGATCAAAAGATCTGAGTTGACTTGATTGAAATAAATAGGTACTTTCACAAAGACTAAATAGGACCTTTTAATTTAGGGAAAAGAAACAAAAAAAAAAGTCTGGAATATAATGCCATACAAATTGCACCTGTGTTGGGGAAATCCGTGGTGTAAATATAGGCTTGAAGATGAACAGATGGAGAGCAAGTGGGTGAGAGGCTGGACACAACCCAGCCATGGGCACTCATAGCCCAGAGAGTCACATGAGCCCTGTGGGCAGCAGAGGAGGGAGGGGATTCTGCTCTGCTCTGCTCCGCTCCGCTCCGCTCTGCTCTGCTCTGCTCCGCTCCGCTCCGCTCTGCTCTCTGTGCTTTGTTCTCTGCTGAGAACCCACCTGCAGTGCTGCACCCAGCTCTGGGGTCCTAGTACAGGAAGGACATGGACCTGTTGGTGAGAGTCCAGAGGAGGTATAGAACACCTCTCCCAAGAGAACAGGCTGAGAGAATTTGGATTTTTCAGCCTGGAGAAGAGAAAGCTTTAGAGTGACCTTATTGCAGCCTTCCAGTACCTGAAAGGTGCCTACAAGAAATATGGAGAGAGACTGTTTACAAGAGCATGTACTGACAGGACAAGGAGGAACAGATTCAAACTGAACAGATTTAGATTAAATATCAGGAAGAAAAATCTTTACTGTGAGGGTAATGAGTCACTGACACAGGTTTCCCAGAGAAATTGTGGCTGCCCCATCCCTAGGAGTGTTTATGGCCAAGCTGGATGAAGGTCTGACCAACCTGTTCTAGTGAAAGGCGTCCCTCTCTACAGCAGGGTGTTTGGAAATAGATGATCTTTAGGGTCCTTTCTAAACCAAGACATCTTATGATTCTATGAAACTCAGGTGTGAAATAAGACATTGTTGTTTACTGTGTAAAGTAAACTTTTCCAGAAATGATAGAACCCACTGGAAAAAAGGTAGATATTTAATTTCTAGATTCTTTTTTTGGGCAGCATTGTTTATTTATGTATAGTCTAAAGAAGGCAATATGAGCTAATAATTTTTCTTGGCTTCAATATCTATGATAAAATGCAACGTTTAGCTCATTTACTTTACAAAATAGATCCTGCCCAGTTTAATTTAATTGGTCCTCTGACTAGAAATGCATAACACCAAGCCAAATTAATTTGTTACTTTAGCCATGCTTAACAAAAAGATAGAAGTTAGACCTTGTCAGTAGGATGTTCCTTGTTCCTTGTTGAATCTAGAGATACTTCTGGAAATGGGCATGATCCTAGAAATATGAACACAAGAGAAACAGGACACAAAACAAAAGGAATTGGGGACAAGTAAACATAAACATTATCATTCTGTTTTAGTTTAAGAATTAGAGAAACAACAATTCTTACACTGAGGGAGTGCAAAATGCTTTCTGGGAAGGGAGTAGGGATGTGGCTGGGGACTACTGTTGTGAGGGTCTTTGGCTAAGAACCTTGCTGTCTGAGAGCCACATGGCATCAGTTAGCCTCACTGGGAGTATGTGAGAGTTAACCACAGGTCTCTGTTGTTTTACTGTAGCTTTCTCAATACTTTGTCCTCTGACTTTACCCCCCACTAGTGATTTCTTCCCTGTTAACTCCTGTTCTCTAATCTCAGTGACAGCCATATGTCCTCCGTCCTCTCACTCCATGAGGATACATATGAGGGGGAAAACTCTCTCATATGTAAGGATAAGCAAGGATGTTGTATAATATCCTTGCTTAATAGCATAAGCAAGGATATTATACAAGAATCCTTGGCTATATACTAATGAAGACTAGGTTTTCTATGTCTACAGAGACAGATGTCTTAATGCAATCTGAGACCTGTTAACTCAGGTTATGATTCCACAAAAACTTCAAGGCAGTGGAGGAGGCCAAAAAGCACAGGTTTGGCTTTCTTGTGGCTCCACAGATGCATTTCCTAGCAAAACAAAGATATCAGCAAGAGCATCCCTTTCCCAAGCCACTCAGCCTGCTTAAGGAGTTGTTCAGAAAGTACCTTTGAAAAGTGATTGGAGACTCGTAGTAGTTCTAGTCACAGTGGAATCAGGTAAATTCTGTTTGTGGTGTGGAACAGCAGGTAGAGTTGCCTTATCCAGACAGTTTGGGTTTCTATAAAACAACCTATTTACATTTGGTCTAAGTGAACTTAAAAGCTAAGTGGATTTAGTAAAGTCCACTCTTAAGATTTGAATCCTGGAAGCACTTATCTGAGACCCTATCTCAAGGGGAAAAATAATCACTCAGTGTGACTTAGTAGAGTTTGGTCCCGTGTTCCAGAGCATATGTAAATACAGCAAATGTGTGTGTATATTTGGTTTTGGTTTTTTTTCCCTTTTACAGTTCCCTTTTCATTTATTAGGTGTTTTACAGGGAAAAGGATGGAAAGCGAGATAGGACAATAGACTATGTACAGAGGCTGGTTTGTATATAGAAATAGAACATTTGATCCTGTTGGAGAGTCCCAGAGTACAGAAGTGATTCTCTTTCAGGACTCCGCAGGTAAACATGTATAGCCCTTTTCATACCTGAGCTAATGGTGTTGTCATTTGAACAGAAAAGACTTCAGCATTCCCAGAGGTCTCTCTGTTCAAGTTTTCTATCTCCTGCTTGAGAAAGCTGGAGGGAATGACCTTGTAACATATTTCTGGCATCAGATGAGTGAGAAATGAGGTAGGATATCTCCCTACGCTACCCTACCCATTGGCTCAGGAGTGACTCAGCCTTTCATCTTTCTGAAGTAAATAAATAGAGCTCTCTGCAGCATACCATGGGTGGTGGTTTCAGTCATGACCTTAGAAGTTTGTGTTCTCTTTGTTCCATGTATTTCTCTTTATTCTTTTCAGAAGAATAACTGCTTATTTGTCCTTTTTTTTTTCCTGAATCTTTGTTACAGTTCTCCACTTCTTTCCTAAATTTGTTACATATTGCATAACAAAGAGGAAGCCTAGGATCAAATCAGTGCTATTTGATGGCAAAATCTGCAGATATGTTCCAGATGCATGTTATTCATTTATAGCTTTTCAGGAAAGTGGAAAATCTAGTAGCCAGAGCATATCACAAAGGCACGAGTAATATATACAGCCCTTGTATTTCTACTTCTTCCCTCAGGATTTTTAACTACCTTTTATGAGTTCCTTAATCTTTCTATGCTAATGATAATATTGCATAAATAATATTTTCTGTAGCATTGTGTGACATCAGGATAAAAATACATCAAAATTGTTAAATATTGTTATAATTTATGTTACTATTGACTAACTAAAAAACCTAGTACTCAACCAGAAAAGTATTTCTCTGCTAGAACAGTGTCCTCAGACTTCATTTAACTGTTCTGTACATTTATAGCTATAGAACATTGCAAAATCCTGTGAAGTCTTTTTTTCAATAGGAGGCAATCCAAGCACATGCAAACAAGATTTTCCTCAAATTGTCTGAAAGCAAAAGGTTATTGTACAAACAGAATACATAAGAATAAATGTACAGTCAGCAGGGGTGAAAAAGACATAGGAATTAGTTCCAAAACAGTTGCCTGATAAAGTAGTCAGCATTGCTAATGTGTTGACCAAGCCAACTCGATGTAACTAACAAGAGCATGGCCTGTTACACTATGATTTTTGTTATTTTGACTATATTTAAAGCAATAGAGTGATTAATACCTAATATAGAGCAATTTGTATAGCAGCAGAAGCTGTTTCTCTGGTCTTTTACATTACAAGCATATATGAACAGTTTAATATGTGTATACTAATATTAATATCAGTCAGTTTCAGAATAGCTCTGTACTGTAGCATAACATCTAAAATTGTGTATTCATACACTAAAATACATACATTTCCAAAATAATAAGCTTTTCTATTTGCAAAACTATAGAAATAGAAGAGTTTCTTATCCTGGTAAAAAAGAAAGGTAAAGGAGCTTGACTGTGATTAGAATCTGGATCACTGGATCACAAGTGTCTTAATGAGAAATCAATATTGTGTATTCCATACATTTATGTATTTCTATTATGAGTTTTATAAACATGACATATTGCAGAATAGTCAGTTTTTAAAGCAATGTTATTACAAAATAAAAAAAATATGGAACAATAGATAATAATTAGTATATTTTTCTTTTTAAATCTAAAAAAAAATTAGTTGGAATAACCAGTTTAGGTACAGCAAAATTTCTTCTCAATTCTGAGCAAACTAAGAATTTTTACTGGCCTATTAATTTGGTTAGGACATGCTAATCTACTTTTTGGGGTCTTCTCATTCCTCTTGTCTATTTAATGCTGGTTTTCCTCTCATCTTTGTGGTTGTGCTGGGGTTCTTTGTTCTTGTTGTTTGGGGTTTCTTTTTTTCCTGTTTTTATGTTAATTCCTGAGGCATTTCCATTTCAGCTGTATTCCAGTCTTTCATAGAAAATTTTTAACTAATACCAAATCTGCCCGTACTTGGTGACTTAGTATCTAGAACCAGAAGCACATACTGTAGGACTGAAAGGTGTACAATTGAAGGTAATCCGTATATCTTAGTAAAGGTATGGACGATTTGGATATTATAAGTTTGAGAACAGAATTATTTTTGGAAAAAGACAAACCACCTCTATTTCAAACCTTCCTTAGTTATTTGTGGTGCTTTGTGAGAATTTTTTGTAGCTTATTATTCTTATTATGCACACTCTTGCAGTGTTCATAGGATTATTCAAACTGCATTACTTGCTATAAGAATCCATCTTATCCATCCCAAGGTACCTTCACATTGTTTTTCACAAAATGTGAAAGAAAGATGTTTTTAATTATATCCACTGGAGTAAATACAGAATTTTTGCATATCTACATAAAGGAACCCAAAAACAGATCTGCACTGAATTGGCCTGATGGGCTGTGCTGCAGGTTCATACCTAGTGAAAAACATACTGCAAGTACCTAATGAATTGGCACATAGATCTTTGAGTGGCATGTGTGAAGGAGTTTGTTTTTATCTGGAGAATGCATATTACACAAGCAATCGGTACAGTATGGAAAAAAGCTTCAGTAAACAAAACATAAGGACCAGATCTCCACCAGTGTGAGTTCAGGCAGTTCACTCAAATGCTGTCATTCTTTACACACAAAGGACCTTTCCTGTCATTTAATGTACGCAGCAACACTCAGCACATTCTCTGTTCTTTGGAAACTACCATGATGCCATTGATCTAATTCCAGGTACAGCAAAAATCCATTAGCTGCTGAATACATGAGGTAAAATTGCTGGTGTTTCTTAGTTATTGCTGCCATATGTCTTATTTATAGTGTTATTTTGATAAAATTACGTTTATTACTTTGATGCACCCTATTCAATTGTGTCTTCCAACAGTGACTGTAACAAATAGGAAGTGTACAGAAAAACCTTTTCCTTTCTGACCATTAGGTGGAGCTAAAAATCTCTTCTATGGGAAAGTTAATTTCTTTCCATCAAATTGTCCCCGCCTCTATTTGGTTTCGTTGTATTTTCAGTTTTCCCTGACAGAATGTGGCAGTATTGTATAATCTTCTTTCAGGAAATTCCAGACACTGGAGTTGGTCAAAACCTAAAAATTTTCAAAAGTTCAGCAATAAAATCATCATCATGAAGGCTTCCCCGATTATGGATGTTGTCAAGCTTTTAGGTTAAATGAATGTTTAAGCACTTTACTGGGTTGTGTCTTATATATTCCTTATATGTCTTGATTGCTGCAGTAAAATATCTGGTGAAATAAGTGTGTTTGTCACATGGACCCTAAATACCTAATTACCTGTCTTTTTGATGTCAATTTTTAAAATCGTTAAAACCAGCTAAAATTTGGGAGGTCCTGATATTTAAACATAATTTGAATGTGTTGTGTCCTGTTGGTGTTGCATGGGCTTTGTTTAGCCAGAATTCTACTACACACAGATATAGTAAAAACTGGACTGCAAATGTCTTAATTATGTTTGTAATTCACAGAGCATGTAGCTGCCCTGACCTGAGGGAGGAAGACAGCAACTTGTGGTTTACAGGATTTATTCTTCTTTGGAAGGATGGAAGGGAGCACAAGAGATTCTGAACATGTTAGCAACAGTGAGATTGTAGGAAGAGAAGGAAAAGTATAGCTGCTCCTTTTGAAAGTCTGTAAATAAGATTGTGGTTATCATAAATAGACAAAGCTGCTATTTACATTCTACTTTGTTTATATTCCACTGAGATAATTTGAAGAATTCCTGCATGCTCCTTCATAATGTCCATCACACTATGTATAGGGTCCTGTAAAGATTTTGGAATTTTTTTAAATTATGTGTACAGTATTCATGTTTTTAAAATTCTGGTTAATTGTCTAAACTTTAATTTCTGCTGTGACACATTTCTTTCCAAATCTGATATAAAATGCAGAAGCCAGTATTCTTTTAATGTGTTCAATTAATAGTTTTCATTTTTAATAGTCTGTAAATTGCAAGTCATAAAAGAATGTTGAATTGGCTAGATGATACTTGCAAAGCAGAAGCAGATCTTATAACTAGTTTTATGGAGGAGAAAACACTTTTTTTAGGAAATAAAATGTTATTTCTGTGGTATTTAAGGGACAGAAATCATAACCCATCACTTGCTGTTGTAGGGCAATACTAATACTGTTTTCACTGAGACGATAATTGCAAGCTTTAATGGTAGTCACTGTTTTGGAGACTGATTCAGACAATATTTTCTCCTGAGTGAAACTGTCCTGGTTAATTGTGTCAGTTCATTGAAGGCTTTCGTAATCTATAAAAGATTACAAAATACCTCTTGTCTCAGTAAAATCGAGTCTGTTTGAGGAGTCTTGAAAAGCCATGAGGAATTTTACATGGTTTAGGTTGATTTTGATTGACCTCTACAAATGGGTTTTCACAGTAGCCATGTGACTAGGGCAGGTCATCCTTTAGTATTTAATATGAATAACAGTGTTTCTTAGATGAAAATTAGTAATTCCCCAGAGAAGGGCATAATTTTTTTTAGAATTAATATGGTATGTTAATCTTACTACTCGGCAGATCTGTATAAATGTAACAGGAATTAAGTTTTCACTTCAATGATTATTTTTGTGCTGAACAGGGCAGAACTTTTCTCATGTTCTATGGTTATGGGTTTCTTAAATGTCTTATGCAACACGGTATGCGTACTTCTGAACAATTTCTTCTAGAATGATTGTTTCACTCTTTTACAGCACGTTTATATGTTGAAGTATGTGGAATTACACAGAAGATCTCCTACCTTCATATGAAACTTTGATTGGACTTGTGTTAGTGACAGGTTTTATGCTGTGTATCAGTACTGGGTTTGCCTGGCGAGGTTTTGGTAGCAGGGGGCCTGCAGGGAGGGGTGACCTCTCTGAAGCTCCTAGAAGATCCCTGGATGTCAGACAGAGGCAATGGCAGATGGCCCTGAGAGGAACCTGCCACCAGCCGTGGCCGGTCCCATCAGCAGTGGTGGTAATGCCCCTGTGATAACATATTAAAGAAGGGAAAAAAGGTATCGATTAGCTATAACTGCAGCTAGGGAGGAGCAGGGAGAGAATATGTGAGAGGAACAACTCTGCAGACATCAAGGTCACTGGAGAAGGAGGGGGAAGAGGCGCTCCAGGCTCCAGGAGTGAGATTCCCCCCCAGCAGATTCCCCTCCACCTCACCGTGGTGCAGACCATGGTGAGGCAGCTTGCAGTCATTCTGCCACAAGTTGCAATGACTGAAGATTGAAAGATATCTGTGAAATTTGCTGGTCATCATGGTAAGGACAGTAGAACAGAACAGCATTTTACCCCCTTGATAAGGTCAGTAGAACAGAACAACATTTGCTCTTATCAAGGACAGTAAAACACAACAGCACAACCTTGGAGAAATAGATAAAGGATGCAATTTAGGCAAACAGAAGTCATGCAAAACACAAGCAGGATACCAGCTCAGCTCTACAAGGATGGCAAAGTAGAAGCTGTGCAAAACAACGATACTGTACTTACCCAGAAGCAGAGGTCAAGGAACAGCCACATAGAAAGACACTGGACATTGAAGACAGACCCCAAAGAATCAGATAAGGACATCTGATAAGGGGAGCAACTGTGTCAAAGTCAAGTAAGTGGGGATTNACAGACCCCAAAGAATCAGATAAGGACATCTGATAAGGGGAGCAACTATATCAAAGTCAAGTAAGTGGGGATTTAATGAATATATAATCAGTGTGTATGATAAAATCTCTGTTCACTTGATGCTCAGGGAACACAAATGGAGGAAGGTCCCCCCAAGGGACCAGCATGCTTTCTAATACCCAGAACTGTGTTAAAAAATTTCTATCCAGCCAATTTCAGTATCAAACAAACATACATACTTGTTTGCATCCAGTAATAGAATTAAAAGTTAAATTCTAAATTACATGGTGTTATACAAATGAGAGCTAGCAAAAGTACAGTGTCTGCTTTACAACTATGTTCCTCAGAGTATAGATTTCTTTATTCCTGCTCTTATGACTGGCAAAGACATCTCAAGGGTTTGAGAAACTATAAATTCCACTTAAATACAGAAAAGATCACCACTACATTTGTGAGACAAAATTCAATCCATTTACAGAAAGCTTCATTTTTTTAAAGAGACATAGAATGCCATGTAATTCCAAAATCTATTTTTGTTTTTTAAATATTTATCATAGGACAATGCTTTCATAAATGATGTGGAATTTATTCAGGAATATGTTAGCTAAGTGTTTGTCCATGAGAAGGTACCCAGAATATTTTTATTAAAAAAAAATGAATGCATTGCTCACATCCAACTACAAATTTAGTAAATATATGTATAAAACTAATATTGCTTACTTATGAACAGTCTTGGATTGTGATAGATCCACGACCTAAACAATTTGGCTAGCAATGGTACTTACAGGTACATTAAATAATGACTAGTGAAGGAAATTTAAGTGAAGTTACAGCAGTAAGCAGAATTAAGAGGCCAGCTGAATGAGGTTAAACAAGGCCAGGTGTCAGGTCTCTCCCTTGGGGCACAACAACCCCATGTAATGCTACAAGCTGGGAGCAGTGTGCCTGGAAAGCTTCCTGGTGGGAAAGGACCTGGAGGGGCTGGTGACAGCAGCTGAACATGAACCAGCATGTGCCCATCTGGTCAAGAAAGCCAAAGGCATCCTGGCCTGGATCAGGAATGGTATAGCCAGCAGGACCAGGGCAGGGATTGTCCCCCTGTACTCAGCACTGCTGAGGCTGCACTTCAAATCCTGTGCTCAGTTCTGGGCCTGTCACTCACTATGGGACAGACATTGGAGCATGTCCAGAGAAGGGCAATGAGGCTGGTAAAGGGTCTGGAGCACTCATTTTATGGGGAGCAGCTCAGGAAGCTGGGGTTGTTAAACCTGGAGCCAAAGAGGTTCAGGGAAGACTTTATCCCTATCTATGACTATCTGAAAGGAGGTTTTATCAAGGTGGGAATTGGCCCCGTCTCCCAGGCAGCTAGTGACAGGACAAGGAGAAATGGCCTTAAATTGCAGCAGAGGAGGTTCCGGTTAGACATGAGAAAGAATTGCTACCTGAAAGAGTTATCAAGCAATGGAATAAGCTGCCCAGATAGGTGGTGGAGTCACCATTCCTGCAAGTGTTTGAGAAATGACTGGAATGGCACTTAGTGGTTTAGTTGGCAACTATGGTTTAGTTGTCACAGTGGTATTTGGTCAAAGGTTGGACTCCATGATCTTTAAAGTCTTTTCCAGCCTTAATAATTCTACAATTCTTCATCAAAAAGCAAGAAAAGAAATTTACTCATATTGAATAATATATGTACTTTGAAGCTTTGTGAGAAAAGCTTGAAAGATCAGTATTGGGTTAAGACTATCAACAGAAAAATGCTGAAATGCTGATAAAGCCGTAGCTGCTAAAAAGAAGGAAGATTAGAAGGCTTAAGAATTGTATACTTAGTGACTGTAACTGTCCATAGGTTACACCCACTCATTTTTTATTCAAATATGGATGCTCTAGGGATTGCCTAGAAGATAACAAACCTGAGAAGTTCAAGTAAGTCTATAAGGGTTGTCTTTGAAAGAGGGATGAGAAAGTGAGCATGAAAGCTAAGTCATTCTACAAAAGCAAGTACAAGACTGTGAGGCTGTTCCACCTCACAGTCTTTGAGTGCATCAAAGCTATTAAGTTGGTCATGCTTTATACTGATGCTGTGCTTACAAATACCAGCCATTTTACAGCACTTTTATGCTTTATTTTTCTATGTTGATTCAGATCTGAACAAACCGTTGTCAGCCAATAACCTAAGAAAAGAGGAACTTTTTTGCAGGAAAAGACATAGAATAGTGACCTCCAAACCCTAAGAGATTTATTCGATGCCTGTTGGAATGTCTGTCTCCTTATTAAGGGATGTGAGACAGATCATTTGCATTCTAATCTGAAGTTAAGTGACGTTAATAACAAGTTTGTAATGTATTTTTAAAGTCTGAGAACTAGGACTATCAGAAGTGGAATGCTTGTTTAATAGTAACAATTTTAAAAAGCCTTTTTGCTCTAATTAGGTTTTTATACACTTTAATAATTATTGGAGCAAAATCATTCTAAATATCACTATTATTTAATGTTATTAGCATAATTTCCATGAGGAGCACCATGTTTTGTGCTTCAAATAATGTATAATATATTTGAGAAATCATGTGGTTTTGGAAAATTATTATTTTCTCTTTCGAATTACATTTTCAGATGTCACTGTTAGTGGTGCCAAAATCTCAAACTTCTTATGAAGCAATAGCACAGAGCTGGGTGGTTGTTTTTTTTGTTTTGTTTTGGGTTTTTTTGTTTTGGGTTTTTTTGTTTTGGGTTTTTTTGTTTTGGGTTTTTTTGTTTGGTTTTGTTTTTCCTTTCTTTTTCTTAGTTTTAGTTGCTATAAGAAATATTACATGTCTGTAAAGGAAGGCATGATGTCTCTTTCCTGACAGAAGCTCCATAATTTTGCAGCTTTATCAGAAAGAGAGCTTTATAAATAGGCCTCACTGAATGGATTTAGCGAAGAATGAGGTACTGACAAGAATTATTTAGAGGAAAAATTAATGGATTTCTGCTACCTGACTAGTTCTGTACTTAATATTTGTGTAAATGTAGTTATTGATCAGTGGGATGAGCAAGTAAAAAAAAATCAGGAAGATGATACTCTAACTTGTGAATCTGTTGTCTCTCCTTATTTTTAAAATCAGGAGTATTGTTTTTGATGCAAAAGACTATGAACGCACAAAAAGAAAAGAAAGGAACTAGAGGAAAGGTCACAGATGAGGTATTTAGCAATTCTGGTAAATACATATAGCAGTCTGGCAATCTTTGTCTGACACATCCCACTGCATTACAGAACAGAAGGGAAATCGGGACCACTGACTTTACTCAGGAAGCTTGTCTGCTGACTCATGACTCACTGTTGTTCACTTCCAGAAAAAGTGGTTCCATATGAAAAGAAGACTTTACAATTAGCTGAATAGTTCTGAGGAAAGTCAGGGAAAAAGCACCGAGGCTTTGAGTGTATGGAGGTTTTTAACTCCATATGATATGCTTTTTTTTTCTTTTTAAAAGGCAGCCTAGCAAGAACAGAATGCTGCCTAAGACAAAAGCAGCATTGCTGCTTAGTGCAAATATAATTATTTGCAATTATAATTATTTGCTTAGTGCAAATGTAACCTGGTTGTGATAAAATAAGAAAAGTTGAAGAAACATTAAGAAAAAAAGATTTTCAGAAAGTAGTTACCTTGGGACTCTCCTGCTGCTGGAGTGGGAAAGGCCTGGATATTCAAATGGCTCTTTGAATGCCTTTATATTCAGGGCCTGCTTTCTGGGATTGTAGTGAAAAATTGCTAGTGGAGGTCTCTGTTGTTCATTCTTATGTGATGCTGGCAGCAATTTCATGAAATAATTGTTAGTGGCTATCTGTCATAATTCTTGTTTGAAAGAGCAGTCACAGCCTCAGCACTATTTACTTACTAAGCAGCTAAATTGGGGTGAAATTATAAACCCATTGTTCTAATCTCTTAAAGGAAGAGGCCTTTTTTTAGCAGGCATGTAGTAACTTAAAGAATTAGTTTCTGTTTTCTTTTTGTATCATCCTTCTGCTTTTAAGCTTAAATATAGAAACCTTAAGTATCTGGCAGAAGGAAAAAAACACAAAGAAACCTAGAAGGAGCAAGAAGCTGGCGACAGAAGTAAGAAGAGTTCTCAGCCCCTGAATTAGGTTTTTTTCCCATCTCAGTGGTTGTTGGTTACTGGAGCTATGAAATATTTGTTTGAAGGGCACCTGACACTATCTCTCCGCCTAGGGGTTTGGCTACCTCAGGTCTCGTTTAATGTCATTGAGGACTATACTCTCTCAGACAAGCTTGGAGAGATCCCTCCAAGAGATATCCCTTGCAGACAGCACTGCACAAATTCCTTACCCTCCTCTGGGAACTGACCTAATGTGCTGCTCTACTGATTGGATCCCACCTGAGCTATAGGTGCTACTACATCACAATCCTGTCTATGCCTGGCCCTTAGCCTGCTAATCTGGGTCCAGACCCTAGGGATGATGTCCCATCCTGACCTTGGACCCTCCTCATCACTATGGACATGTCTGGTGATCACTTGTTATCCTTACAAGGCCTGGTCCTAACTCTGAATTACTGGCTTGTATTCCTGGCTTTCCCCAGACTATCCCATGATCTTGACCTTGCCTGATGTCCTGGGCAAGCTTCTGGAGTCTCCTTCAGCTCCCAGCTCCCCTCCCTTATGTAGTGGCCAGCCTGTGCAGCATGGTGACCTCAGACTTTCTTGAATTCTCAACACAGTCAGCCTGTGAGGAGGGATGTACTTACAGTACTTACACTGGCATACATTATTGTGTGAATTGGCACAGGCAGGCAGAGGGAACAACCACAAACGTGTGGTTTGAACACAAGAAGTGAATTAATTTCCGTTACCCTGTGAACTGGTGTCTTGGGTTGAAAAATGTAACCAAAAATGTGTATTCTATTTTCATCTGTTGAAACCGGTTGGGAGGTATTGTTCTTTATCGCTTGTAACTCTTGGGTGGGGAGAGGGAGAATGCCTTCTGTTAATGGGACACCTGATAACACCAGATAAGGCAGAGCCTTCTTATCTCTTCCTCCACCCATCCTCCTCCGAGGGACATCACCTGTGAATGGGCCATTTAAGGCCTCTCACATGACTGATAACATTACCTCATTCCATTGTGGGATGCTCCACCCAGTGTGAGGAGCCAAAGCCATTCCACCGGGATAAAACCTGCAATCCCAAATACCAAGAGAGCTGGTTTTCCACTGAATCCTCGGAGGAAGACCGGATCCCTCTCGCCAGCACTGGACTGTTTTGTTCTACAGGATCATCTCTACTACACAGAACAACATCTGTTACTCCAGGAAGGCTCATTTGGACTGCTTCCCACACCCTGACAACAGGGTGTCAGGTTGTATCTTTGCCTCTGTCAGGGTTTTCTAGGACTTTTGTTTGTTTGTTTGTACTACTGCATTGGTATTTTTTAATATTCCTAGTAGACAACTGTTATTCCTAATCCCATATTTTTGCCTGAAAGCTCCTAATGGCAAAATTGTAATAATTTAGCGGGAGGGAGCTTTTACATTTTCCATTCCAAGGGAAACTCCAGTTTTCCTTGACAGATACCTGTCCTTCCAAACCAAGACAACCAGGTTATCCCCAAAGCAACACCTGGCCAGAGGTATACAAGTAGACATGCAGGCACTCTTAAACTCAGTCCATGCTAGAGGATCATTGGCCTGCTCTTCATGTGTGTTTATCCAGAGTTAGTTTATCAGACTGGTTATAAAAAACTGTTGCCCAAAGAGGGGAACTACAACAATCTGTAATTGCTACCAAACACACATATGCCTTCCAGGGATATCCAGGATTATCTAAGAAAAGATATTTTAAAAAATCCACCAAAAAAATCCATTTGCAGTTTCAGCTGGCATTACTACACTCCCCAAAAGAGTCTGCTGGTCTTGATCATTCCATCACATTCTTTGCTTTTGTAGTCTACCTTGCTTTGTCCTTTGTGTGTTCCCTTTAAGAATAGAAGATGAAGTTCTAACAAATGACCTTGTTCTGTACACATAATTCAAGATGGATTAATTACTTTAGTCTTGAAACCTTTTATGATCGCAGTTTCACTGTGTTACTGTAGAGTTTTTCATAAGCTCAGTACCTATTGTTCATTTGGTTACAGAACAAAGCTTTACAAAGAGAGTATCAGGATACTGTGCCAAGTTCTCATTCCAGCCATTTCAAAATTAAATCCTAGGAGACTATTTATGTAAAAATTATACTTTGGTGAGAACATAATTCTTCCAAGTTCTCTTCTGTGATGATTTTGCTGCATGATTACAGTATTGTACAGGGGAGATGCAGCTTCTTTTTGTTTCAGGATGCTAATGGAAACATTGTTATGCTCTGCTAAGTTACAAGAGTTTCAGATTCTTGTGTAAATTATTTATGCATTAACCCATGTGAGGCAATGTGAGATGAGTTAACAATGTTATTTAAGCTATCTGAAATAACCAGGTGTAATTTGATGGACATGGCTTGGGGAGTATTACACAATTCTCTCCTTTGGCAGATCTGAGAAGCTGTTGACATCTGTATGTACAGAACAGGAGATACCTGGGAAATGTTAATGTAGCAGTTTCTTCTCTATTTCTTTTTATCATTTTTTCTTTGCATTTAACATGCAGTGCATCAGAGAAATAAGAACTTAGTGATTTTATTGACTAAAATGCCTTTCAGTTCCTCTTCACTGAACTTTGTATAGGCTTCAGAATATTGTCATCCTACACTCAAAGAAATATGCTTGCTCTTCTCCATGACAAATGAGGGATTATTATCCATTAATTATTTGTGAACTTGATACAAGTGGATACTTCAAGACAGGTAATTGCTGAGCTGTTCAAATTCTGAAGGTTCATGACTGATGGAATCCTACCCTGGTGGGCACGTGGGAAAGAAGACCTTCAGAATATACTTAAGGAAATAGTCTCAATGCTGAATTTCTATCACTTTCAGAATTCAACTAAGTCTGTGGAGATACTATTATTTTATTCTAAGTGCTTTTCTGCTCCTTCTGGACTCTTTTTCAGTTTCTGTTGCAGGTTTGGACCTTTGTGGACTTGCTGATGTCTGTTCTGTTTTTTTTAAGTGGAAACAGAAGTTGGTGAAGAACAAACTTCAGCATCTGCCTGTTTTACTAGCTTTCCTTGAACTTCAGAACACTGAGAAACATCAACCCACATCCTCATGCAAGTTTCTTGTTATCTGCTTTGAACCTGTCAAGGCAAGCTTAGCCAGACTTATCTTGCCAGAAGTAAATTAAGAAACACTCCCAGGAAGTCCTTTGCTAATAAATCTAAGGAATAAGTAACCTCATACAGCAAAACAAAGACAAAGAGATTGGGAAAGTCACCTTCTCCACATGCTTTTAAAAAGAAAAGGAAAGTAGTATTCCTAGATTTGCCCACTGAAAGTACAGTCTATGAAGGTATCGGTTTCATACAAATTTACAGATTAACTATCAGGCTTCTTACACTATCCCACTGATATAAAATCTACAAACATTTCTCCTTCATTAGGACTTTTTTACTTAGTTCAGATGAATACTTTCTTACTCTGATTAAGAAAACCTTCCCCCTCCAGTTGTAAGATAAAGATGTAAGCGTGGTAGATTAGATCCACAGCATAAAATCACAGAATTGTAGGATAGTTTGGTTTAGAAGTGACCTTAAAGATCCTCTAGTTACAAAGATATAGGACTACAGATCAAAACTCTCCCAAAGACTGGAGGTCACTGAATGCATCTCATATTTATTGGTTAATAACAAATTGAACTCATACTTTTACAATTGGGAAAATTAAAGCACTAAGAGAGCTAGCACACAGCTTCTAAGGCAACCTGATTTTGAATGTCTGAGTTGGACATGCTTTTCAAAGGCACTGACTATCAGGAAATTCGTGTTAGAGCTGAGGAAAATTTACCCTTGTTCAAAGCTGTGTTAACTACCAGTCCAGGCTTGGCAATTCCAAAGAAAAGACTACTACATTATAAGGCATAGTAGGATATGAAAATCTTGGTGATAATAATGGACATACTAATGGACATAATAACAGACATTAACATTCTAGGGTTATTAAATTCACTTTACTACTTTGAGCACTGGAGGTGAGCAGCTCTGTTTCTGACTACAAGAATAGCATTCAGAAATAAGCAATTAGAAGTAAACAGCAATCTTGTGAAGAATTTTTTGAGGTGCCAGGGAGAAATAAAGTAACTAGTTATAAATTCTGTAACTTAGACTAGGTCAACACTGATTGGCTCAGTTTCCATAGCTTTATGCTCCAGTCTGATGGGAACATATGCAGCCCTGTTAATAAAGTCAGATACCTAAACCCTGCTTCCTGCTGGAAGAATTTGAAAGGAATGGCATGCTAGCATAGCAATAAAAACTTCCGGATCACCAGTTTTGTGTTTAGCAAGTATGGAATCTAGGGGAGACCCTCATTGTTAACAGTGGATTTTGAACCTTGATCTGCTGCTTTTCATTCCCCTGAATCACTGACCAGAATACATAATCTTGTGTACACACATTGCGCAGCACAATTAAGCAAGCACCTAATAGCCTGATCTAATAGTAGTGTTTGATTTAGCAGGTTGATGAACTCTGCACTGCAATAAAAGATGAGTCATTTTTTATTGATTGTGGCAAAACAGCCAAGTGGGCCTTAGCCAGGTTTTGTGAACATTTCCATGCATGAGTTGCATATCAGTAGCACATATTCAAAGCATGTATCTCGTCAAGAGGACAATTTCCAGGGCTATCAGGGATGCTAAAATGCTTCTAAGAGAAAGACATTTAGACTTATTTGAGAAAAAAAAACAAACCCAACAGTAAGGTGAGGAGCTTGTGGAAAACTTAGAGTATTAAGAGAATCCTCCACAAACGTGGCAGAGTAAGGGCAAGGCTTTGGTGGAAGCCTCTTTGGGTTCCAAAAGAAGGATGTTGTCCACACTGTCAAACCTGAGACTTGATTCTGTCTCCAGAGGCTTTTACCACAGGATAATTTGCAGCTAAATCAGGATAGAACCCATAAAGTCAGTAATGTCAAAATGATTTCCAGCAGCTGTCTGACCCTCTTTTCTCTTTCAGTATCAAGTCAAAATAAATGAAAGTAGAGAAAGCTTGGATGCCTTGTAGTGTATTCATCTTAGATTCCTACATAGTAGATAAGAATAAATATACATCTAGTAAGGAACTAGATTTTTTGGAACTTAATAAAGGAAAGTCTCAGATACAGATAAAAAGAAATAATTAGTTGCTTATAAGTGGCTTGTTGATACAACATTAAAAAAATATGTGGTTTAGGATTTAGAATAACATGAAGTATCTCAGGTTTTGTGGTGGGAAGGTCTTATGGTAGAGCCATTATAGTTTTAATAGCTATATTTTAATAGTTACATTATAATTAGTTATTTAGTCATATTAATAGTCCTAGAACAGTTCCTTAGTTCTAGAACAGGATCTGGACATTTTTCTCCTGTACATTTTGTATCTACCAACAAAATCCTTACCCATAGCTACATCTCCTAACTGTTAATGGAATAGAATTAAACAGTTACAGGATCTTGTAAGCATAAATACAATACTTGGTGTATTGTTTAACGGATGATACCTAGATAATTGCCAAACAAAGACATTTTTCTTTTTGATGGTAAGTTATTATGAAGTAATTTTTCTTTTAAAATAGACTGCTCTATTGATAACTTCTGTCATGGCCTCATCTAGTGTGTTTGACTACGTAAAGGGTGAAAACTAAAGGGGTACACATGGGCTGATGGGAGTTAAATGTCACATGAAGGCCTGCTGTAATCTTTCTGAAGTGCAGCATGACACCATGACAATAGGTTGCTGCCTAGCCTTCTGATGATATCTGGCAGTGTTATAAATGATCTGTAGCCAGATTTTTAAAAAATTCTGTATAATATGTAAATATGTATAATTGACTCCCTGTCCTTATCAAGCCAGCATGAGTTAGTCCCATTCCTTATTTGTCTGTCTTAATTAAACACATAACATCTGTTGTGGGGGTGGGTTTATAGTGCCTGTCTGCCTTAATTGATGATATTGTTGTTTGTTTTTTGCCTTTCTTCAAGTATTCAGAGGAGAATTAAGTTTGACCCAGTTAGTCTCTTTTGAATCAGATGCCAGGTTAATTCTGTTACAGCCGAAGAGGTAATGTTCTTTGGACAGCGAACAAAAGATGAGACTGAAAGATAAGTACATTCCAGAAAAAAATTGAGTATGCTATAGAGAAAATCTGCAGGTTGTGTTACTCCAGAACAAAAGGTGGAGTACTTTACTTCTGGGCAGAGCAGAAAAGGGATGCTATTCTTTCTAAGTACAATTGGTGCAGACTTACAAAAGGAGAATCAGGCCTCACAAATCTGATATCCTCTTCTGGAGACAAGGAAACTAAGAGAGTCACAGCAGCAAAATTATTGACATGATTAATCAAGACAAGGGGAAAACTTTTCATACAGGAACATACAAAAGGCTTAATCCCAAACCCAAATAAACTGTTTAAGTGAATAAGAAGCTAGTTGCAAGTTCAGTGACAGAATGGTGTAAGATAGGATTACAAAGACTAGAAATGAATTATTGTGAAACTGGAAACAAAAGGGAACAGTGAGACAGCCGAGCAATTATTTTTTGACAATTGTGTTATTTCACAATTAATAATCTCAGGATGTCCAACACAAGTACATTGATTCCCAGTTCAGTAGAATCATTTGCATGTCACCTGATAAAGCAACATTTGTAAACACATAAAAGAAAAATGTTCTTTGAATATTAGACACCTTTGAGGTCAGGTGAACAGGTATAATGAATTGAATTGATTATTTATAGTATGGACCCTGGATCATCCATCCTTCACAGCTATAAACACCCTCTTTTCCTTTGTGTCCCTACAGCATTCCTGACTGCTAGGAATACTTCAGTGCTGGTGCTGCTGGCAAGAACTAGAGGCATGTCAGTTTTCTTGCGCTTCCAGCTACCTCCTGAAAGCCTCAAAAACTGTGTCTGGAGACAGTCTTTCAAAACCTGCCAGCTTTCCTAAGGCTGTGGTGGACATAATTTGTTGACAGCTTCAAACAGCTAGCCTCCTCTGCTCTCTGTTTGCATGCCAGTCAGATAGTTTTTTGATAGTTTCTCATAATGCAATTAGGAATATGACACCCCTTCATTGTTTGAACAGTCATTCTAAAGACTAAGAAAAGGCTAGCCATATATAGCTATCTCAATATGCAATAGTGACTACTTTTAAATAAAAATAGCTTCAATCTGTTGGAGGGGCTCTCAGTCCCCCAATTCTCGGGTGCCCAAGATATCCCTCCATCCACCATCTGGGAGATCAGGGGATCTTCACTATCTCTGTCTCTATCAGATCTGGTTAATACACTAGCATTCTAGCTGTCAGTCAGCCCCAGATCAGCATATTAGACTACACCTGTTCCTAAAGGAATATCAGCAGACTACTCAGATCCCTTCAGACTTAGCACTGCTCTCCCCTTTGGCCTTTCTGTTGGGGAACAGCTGACAACCTGGTCTCAAGACGAGTGGAAGTGCCTGTCACCAGCTGGAACTGTCAGTCAGGGCCTCAGTGATATAGGCAAGGCTTACTGTCCCTGCCCAGCCTTCCCTAGAGCATCCTGCCATTTCAGCTTCCCGAGGCTGCCGGCCCCTGTCCCAGTGATGCCACAGCAGGGATGCTCTCTGGCTCCCCTGAGCACTGCTAGGCCCGGGCTTGATGTTCCAGCAGCTCCTGCACTTGGCTGTACTTAGACGGTAAGAAAAGCTGAAGGACCCATGTTATCTATTGCTACTATATCAGAGCTACTATCTCTATCAGAGAAAGGAAGCTGAAACCTGAGGTGTTCTGTATCATGAAGGACATTATAATAAGTTTAAAAGAGATACACCAAAGGATAGATAGGGTTATTGTCTGAGCAATTCACTCAAATATTTATAATTTTTTCTGCATTTAAGGATACATAGGTGGACTTACATTCTAAAATGTTAATTAAATGGGCTTGGAGGGATGAATGTACTGATATATTACTGCGAGTTACTTCTTGAAAGAAGTACTTCTTTCATTAGATGCATATGTGACGTTAAAGATCTGCCCTTGCGTCATGGAAGAGAATAGGGTATACTATTATTGCCTTTCTCTTTTAGCAAAGGCTGGTGCATCACACTTTTGTGCTTTCTGTTGCCTTTCTTGATGCTGTTCTGCCTTCCTTTTCATCAGTCTTGTCACAGACCACACCACTGCTCTCTCTGTTTTATGCTGTTTGAGGAATTTGATCCATCCAAGATGTACTGTCTTCCTCTCCCCCTTCCTCCCCTTGCCTTTGCCCTGTCTGCCTGTCCCTGTAACAAGGCCAGTGTTCTCAAGAGGCAAGTTTGTAGATTTTCAAAACTTCAGATAAGCCTCTCCAAGTTTATGAACTACAGAGGGGCACCTAGTTTTGAAGAAAAACGACCAGAGTCTACATTCTTAGCCTGCCAAGGACTGTCAAGGGGCTGGTACTACCTCTAGTTGTTGCATTACGGCAGAGTGTGTCACTGGCTGTGCGAGTCTCTGGTGTTTCTGTACTACAAATAACGTGCTACTTATTAGTACATAACTCCCTGAAACAATCTAGAATTCCCAGTAGAGACACTTCTGACAATTGGCATGTAGCCATGGGCACGCTGAGTGGTTTACACTTGAGAAGTCACCTGACTGGGAAAAGAAACAGAGTTCTCAGATGACAACAATTAATGAAAAGAGCAGAGTGTATGTAAATGTTTGGTATACATGCTAGCAAAGATGTAATAAATCTGTTCAAGGAAGTGAAAAAATTCTGGCTTGTTTCATTTATTCTGCTCTGCTGCCAGGGGAGGTTTAGATTGAATATTAGAAAAAGGTTCTTCACCCCTGGGGTGGTTGGACAGGGGAACAGGGAAGTTCCCCGCTTCCCATGGTCACAGAGTGACAGAGTTCAAGAAACGTTTGGACAATGCTCTCAGGCACACGGTGTGACTCTTGGGATGTCCAGTAGCTGGACCCGATGATCTTTGTGAGCCCGTTCCAACCTGGCACATTTAGTGCTTCAGTGCACCGGCCCTCTGCAGGAGCACCGTCCCGCCCGCTNCCGTGTGCAGCGCTGACCGCCGGGCCGGCCCCGCTGCCCCCTCCGCCCCCGCGGCCCGGTGTGTTTCAGTGCGCTGGCCGAGGTTCTCCCGGGACCAGAAAGACCCGAGAGCCTCGTCCGCCGCCGGGAGCGGCTCTGGAATGCCCCATGCCGGAAGCGGCCCATGGAGGCGCTTGGGAAAGCGGTGCGCCTTCCTGCTTGGGGCACCGCGGCGAGCCTGAGCGGGCGCCGCGGCTCATGTGCCGGGTTCGGCCCGCTGCTTTCTTGCACTTCTCTCCATAGCACGAGGGGAGAGTAGGGATGAAGTTTGTGATGTAGCCTATGTGCTTTCCTCTCAAGAATCTTTTGCTGTCTCTGAAATATGCCTGGACTTGGATTGCAGGCGTCTCACTCACCTGCTCCAGAGGAGTGGATCTGATTTTTGCTGGGGCTGCACCTATTCAAGATGTCTCTGAAACCGTGCAAGAATCTAGTTATCTCCTTTGTCTTTAGGAGCAGGAATAACTTCACAGGCTGACTGGGCTGTTTTATTGACTAAAATTCAAATGCATGCCCTGTGTAGATGGATCTTCTGAGACACACTACGAATATTGAATCATCCTTACAGCCCTTCTTTCAGAGGCCAGGTTCTGTGCCGTTAGCATCTCCTCCTGTTGTCTAGCATGCTTTGCAGTTCATGGTAAAATTCAGCTGTACTCCAAGTGATCTAACTTGTAATGTTGAGTGAGAAACATAGCACGTTCCTGTGGGTGTTTAAATTCTTGTTAAATGAAAGGAAAACTTTTTTGTTACCACTGTAACCATTGTCTGTTACTTGTCCTGCTTGTGTGTTCTATGTACAGTGGTTAGTCTCATTACAGGCATTACTTTATGGCATGTGTATGTTAATATGTGCAAATATGCCTGCAAAATGTTAACAAGATGCCTTTGTCCTCATTCCCCATTACATAATGCAGAAAAGTTTTATTTTACCTCAGATGGACTATTAACACATTCCTTTTTTGGTGCCATACATATGAGACAAAACTACTGTTGGCGCTTTGACGAACCTAACAAAAGGCCTTGTAAACCACAATCCTTTTGAGGACAGACTCCTAGTTTACCTTTTTGTTACCTTCATTCATGTAAATTCTTTTGGAACTTAACCAGTATGTGAAATCGTTAATGGAACAGGTGCTTCTTGCAGATTTAGTTCAGCCTGCATATGTGTGTTTCAATGACAGTGTGTTCTGCGTGTTCTCCTTATATGGTACTGCAATACCCAGCCTCTTCCAGAGGGTTCTTGTGGGGACAGCTGTTAGTATTTTCTCCATGGGAATACATGTTGGAATGCATGTTGAATACTGTAGACTTGTTGAATGACCAAGGTTTGCAACTTGTTTCAGTGGGGAATGTGTAATAATTTGGTCTAAATTAGCATAAAGGAGATTTATTTTCTACAGTAGAGAAATTGAATGCTCTCTGTGTCACAGGAATGCTAACTCCTTTGCAAGCAGAATGGAGTGAGCCTTAGGTAGGCTCCCTAGAAGATCTAATCTGATTAAAGCTATTGGTGGTGGGTTCTTTGTCTGACTTGGACATTCTGAACAAGACTTTTAGTCACTTGTGGGCTGGCTTTTGTTTGTCCTGTCTCAACAGTTAAGTCTGTCTTAATTCTTCTAGAAAAAATGAATGACTCCACCACCAGATTATTCATCAATGAACTGCTGCACCTCAAAGCCTGTCTCAAGCTTATGCTTTACTTGCATTACCTAAACCAAATTTTGGATTTTTAAACTTTTGCAATAAAATCTAATTCCTGTATGCATGAATGTGAACATCCTGATCCCACTACATGGGGTGAATCACAAGAAGGTTGTTGATTTCAAAGTTTGGTCCGTAGGTGAAGCAGATATGATGCCATAACTCGTATATGCTTCTTTCACAGCCTGTGTAAAATTCAAGACCTGAAAAAATGGCATTGGCAGCAATTGATCCACAGCAGGTATGTCTGAGTTAGTCCCATAATTTCTTTGTCTAGACCAGAAAAATAGGTGTTAACTAACACCTTTCTCTTTTAAACAGAATGTTGTATCGAGGGTTGCCAACCTTCCTTTGGTGAGCTCCACCTATGATATGGTGTCCACAGCTTACATCACCACAAAAGATAACCATCCTTACCTGAAGTCAGTGTGTGAGATAGCAGAGAAAGGAGTGAAGACGATCACATCCGTAGCCATGACAAGTGCTATGCCTATCATTCAGAAACTGGAACCACAAAGTAAGGCAAAAATGAAGCTGTTGATAACTTCAGTTCAAATGATTGTTTTTTATATCCAGATGCACTTACGGTTTAACATGGTTGTGCTGATCTTGAATGCTGTTGCAGGTAGCTGACTGAACCTGTTGCCTGACTTGTTGCATAACTGATTACACATTGATAAGATTTAAAAAAAAAAAAAGGTAATAATCCAGAGTGAAAGCAGATTCTAGCTTTCATAATACTAAATTGATGGTTAACTTCGATATGTGAGATGATTATGCAGTCTCTTGCCCAACACGTTCCTCACCTTTCACCTGGTTTCAAATGGTACTGCTGTACTTTCTTACACTGAGAACTGGTTAAATTTGGAAGCTGTGTCACAAGACTGTTGTAACTAGATGCCTGATTTCATAAAATGGCGGAGGGCCAGGTGTTTCAGCTTCTTCTACCAGTTGCTTGTAAAATATCAAGTGAATTTTGTGTGCCTGCCAGGATGGTTTTTTTCTGGCACTGTAAATCTGCTTCGTTCCTTGGCTTCACTGTCTCAAATCTCACTAAGAAGGGGAGGAAACTATGTCAAGGATGTTGCATGAGTTCTTTTGTAAGAGGAATTTTTAGTTTGAGTTGTTTCACTAGAGAAAAGTAGTTAAAACCAACTCCTGTAATTTCTTTTTTAGTTGTAGTTGCCAACAACTATGCTTGTATAGGTCTAGACAAAATTGAAGAGAGACTGCCTATACTGAATCAACCCACTGACAAGGTAAGTTCTTTCCATTTATGTATGCAGAATAACCATACACCCTTCTTTTCTGTCATCACTGAAACCCCAAGAAGACACATTTCAAAAGGCTGTTCCTGAAGCACAGCTTGGAAGCAGTGAGAAAGTCAAAGGTCTATCTGTAGAATTCTTTGTTGCCTTTGAGAGACCATTAAGCTTTTTTTTCTAAATTATTTTAAATTGCCCACCACTTAACAACATCTTTGTATGGGTGGAATTCACCGGTGAGTGTGTATTAAAACTTGAGTCTTTGTCTCTTTCTTGCTCAGTGTGAAGAGCCTGGATTACATTCACTGAAGTTTTTTGAGCTGAAAACTGTGTGGCTGTCATGTTCATTTTTCTCTTGTGCATATTATTCCAGGGCATATTTTCTCCTAGATAACCAATACTTGTACAAGTTTTAGCATAAATTTATTATTTCCTGGATTATGTAGCTCTCACTAGTTAATGCTTTTAGTAAATCCATGTGTGTCCTACCGCAGGTTGTTGCCAATGCCAAGGACGTGGTTGTTGGAGCCAGAGAAGCTGTAACAACCACTGTGACTGGTGCCAAGGAAACTGTTGCTCACACGATCACTGGAGTTGTGGGCAAGACTAAAGAAGCAGTGCAAGACAGTGTAGAAATGACCAAATCAGTTGTCAGTGGCAGCATTAACACTGTCCTGGGAAGTCGTGTGGTGCAAATAGTGAGCAGCAGTGTGGACAGTGCTCTCACGAAATCAGAGACCCTTGTAGACCAGTATCTTCCACTTACAGAAGCAGAACTAGGTAAGATCAATTGAAGGTTTGATTTTGTTGGAATGCCTATACTGGAGAGGAGCAAGCAATCATCCACTTATTGCTTACTCATAGTGGGGAATGGGGCACATGCTTCCCAAACTGCCTTTTGCCTTGCTGACTGTAATAGCAGCATCCTCAAATGGAAGCAGAATGAAAGTAAGAATTTCTCTGTAAGGTGGTCTATCAGTCTAATCTTGGTGCTAAAGGACTACTCAACAAACTCTGTATTCGGCTGTTACTAGGCAGATAAAATTGCCTGAGACCTCTTAAGTTTTCCTCCAGTGATCAATTTGCTTCTTTTCCACATACCTAGAGAAAGAAGCTGCAAACATTGAAGGCTTTGAAGCTGGAGTCCAAAAGCCAAGTTACTATGTTAGACTAGGATCCCTGTCTTCAAAGTTCCGCACACGTGCCTACCAGCAAGCCTTAAACAAAGTTAGAGATGCTAAACAGAAAAGCCAGGAGACAATCTCTCAGCTCCACTACACTGTTAGTCTGGTAAGTTTAAACTTTCACTTGATACATAAAAAACATATGTTGGCCTTGGTTTAAAGTGAGGAAAACAGCCAAAAGAGTCACAGGAAAACTGGGATTGCTCTCTGACTAAATGCTTTATTACATTATTACACATACTATATGTATTACATTAAATACAAAGAATTAAGAGGCAATCAGCCATTTTCATCACCATTCAGCAGAGTTCTAAATCAGGCTAAGCTGTGAACTAATGAGCAATTACCTGTAACTGCAAGCACTGCAGGAATAGAAGTGACATGTTTAAATTTATTACTGTTTTGTAGTGCTGGTTTTGACACATCGTTCATTAAGTGAAGTGTCATGCAATTTAGAAACATTTGAGTCCTTTAAGTCCTTTTTATTAGTAAAATTTCAAATTCTTTTGGGATTTTCTGTCTTGCTGCTTCTGTCTCTGAGCATTTCTGGTACTTCAGTAGTAGTATCCTAGAAGATACCTTTATGTACATGACAAACTGTACCTAGAGGCATGGCTTTTTATACACTTTCAATTTCTCCTATAGGATGGAGGGAGGGGGAAGTAATTGAGGTAGAGAGGAACACTACTAACATCTTAAAACTGCTTTAAGTTTTCAATTTGTTGATGAGACTAAACATATTCTTGTACTCCCCAAAGCTGTTTATACTGATTTTGTGAAGTATTTTAAAATGAGGTTACAAAACAGTCAAGATAGAGAAGCCCTAAAGGAACTGTTTGGACTCTTGGCTCTACTTCCTTATTTGGCTGTATTTCAGATCGAATATGCCAGAAAGAACATGAATAGTGCCAATAAGAAACTTCTTGGTGCTCAGGAAAAGCTTTATCAATCCTGGGTAGAATGGAAGAAAAATACAGGCCAAAATGATGGTGATGATCTGCGTAGTGCTGAGGTAAATAGATCTAAATGTACACCAGAAGTAAATGTATTATATCCCATCAAAGTGATGGCAAACTTAAGTCCCTGAAGTGTGCAACAGAGAGGCTGGATACTGAATCTAAGGGCAGCTGACTTCTGAGAAGTAGGGGACCCAAACTCTTTAAATGAGCCTACTTTCTGCAAACACCCTGGGGTTCATTCTCCTCTCTTGAGAATGCTCATCCTGTTTAGCATGTGAACCTGTGTTGGGATATATGTATATAGAGTCACTAAAACTGTTTATGTGATGTGCCCAGATCACAATTAATGATTTGTCAGCAGTCTTAGGCACATATATGCAACTTTCAGGGATAGTTCACTGATTAGAATGTACTTACCTGCTATGACTTGTTATCCAGAGTTGAAACAAGAATCTGCTTGACTGTCGCTGGGTAGAAGCTATCAGTTTCTTTTCATAAAGTACTTGAGTGTTGAAGAAATATCTTCTTAAGTACTTCTAAGTCTTTGATGCTTCAGACTTAAAACCTGGTTTATTATCTGCTATAGCTTTCTTTCACTTATATCCCCTTTATTTTGCTTTTTTAAGTATTGTGATCAACATAAAGCTGCTAGTCATAAAAATACACTAATGTGCTGTTATGCTTGTTCTTTCTAGCATATTGAGTCAAGAACTCTAGCTATTGCACGGAGCCTCACTCAGCAGCTTCAGACCACCTGCCTCACACTGGTCTCAAGCCTACAGGGGCTGCCACAGAATGTACAGGATCAGGTTTACAGTGTTGGGTCAATGGCAGGTGATGTCTACCAGAGCTTTCGGTCAGCATCCTCCTTCCAAGAATTATCAGACAGCTTTATTGCAGCTAGCAAAGGACAGCTGAAGAAAATGAAGGAGTCTCTGGATGACGTGATGGATTATCTTGTTAACAACACACCACTCAACTGGCTGGTAGGTCCCTTTTACCCAGAACTGCCTGGCATTCAGCATGCTGAAAGCAAAGGTGAAGGGGAGGAAAGTTCCAGCCAGAAAGACAAACAGCCTGAACACACTACTGAGTAAACTGCACAGCATGCATGTACTCTGCTGACTGACCAAGTGAGTGGCCTTAATAAGTGTAGCTGTCAAAAAAATCAGTTTTCAGTGTTTTTTGGTGAGCATTCCATAAATACTGGAATAGGGGAATCTACAGGCCAGGACACTTACACATGGGCTTTATTGTCCAGTGTAATTAAGCCACTCTTAAAAATCAAACTAGACTCAAGTGCCTAAGTGTTGTCAGCTGACAGTTGTCAGGATGCCCTATTTGTCTGTCAATCACATCATTGTGCTTCAGTGATATTAATGCCATTAGTCTAAACAAAACCCACCATAGCTGAAAGCCTTTGATTTGTTGCTTAATCTCTACCAAAATGATGTAAAGGCCTTACATACTGTGACATGCATTTAAAAGCTCTACAGTCTAGTTATGTACACTTAAATGCTATGTTTGCTGCAGATCACACATTTGATAATTGTGCATCTGACTATCTCAGATTGTATTGCTGCATAATTCATGACAAAAGTTGTAAGAGAGCAGAATGCCAAAAGTGAAAGTGGGATTTGTGAATGAGTCATCTGGAGTTAAATGCTGTGACAGTGTTAATATTAACTGTATAAACTTAAGTATTGGATAACACAGTAACTTGACCACAGAGCCATAGAATATTTCCAGCTGGAGTGGACCCGTAAACATCATCAAGTTCGACTCCTGCTCTTTGCAGGACTACCTAAAATCTAAACTATAGGGCTAAGAGCATCATCTAGATGCTCCATGAACACTGTTCCAGTGACTGCCCAAATAATTATCAATACATTTTTAATATGCAGTATAAAGGCAAGATTCATGCTGTTTGTACCCAGGTGCCTGCTGTTGTGTGTGTGTGTTTTTGTAGCCATCGTTTTGTAACTGATTTTTGTATGTTAGTAATAAATGCTTTAGCAGCCAAAGCCTGTTGTTTTTAATCCTTTGTTTTAAAACAATCTAACTTGCTCTTCTGTGACTCCCTCAAACTGGGTCCAGCAGAAGGCAAGTTTGACATGCAAATGAAGCAGATGTGCATTGAAAGTGTTTGTGTATGTACTGATAGATACTGCTGCAGCATTTCCTTCCTTTGGAATTTCTGTATGTCCGTTCATTGAGTCTTAGCTTTACTGCTGCTTTTGCTGATCCTTGCTGTTGTCACCTTTAAAGATGACCTAAGCTTGAGCTGCTGGATGTTCTAATATTGGAAAGAGATGGATATGAACAAAAGAACCCTCTCCTCCCTTCACAGTAGGTGTTGATGACATGGTCTTTTACCTGCTTTGTTTGCTGACTACCTATAAACAGTGTTTACTTTTCAGCTGTATCACCAGTTTTAACTTTACTTATCCTTTTCAACAAGTGATGAATGTATGTTAACACTCAGCTACTTCAGTGGAATTGTTCACAGTAAATCTCGTGAACCCCTCCACAGGAAAAGAAGTAGGTACCAAGAAATAAGCTTTCTTGGGTTAGGGCTGTCCAGGTAGTTTGTACCTTTTTTCCCGATCCATGCCATGTACAACTTCGGGTTGCAATCATCTAGAGTAGCAATGATAGCTACCATTTTCAAAGAAGTCACGAAATAGTCTAAGGCAAAAACGCTGTTCAAAGACAGCTTATCACATAGTCACACATTGCTACATGAAACAAATACCTCCACCTGGCATGATGTAGGCACTAAAGAAAGTTGCATGTTGTCCAGTTGTCAGATGTGAGAGGGTTGTTAGATTGGGGTTGGCCTAGAAGTGTGAGGAAGACTGTTTTAAGCACAGTATTAAACAAAACTGTAGCAAAACAGGATTGCAGGTAAATATTTTGTAACTTACAGCTTTTAATATTCACATTATATACGAGGGGGGTGTTTAACACAAAATTAAAGTGAGATGGTGAGACTCCTGTGGAAACTGAGCTAGCTGGGATGGATAATACCTTAGCCCAGGAATCTTATGCAGAAATCATAAACCTGAGACCATGGGAGGCAGGATTTCCATCAAAGGATGGAAATTAGGATGCTAGTGGCATTATTCCAAAATATGTCATGTCTCTGGTTCTTGTTCTCTATTGGTTTGGGACCTTTGACATATGAGGTCATGTCCCTGTCCCGCGTGTGGGATTGGACCCCTGCTCTCAGGTAACCTTATATTACCTGGTAACCAGGCTGCAAACGGACCAAGGTATGGTTAAATGCTTACCTAATGGCTGGGCTCCTGTGTCATGCTGTTGTGATGGGTACTTGTTTAGTTGGATGCTGCCCATCCCCCCAAATGTTTTGAAGTTTCTGTCCACTCACACAGAACCCCCTACCTCCCATCAGAATTAGGAACTCTTCACTAGTGGAAGAGGCGGCTGAATAACAGCAAATTGGTGTGTTCCTGGTTTTTTCATCTAGAATGAAGTTCTCTGATTATTAGCCTCTACTAATAAGGAGAGCATTGAATGTCTAAACTGATTTGCAACTGTACTTGCTTGTTTATCTTACTGCAGGTAATTTAGCATAGCATATACCACACTCCAGTCTAACTGCAGCTCTACAGATAGAAATTGGGATTTTTCTCTGGTGCAGCCAGAGAGAACGACTATTAGTAAGTGTGCTGTAGGCCAGAATGATGCCTTCCAAAGTCTTACTTGTTTTTTTTGCCACTCTTGTTTTTGACTGAAGCTGAAGTGGTTCCTCACAAATAAGGAAGGGAAACCTGAGATACTGCCATCTCACCTGTTTTTATCTAACTGCATGTATTAAACAGCTCAGTTGCACGGCACAGAAGCTTGCATCCTCTTAATCCAAAATCACATGTGAGGATATAGTTTAGGCTAGAAAACTGTGATGTTTCTCTGGAACCTTTTAAAAAGTTGAAAATGTGTTGAAAATGGTAAGAAGTAGATTCAACTGTTTTCAGCAAGGCAGGTAAACTAGACCAAATGGAAGAATGTCAAAGTCACACAAAACTTAGGATGGTAAAGGTAAGAATACTAACATCATTATCACTTGTAAGGTTATTCAGGGTTTATTTAGAATTCAGAAAATCCCTTTTTCTCTTTTAGAGATCACTCAAAAATTGTTCATGCTAGTTGACACTTCCTCTTCCCTGGTGCATTTAACAGAGAACTATTATTCTATCATTGCTGATAACAGTTTTTTAGAAAAGCTGTAAATATAAGCATTTGTAAATAGCTCCATATGGTATGTGAGTTTTGTAAACATTTATAGCATTGGTCAAAGCCGAGTTACAAGATTTATATAAGGCCTGGAGTTGCAGCTAGTTTGCCTCAATGTAAAAAAAGGTGTAAAGCTTTGGAAATGTCTCCTATTCCTCAAGATTAATATTTTTGCAGTAATCTTTTCCAGAATTCAACTTAGGGTAATATTTTATAGCTAGTAAAACAGGTGAAAGGATTTGGGAAGAACTGATTATTTCTCATTATTTAAAAAAAGCAGTAACTTGCACCAAAACTTTAAACCCTCTAATTAAAAAGATCATATAGAACCAAATTTAATTTAAGCATGCTGGGTTAGTAATTTGCATTATCAGAGAGTCTTACATGCAGCAACTTGCTGGAGGTATTTTGCACAGTGTTTTGTTAAATAAATTTCTTCTTATTTATTGCCAATTCATGGTAATTTTATTTCTTTTGGATAATATAGTCTCCGATGACTAAAAACAAGTGCTTGTTTTGAAAGTTCACAAAATGAGAATGCTGTGTCAAAATGCTAGTGGCTTAGTTCTAAAAACTTAGCAAGAAAAAAATGGATTGAAGTTAGTATTGACATTAATGGTTGTATATGAAGACAGCAAAATGACAAAGTATTTTTTTGCACTGTTCTGTGTAGGGATTTTGCTAGTATTATATCTTTGTAGATGATTTACTGAATCACACAGAGAAACTGTAAGAAGAAGAGTTATATCTGGTCTTACTCATTTATTGCAAGAATTTACAGGAAGTTGAAAGCAGGGAGTCAACTGTGAAAAGTGGTGTGGAAGCAAAGGTCTTCTACATAAGCAATCGCATAACACCAAAGGCTTTGCATTGCTTCTGGTGCAGATGTCAGAATATGTGATTCTAATACAATTTAAAGGTCAAAACTGAGACGAGTCATACTGACATCCAGTCTGTTTTACTCATACTGACATACACTGCAATTTGAATTTCTCTCATAGCTATGAAAATCTAACTATTACATTAAAAGAGTCAGGTTCTTCTACTGCATGCATTAAAGAGATGAAGAAGGCAGAGACTTAAATTTGAGCAGTTACTCTGTCACTAAGAACAAAACAGATATAAGTAATAAAGAGCTCTTAAATGTATGACAGAGAAAATTCTTACTGGTCAGACACACTTGAACTGAACACGGCTGTGTCCTGGTCAGTTTAAATACATAGAACCATCCATTTGAGTATGTTCTTAAAAACTGCATATGGACTACTTAGGCTTGTTAGGATGCCTGTATTTCTACTGCAGTATGAAACAAAAGGTCATGTGCTGACAGTGGGGAAGCTTTCTCTAAGTGCAGTAATGAGGGGTTTAGGAAAACTGCCATAACCAGAAAGATGCAAGATAATTCTTGCTGGTAGAAAGATGCAGTTCTTGCATTCCTAGTGTCTTTTGATCTTTCGGGAAACAAAAATTACTGATCTTATTTTGATCAAGCTTAAGTTCTCAAAGTCGTCCATGCATTTAATGGTATTCACAGTAGTGCCAGGTTAGGCACTGGTTAGTTACGTGCTGCTTAAGTTACTATAAAGATCAGTTTTAATAAATAATTAGTATTTCAAAGATCCCTGGTATCCAGTGACTACTTACTCTGTAAGACCTGTAAATTGACATGCAGTGCTTCTGTGTTATGTACAACTTGGTAGTGGAAGCAGTAGTCCCTTTATCTGATATATTGTGTGCCTTTCTGACCTGTCTTCATAGCAGGCAAAGCATAGGTTTTTCTTGCTTACTGTCTTTCATTAAAATCATAAGGTGTTTTGCAGTTAGGGAGTACATTAAAAATGCCTCTTCAGTCAGTGCTGAGTTTAAGTTACAGAAATGCCTACAAGCTGCTGTTGCTTTGAATGTCCAGAACCAAAGTCCTGTCAAAATGCAGCAGTAGTTACTTGCTGATACTGTGTCTGGCTCTGATAATGTCACATCAACATTAAAACTAATTATGTATTATATTACAGATGTGTTTTTCACTCGGGGCAAAAATCTTACGAGTACATTGCTTAATTTTATCCCATTTTTCAGAAGTGCCTAAGTAACCTAAGTCCTACAAAGGGGACTTAAGGGTTGGGACTTAAGCTCGTTAAGTGTCTTAGCCAACATTTTTAGAAGTCTGTAACATCCATGTATCCACTGATGCCTCTCTGGCAATTCCTAAAACCCTGTGCTGCATAGCAGTACAGAATACTATACATGCAGTTAAAACAGAGGCCAAAGTGAGATTGCAGTTCTAGGTATGTGTTTTGTCAGAAGGGGCCTGATGCAGTAGGTAGGCAGAGCAGCACAGCAATCCATATCAGTCTCCTCAGGGCAGATTACTTTGTATAGTCCATTGCATCTATGAAAAGAAGAAAGGCAAAATTAATTCAAAACCCTCCTTTCTTAATTGTCCAGTTACCAGTTTCACTAAATGCAGTCCACTACATTCAGCTCTTTTCCACCTCTACTATAAAATCCTGCCTTCTAAGCAACTGATTTCCATCTTGTGTAGTATTTGAGCTGTCTTAATGGTTTGTGTCCTTTGTGTCTGAGCATATTTCACTCTGAAATCAGGATGTTAGGTCTGATTTCTAGAGGTGCTGAGTATCTTTGTTTCCTCTCTTCAGTGAAGGAGTGCTGCACAAATTTGTTTAGTTTTACTTTTAAATTGACTGAAGTTTCATTCCTACACAGGTTCCAGATTTCACTATTACAGACCTGTCTTCAGAGTCCGATGATGTCCCAGACATTTTGGATTTGGATGAAGAGGAACAACAGGATTTTTCACGCACAAATGGCCCTTACACTACAGGGCAAAGAGCTGAATAGAGAAGCATAAAAATGTCTTTTTGATACAGTGTACCTTTGCCATGTTTAATTTAGATTTCTCCTTTTTAAAGATGAACCTGCCTAGCATAGGGATTATGGGGATATCTTTTTTTAAATCAGTACTGTTTCACTTAGCTGCATCAAAAATCTGGGTTTTTCAATGTAAGGAATGCACGCTACATTAATTGGTTAGCATGGGTGTCAGGCTCCCATTCTGCATGCCAGGTAATAGCCTAACCAGTGTATCCAACTAATCTAATTTTTGTTGATGATTTGTTCTCCTGCTGGTAGCAGCCATGAGAACACCCCAGTGCTTTGCATAAAGGGCTGCCAACAAAAGGAGTTGATGAGGATTTGCCCACAAAATTTCCCCTTTCAGTCTGTGTGAAAAGCAGTGCTTCATCTACCTCTTTGCTGCTGGAAGGGGTAAGAGACTGTCTATCTAAGATTTTCTCAGGTTCTTTTGTTAGGCTCTACACCTACAGAGTTTAGATGCTTAGAGCTTTTCTTTGGCAAGAGTGCTTTATGCACAAAAGGACTTCCTTTCTTTCCACATGCCTTCTATGTGCAAGTATTTTGGCCGGTAATGATGCTATCAGTTGAGACACTGGAGATTAAAAGGGAGTAAATGCTTCAGTATTAAAGTTTTGGGTATAAGGATAGCATTTAAATAAGAAAGGGGAGGAGAGTGTAAAAAGAAAGGAAAAATAGAGAGTGCAGCGATAAAGACATCAGATGAAAGAAAATTTGGAAAAAAAAGAGGAAATTGAATGTAAGGAGAGTTTTGGTGACAGTGATTTTTAAAAAATGTTTTAATAAAAATCAGTTGTTTGCTAAGGACTGGTGAGTCTCCATTTCCTCGCACACTTACTTCTCTAGGTGTTGGGGAGAGTGGGAAGGGGACTGGAGGCAAACTCGTTAACATTTCTTTCCAAGCCACACAGCTGTGGCAGAGACCTCTCCGTGTGACTGCAGCGCAGTCACAGGAGTTGCGGCACAGCTGCGCTCTGCTGTGGCCAGAGGGCCACTGCTGTGCCCTCATCCTGGGACTCCGGTCGTTGTGAGAGCTGGAAGTCTTGTCACTGAAATGCCTTGGAATAAAAGTGAACTGTGTAGCCAGTGTGAGTTTTTCTTGTTAGGTTTTTCGGTTGTTTGGGGGGGTTTTTTTTGTTTTGTTTTGTGATTGCCCCCCCCCGCAATCCGTAATTTCTGCAATCCGTTTACAACCCCCCTGTTTAAAGGAAGGGCCCTTTGGAGGGGTAGCGGCACTCGGACTACAGCTCCCGTGAGGCAGCGCGCCCGGCTCTCCTCGTGTTCGGGCGCCGGGGGCGGACGGGAGGTCTCGCGAGGGTAGCGGCGTGGTGTGGGCGGGCCCGCGCGCGGGAGTTTTTGGCGGGCTCGGGAAGATGGCGCGGCTGTGAGGGGCGGGAGGGGTTCGCTGCCCGCCCGCCTGGTGCCGGGAGCTGCCATGGACACCAAGTGGGATAGCGATCACTTCTGGTTCTATTTGCTGGCCTTGGGCTTCCGCCCGAAACACCACTGTGGCATAAGGCTGGGGAGGTTAGTGCCAGGGAGATCGGGGGGAGGGCGGAGGGTGGGAGTGAGAGCGGGGCCCCGGGTCTCACTCGGAAGCGCGAGGCGGGAGCGTCTCGCCGTGGCTGCCGAGAGGCCTGGTGTCCCTGGCGGCATGCAGTGCACGGGAAATGCCCGCAGTCCATTATCTAAAACTGTCTGAAGAAGTCAAACTCGGGAGTGGTAAGAACTCTTTCTCCTTCGCACAGTCCTGTACGGAAGGAGAGTTGAGGGTCTTCCTGGCGCGTATTTTGAAAACTTGTCATGAAGGAATCGTTTCGTAGCATCAGAGATGGTAGAGGGTTGGAATAGACCTTAAAACATCACACAGATCCCACCTTCGCCCCCTCACCGACGGCCGGGACATCTCCCACTAGACCACGTTGCTCAAGGCCTTACCCAGCCTGGCCTTAAACACTGCCAGGGTCGGGGCATCCACAATTTCCCTGGGCAGCTTGTTCCAGTACCTCACTACTGTCACAGTAAAGATTTTTTTCCCAATTATCTAACCTAATTTTTCCCTCTTTCAGCTTGTACCTATTAGTCCTTGTTTTGTCACTATAATTCCTGACGAAGAGTCCCTCTCCAGCTTCCCTGTAAGCCCCCTTCAGATACGGTAAAGGTTGCTGTAAGATCTCCATGCAATCTTCTCTTTTCCAGGCTGAACAACTCCAGCTCTCTCAGACTTTGTAAGGGAGGTGCTCCAGTTTGCTCTTCAACTTCGTGCCCTTTCTCTGGACTTGCTCCACCAGTTCCACGTCCTTGTAATTTTGGGGGCATTGGAACTGAATGCAGCACTCTAGGTGGGGGGTCTCACAAGAGTGGAACTGAGGGGCAGCATCACCATCTTTGACCTGCTGGCCACACTGTTTTTGTTGCAGCCCTGGATTTCACATGCATTAAGTAGGATGAAAGGTGTATACTTTTACCTAGGAAATAAAGCATTCAATTAGTTACTCTGTACTATAACACAGTTTTGCAGTCTTGAGCAGGCAGTAAAAATGGTCTGTTAAGTTGTCACTGTAACTACTTTTGATGTAGCTGTTTATTTCTGTCAGGGATATGTTTACTCAACCGAACAGCAAAGCGTTTTCTATCATTGCCCGCTTCCTGTTTACTAAGTTGGATAAGCACCGCGCAAGAAGAACTTTCCAGTAAGTGTTTGGCTACTGCTGTGCCCTTAATTAAGAATATATTTTATACAGTTGCTGGAGGTGTCTTGGGGAATGCTTTGGAAGAAGACCATGCAGTCAGAGAATTTGTTTCCTTTTGATCACAACTCAGTCAATCAATTTTGATCAGTCCGAAACCTTGCCTTAATGAGTTCTTTCTGTTACTGTTTGTTAGCTGACACCTTTGATGTAAATTTTAATAACTAATAAGGAATCTACCTGTCCCATTCTTTCTGACCAAACAGAAAATAACATTTGGCATTTGTAGATTGTTGTCAGGATCTTCAACATGGCAAAACCCCTGTATTCTTAAATGGTTTTCTTTTTATAGCAGAGCTATTTCAGCTTATGCATTTAAAGACATGGCAGGAGGAAGACCAGCGATATGAAAATAGTCAGGGTTCTGGTCTCTTTTTATTTTTTTTTTCCTTCTTTTGTCCCAAGTTAGAAAGAGCTGCAGACAAACCTCTCTCTGAAATAATTTGTAATTAACTTATGGAAAGGAAACATTGTCATTTAACAAACTTTCGTATATTCTTGGTCTATAGTATATGCCCCTCATTTTCTGGCTTGGAATCAATAAGAAATCTGTCTTACTCTTGTTTTTACAGTAATTAATTAGGTATCTGAATATTGGAATGTGTTTTGACATGGCTTTTTTTTTTTTCCTTCCTACTTCACCCTTTTTTAATGAAAAGGCATTCTGGACTCAGAAAATTATCAAGTCCCAGATTTAGGAAGCACTGCACTATGTGGCTAAATGAAATTTCAGTGAGTATTAAGAAAAGGGGAAGTTGATGCTCTACTGGTTTATGTGACCTTAGTCTTTTTTTGAGGGAACTGTTTTATATGAGAGTTTTTTAAAAGGATTTTTTAAATGAAAGAATTCAGTTTTGCCTTTTGTATTCTTTCATATAGTTTATCTTGGACTTCTTGAAGAAAAGATGTTGGCATTGGGGAATTTAGAAGAGAGAGCTAGCTGTGTCCTAAAAGTGCTGTGGCTTGCTTTTGGGTAACAGTGTTTGATTAAATGGAGGTCTAGAGAGTCCCTTAGCCCTGGGTGAGGATAGCTTCCTTCAGCTTGAGGGGTGTTTAAGTGGCCTGGGAAAGTGTTTATTATTGTGAAAGTTGATTCACATGCATGAAAAACGTCACTGATAGTATTTTCTTGTATATCGGGAAGGGGGCTAAAATGTAACGCAAGCGTTTTAAAGACAAAGCAAAACTGCATCAGATATCGTTGATTATTATGTTGTGTTCTTATACTGCCTTTGTTTAAATGATTGTTCTAAAAACCTTGTCTTTATGTTCTTCAGCACTTCCATATTTTAGAAATAGTGGGTGAGGTGGAAACCAATGACACAATATCTTTAAATATGATTAAAATACACAAATCCATGACTTCAGTACAAAATATGAGAGAAAACCTGAACGTGTTTTCAGATATTACCTTATTCAGTTAGGAATAAGGAAGGCACCAATTTTTAACATTATTCTAACACTAATGTCTGCCTTTGCATTGAAACCATATTGTGTACAGAAGTAGGTGGGTGTTTGGAACATTCAAAAAAGCTTTATTCTCTTCTGCTGACTACAGTAGGTGTCAGCTGTGGTGGCAAAGTCATTTAGCTTTGCATGAGACTTGCTAGTGGATAATCTGCAGCATTTTGGTATGCAGACAAATCTTTGATAGCTGTTGTTTATGCTTCTTAGATTAGTTTTGCATTTAATGATTTTACTTTTCTAGAAACAAGAGGAACTAGGTCTTCCACAAGTTACACCTTCCACACTGATTTGTCCTGGTGGTGCTAAATTTATTCACGTGCTCTACCATTTTGCAAGATACGTAATGATTGAGAACATGAAAAAGCTTGCTGTAGGTAAGCTGTATGGGACATTAAAAAAAGTTTAATTTGTTATGTTTGTAAATCTGTCAAGTCTTTAGTATATGATGGGAGCTTTAAGTAGTTCTTAGCTAGCTGCTCAGGTCAGAGTCTTTCACGGGATTCTATGCATTTGCATAGAGCTACTGCTGATAGAACAGTGCAGATGGTTTTGCTCTCTATTGCTTTATAGGTCTTGTTGTAAGGTTCACCTGTGCAATGCTCTGCACAATTACCTGCACAAACAATGGTTTGGTCCAAAAGTGTTGGACAGCTACACTATTTCCTTTCTTGGAACTTGAGGAATTCTGAAGGATCAGATCTGTCTGTTTCAGGCATCTTGTATTGTAACCTAAAGAATATAGAAAAGGAATGAGGGAATGAAGATGTATACAACAGAAAAAAGGGCAAAAGAGGCAGTAGGCTGCATGCTGTATTTCAGTCCAGGTAAACATGAGCAGCTTGGTTTGAGATTCTTGCAGTTTGATTTAGGCAGATCAGGAAGCTGTCCATTTTTAAAAAGCAAATAATGTAATCCAAATGCCAATTTCTGTTTAGGCACAGGTATACCTTTTGCTGAAGCTGTAATGTGGGAACCAGAGGATATGTACATAGCAAAAGCAAGACACAGAGTCGCATACAATAAACTGCTGCAAATTCTTCAAAGGGAAAACTTTGTTATTCAAGAATATGAGAAAAAAACACAGTAAGTAATGCATTCAAAGAAAGAGAGTCTTTTCATAAAAGCTGATTTATGTATATGTGTTTTTAAAAGGATTTGAAAAGTCTGTATATGCTTTACATCACAGAAGTCATTTAGTTGAACTTCTCCCATATTTTCCCCTTTTATCTTTCATCAGCAGTTCTACTGTTTATAGGTCTTTTGTGAAGCATAATAGTCTAAAGAAATGAATTGTTTAGGAGATGCTGTATGTTACGTGGGCATTAAAATGGTCAAGGAATTCTACATGTATAGCAGTATGATTTCTTTTGAAGGGTCATGTCCTAAAATGTGACATTCTCAGGATGAAACACTTGGTTTTATTTAGTGACTGCAAGACACATTTTATTTATTTAAACCTTAATCATCTCACTAAAAGTATGCTATTCTTAGGTCTTGTTTATGGCGAACACTCCCAGCTTGAGAAATGTCAAGAGCTGGAACTTTCTCTGCAGGCATAGAGTTATGTATCAGTGGAATCTACAGAATTTGTATGGGTTAGTTTTTATGACTGGAGCACTGTTATGAAGAGTTTTGGGCCGTTTAGTAAACGGCAGAAAAGAGCGAGGGGTTGCACTGTAGGTAAAAGAACGGTGTCAGTGTATGTAGTATAGCTCCATACGAGAGGACTGGTCATGTTTCATGCCTTTGGATGAGGGTTTAGAATCCAGGGAAACCTCATGGTGGGTTTCTGCCGGCCTGGGTTCTCACAGAGGACTTCAGCTTACCCTGGTGTTTGCTAGGAAAGTAGCTCAGGGGTGCATTAACAGTGTAGGAAATGGGAGTACCTAGAGGATGACTTAATAAGGCAATCCCTGAGTGTGTTGAGTAGGAGCAGTGCTCTTTGGAACTCACTGCATGTCAATGAAGAAAACTTCTCTGCAACAGTTATAGGGCTCCTATTGTCACTGCAGCCTAGACTGTAGAATTTTAAATCCCAAGGAGTCTGAGGGTGACAAAGAAAATAAATGACACTGGCCTTCTAATCTGAGTGTATTTCCACTCGTCTAGGCAACTTTAGGAGGTATCTTGTGGAAGCAGAAAAGCTCATGAGATGGATACTTTCAGAGACCCTTGCTGAAGCTCATATGTGATCCATCTCTTTAAGTCAAAAAAGAAACGGATGCAACAAGGAACCAGCCTAATTAGGACAATGTAGCAACATACGGAATATAGAAAAGGGAGCTGACACCAAGACACCAATATAGAAATATTTCTCAGATGTGCAGTGATGTAGCTAGGAAGGCCAAAGTTCAGCTAAAGCTCCAAGAGCCTGATAGGAGCTTTAAAAAAGAATTCTGTAGTATATTATTAGGAGAGGAAGTACATGGAGGATTTAGGCCTGCTTTTGAACAAAATGGTAAGTTACAAGTCTCACAGGTTGGAATACCCAATATATACCTTGACTCAGGCTGCATGGTAAGATCAGTAGCTGAGTCTCTGTGCTAAGAAGCAATAGTGAAAGAAGCAACAAAACACTGACAGCAGAAGAGGGTAGAGGAAAAGTTTCATTGCTTTCATCCAAGAGTTTTGGGATACTTACCTGATGTTGTTTCAAAGCAGATCTGATGTATTTGGAAAGACAGAAGGCTAGGTAAAGGGGTGGTCCCAAAGGGTGAGTGCCTCAAAGTCATAACTGGTCTATGAGTGGAATTCCTATGAGGCTGATGGTGTGTCTTCTTAAGGAATATGGATAACAGGCTTGAATACAAACCCACCAAAGTTGCAGATGGTGTTGAACTGTGAGGAAGGAAGATACACTGCAATGGGGAAGCATTTCACAGAAAGATCTTACTGGATCTGGGGACTCGCACAACAAAAATTGTGTGAGCTTTAACAAAGAAGACCAGTATGAGGTCCTGCACCTAAGAGAGAGAACAGTCCCCAACAGTAGCACAGGTTTGTGAGTTACTAGCTGGGGAGTAGCACTGCTAAGAAAGAGTCAAAATTGAGAGTAGTGTGGGGCCACAAGTTGAGCATGGGTCAGCAGTGTCCTAGTAATCAGGACCAGCAGCTACCATGTTGTATGGGAATGAGCACTAGTCAGCAGATGGTGGACAGTTGTATTATGCATCACTAATTTTTCTTCAGTTTTACTCTTTTCTCTCTTTACATCTGTGTTATGGTATTTTTATTTCAGTTACTAAACTGTTCGTATCTCAGCCCATAAATTTTACTATTTTTCAGATTCTCCTGTTCTACTGGGACTGGGGAGGTGGTAATGGAGTGAGCAGCTGTGTACTACTTAGTTGTTGGCTGGGTCTGGCAAGTCTAACGCCTTATGTGGAATACTGTGTTCAGTTCTGATCAGCCCAGTTATGGTAGAGAGTGAAAGATGGGAGAGATACTAGCAGAAGACTGCAATGGATTAGAGGGATGCACAGTCTGAAATGTATGAGTAGAAGCTGTAGAAACTGGGTTTGTTTAGCCTGAAAAAGGCAATGCTAGGGTTTTCATCAGAGTTTCAGTATCTAAAAAGTAGTTGTAGAGAGCACAGAGGTAGTCTTCACAAGGAAGTCTTGACAGAACAAGGCAACAGGCCCAAGGTGTTTAGGGGAAAACTCTATCTGGATTTGAAAAAAGTGTCTTGTGAGAACAATCAAACTGAAAAAAGTTGCCCTCAGGATGGAATCTCACTTCCTGAAAGTATTCAAGACTTGGTTTGACAAGACTATGAATAGCATAATTAAAGGCTCCGTTTTCAGTGAAGGGCTCAAAAATAGTTACCAGAGGTCAAAGGCTCCTAAACTTCTTTGATTTCTGTAATTCTGTGCCTCCTGTGGCTTTGTTTGGGAAATACAACTGCTATTTACCGTGTGAGTGATACCCTTCAAAAATGTAATGCTTTATAGATTTTTTTATTATTCTTGTCAATGCATCAGAACTCGGAAGATCCTTTTGAATGCAGCACGATTCAGGCACACAGTGTTTGTGAAAATCAGACTACTACATTTTTACATGCTTAAAATTTCAGTAAAAGCACTTTGATGAAAGAGCTTCTGTGGTCCAACTGCCTGTACACCAGTATTCTGTTCTCTGGTCTTTTGAAAGGGAGGGGTTTGGTTGCTGTAGAATTGCTGAATATATTTGTAGTTCATGTTGATAACAGATACTTACTTATTGCTGCTGGGTGTAAGAAACAACTGCTTCAGTATGTAGATTTGGAAAGAAGGGACACAATTGGTTAGTGACTGTAAGCAATTCTGATAAGCCTGTACTAGCTCTTGAATTTTTTCCTAGGGATTTAATTAGAGAAATAGAATGGACAAAGTCTGCATGTGTAGTTCTAGAGAAGCAGTCTTGCAGGTAAGTGTATTTCCTTATAACTAAGCTAGGATGTATGAAATACATTAGATGCGTAGTTTTGTCAAGTATGAACTACAATTTCACTGTAGTCCACTTGAACTTTTATTTTGCATGTGCATACAGGATGAAACAAAACGACCAAAACAAAAATGACACAACTGAGAAAATTCAGAAGGTAAGAATTTTGTTCCTGCTGTGGCAGTGTGTTGAATTTTAACGTTTCTGCAACACCTGCTGGTCAGATACTGTTAGTTGCACTTGTTTACCTGTGATTATGCTAACACTTTCATCTGCCTTCATGCTGTTTTGATACTCTGTCATTATAGGTATTACAGGAAACATTTTAACACAGTGGTTTTGTCCTTCCTTATTAAGGTCCGCCATGCGTGGACACTTATAGTGGGAATGCTTGCATCTCTGAAAAAGGAAAAGGAAATTGTGGATTCTGTGCTTGAAGACTGTGTTAACCCATGTATTCTAGATGGAACTAATATTGTTTTGAGTGTTCCAGGATTGTTGACTTACAGAGTTGAAAGCAACATACATGAAGTAAGTAGTTTTTGTCCTTCTTGCTAAATTGCTAAACTGCTTTCATTTAATCCTTAGGCATGCAATTAAATACCTTAAAAATTAAACAAGTGCTTCATGGATTATTAGAGATGATTGTGGAGGGATGCATGAAATACATATAATTCATATACAAAGATTTCGTGTTATTATAATGCTGTTTTGTATTTCTTATGTCTAATCCATTAACTTTTTCAGTTCAGTAAATACATTGATAAGTCTGCCTAATTAGTACTTTTTTGTTGTTTAGACATTAAAATTATGTTGACTGGTTTAACTGGTGCTTCAACTAATTAGCTTTTGTTTCCATTCTGTAGTATATGGTATTGTTCAGTTATGACATCAGTTTTGTTTGTGCCCTATCTTTTGGGGCAGTGGTCAAACAGAATACCTCATTGGTTGAAGTTATCTTGGCTTGTATTGCTTTAACCTAGAATGTATTTTTTGAGAAATGAAACTATCAGGACCTGAATCTAAGTGTAATGTATACGGTGTCTTGGTTCTGCCTAAAGAAGACATACCTTTCTGATAGTGGTACTGTTCCCTAATTACTTTTTTTCTATTGCTTACTCCAAGTTTTGCACAGGAAATTTATATGAAGATGGAAAACTGAATTTCCTAACAGTTATTCAGTTGCTAAATGAAGCCCTGATGACACTGAAAGATGAACATTGTCCATATGAATTAAAAGAACTCCACAAAATTGAGGATGTTGTTACATCCTACAAGAACGTGCTACAAGAGTTGGACACAAAACGGTAATTGTTGGGAAATTTTCTCTAATTGCTTGTTCTTGAATGGCAGGATCATGTCTACTAGAGTCTTTTCTAGAAAAAATGTTACAGCAAAGATATGTTGGTTCAGTCTTTTTCTTGTGCCTCTGGGGATATTAGTGTTTATTTTAATTATTTATATGACTTTTTATTGAGATTCTTTTCTAGTTAGCTTCAGCTTTTTGCCTTTGTTTCATGAATACTTTAGTCTTTGTTCCTGGGGACCTCATTTGCTTGCTGATCTGATTTTTGCGTTTTTTTGTCTTGTTGCATTAATAAGTACTGAGACTTTTAAAATTTTAATCTATAACTGGCTTAGGGAAATTTGAAGTCTTTATTGTGTATATTTTTTAGTATAGTTTTTCCAATTCTGCTGTAAGAAACATGAAGACTACCTAACAACAGCTTTTTTGGTTGTGAATTTCAGTTCTTAGTATATGAATAAATGCATGAATAAATTGGTACACGTAAAAGATTTGTCAGGATAAGGGAGAACATTTAATACTGTCCCCCTTTATGTAGGTTTGTTACCTCTACCAACAGATGTATTCATTTTCCATGTTTATATGTTACAGCCTAAGAAGAGAGCAACAGCATTGTGAGCCAAAGCATCAGTCTATTTCAAGAAAACAGGAAATCTGGGAATCAAAGTGGAAAAAGTTTCTTGGCCAGTGTCCATTTAATTTAATCTTTAAAATAAGCAGTAAAGTAAGTAGTGATCATTTTATCTTATTCTGGGAAAGGAAAACAGTGAAGTGAGAGAGGATGTAGGTCTAAACTAGTGTTCTGTTGCAGCACTTTATATGTAAGGTCAGGGGCCCACATAATGCAGTATGTCTGATTCTGCATTAAGAAGTTGTGTTTCTTAAAGAGAATACAGTTGGCTTTATGATACCTTTTGTATTCACTGGAGTTGTTGAAATGGTAGATTGGTGTAAGAGTGAGCAGACTGGTTTTCATTTTGTTTCTGTCTTTTCCCCTGGGGATGCTGAGCATTTGTACATTCAGTGTGAATATGTGCTGATTTCTGTTTTCCCCTTCTAAAGCAATGTACTTGATAAAGGAACAATTCCCATTTTGATGACAGAAAGTTGTGCCCTTGTGTCGCTACCCAGCAGAGAGAGGAGAAACTTCATGTTGAGTCTGACAGCTGGTTTGCTGAAAAGCTGTTTTAAATAACTCTGTTATTGCTGCTGACTTTTTCTGCATGCTTGTGTAATCTTTTCTTTTCCTTTTGAAAGCAACAAACTTCATCACGCCAGTCTCCTAGTTTTTCAGATGAAGATGAAGGCACTAACTTGTGTCAGTCATTTTCAGGTGGGTGAACAAGAGAAGATCCTTTTCCTTCTCCCCCACCACCACAATTGTTAAAAGTTACGTGAAAAATGCTCCCATCTGCATTTGCAGATGGTCTTTGATAGTCTGCGTTGATTGGTTTTGAATGACTCTTTGCCAAAATTGCCTTGCATTTTTCAACTTCATAGTATCTTGGAGATTCTCTGAAGCTTGGCAAAAACCCAGTGCTGAACTGTTTGATATTTTGTTGTTCTTGCGCAAAGGATGTTGAGACAGATGATGTCGGTGCACAAAGATTTATTAGAGAATGCATTCAGTCTTAACAGTAAAGGTTACTTTGGGTTGGAGGAGTAATAGAGAGAGAAAGAAGATAAAACTTTTCTCATTGACCATCTAGGAAAAGAAATTGAAGGTGTCCTCCTAGGTAACTATCTTGCCCTGGTGTATTCTGAAATACTTTATTCCTTAGAAGCTGTGCCATTTGAACAGCACCTCACTTGATCTGTGTCGGTTGCATTTGGTCAGATCAGGCATGGTTGTACACCTGCTAATTGGCTGATGATCAGATGATATTTTACTGGGTAACCTCATTTTACTTATTAACCAAGTCCTGTCTGTCACTAGTACAGTTACCAGCTAAAAGTTACAAAGCAAGGGGGAAGAGTGCTTTGGCATTGAATCATGACATTTGCAGTCCCTTTTAGGAAGAATGGCATAGCAGAGGTGTATTGGAATGTCAGGATTCAAAACAGTGGTGGGAAGATCCTTTTGCTTACAAAGGTGAAAGTACTGCTCCAGCCATCTGAGTGTGTGTGGGTGTAAGGGTACAAACCGCAGAGGAAAGGCTACAGAATTGGATTTGGAACATAGTTTGCCTTAAAAATTGAAAAGATTGAAACACTGTACAATGATGCTGTGAGCTGGTAGAGTCAGAAAGCTTGAGACAAATTGATGTCTGTGACATTCTCTCTACTCTGTGGTTAAGGTGCATTATTGGAGAATACAGGCACTAAGAAAACTTCTTCCTGTTAATAGGGTCAACTCCAAAAGCAAAATACTGATCTAACTACTGGAAGTGAGCTTGGATTTTTGATGTGTTGTTGAGTTGAATGTGACAGGAAATGCCATTTGTCCTTGCAGAAGGTGAAATTTAGGATTAATAGAGAACTACTGAGGTTAAACTTTGGCTGTGTATTCAAGATGTGCCAGAGTTAGTTGTTCTAACAGCACATTGTTCTAGACAGTGTGTTGAGGTGACTGAATTATGTCTACCTCCAATAATATTCAAAACACTTACTTCTGTAACATTTGCTTATGCAAAGCCTCGCCTTGCTTGGACTGATGCAGCAAGAGGGATGAGTATATCCACAGATATTTATTGATTAATGCAGTTGTGGTAAAGGTGAGTGGAATTGTGCATTGTGGAATTGAGGTGTATGTGGAGAGGAGGATGTAATAATGTGGCAGGAATTGTAGTTTGGAGGAAGGTGGAAAGTCTGATTGGTATGTGCAGGGCAGCAGATAGAATCATGGTTCTTGGTCATGTGTTCAGGAACAACAGAAAGAGGTGCTGGCTGCTAGTGGCATCTGTAGCTACCGGTAGTGCCTGAGCAAAAGGATTGATAGTACTATTCTGCTTATGTATGAGTGTATTTTTATGTGTCACGTGGAAAGCTTAAGTGAAGAAAATGGAAGCAGTACTAAAACTTTTGGGTTGCTTTTCTAGATAATTATGACTCTGATGATGAAGAATGCCTTCGGAAGAATGATGAGGCTTTGGAAACCATGATGGATACAACATTAGTACCCTCAGGATGGTATGCTTAATGAGAATTTGATTAAAAACAGTAGAAAAAATTAGATGTTTACTTATGGACTTGAATATTTTTGCATCTCTTGAGTCTTAGTGAAATATTTCAGTTGCCCACTCATTACATCACAACTACTTGATTTAGCAAAATAATCCTTAAGTAACTCCTGCTTTCTCCAGCTGACGACAGATTGATCAACTGGTTGCTGCTGCATAGGAGGAGTAGCAGTCAAATCACAAGGTTTTTTGCTTGGTTTCTAACTATATTCTAAGATTCAAGAGACAGATGGAGAGAACAGAAACTTCAGGCTAAACCCTCTCTGCAAGACTTTTTTTATTACTCTTCATTAGAGTTACAGTCACATTGTTCTGTATCTGCAAAGGGTTAAACACAGAACAGTGGTGTCATAGAAAGTTTTCCCCTTGTGTCATTTGCTTGGTCCAGGAATATTTCATGACTTTCTGAATAATGCTGTCTTTCATAATATGAGTCATAGATGCTTGAACATGGCCTACTAAGAGACCCAGGGAGTTAGCAAAGGAATGCTATCCATTCTTAGACATCAATAGATGTAATTGCATGTAAGTCTCAGAGGCTGTTAGAGTACTTAACAATTAAATGCTGGGTTTCTTTCAGTGACTTCATACAGCATGGAGGTTTGTCTGCTTCTGAGGTCACAGACAGGTAACACCAAAAACATTTTAAGGTGTGCTTTTCCTAGCAAGTGAGAACTGTGCAGTTCTGAGAGCTATGCAATTGGTCTAAAACTTACCAGAAGTGATAAGGCTGAAGTTTTTGGTAGCCACGTGATTGTTGAATATCAGCAAGTTTGTATAGGAACAGACCTGTGGATGCCAGAAATAGTTCAGACAAAGACTACATAGGAAAAAGAATGTTGTAAAGTCTGCAGAAGACTCTTCAGTTATCTTTTATAGCAGAATACAGAAGACTTGTTTATAAGTGTATTGAAATATCCCTTATTTTAGTTTGCACTAGCCAATAGCAGAGTTTTATTAATCTGCTGGTTTTGGGAGGCTGATACACAACTAGGGCTAAAGCTGCTCTAGTTGTCACGCTGTTCTCCCTATAGTAAAATTGCTTTCTGATGACCGGGACGAATTGAGGGAAATCGTAACGGACAGATACGGAGCAAACAACACAGGACAGCCTTCTAAGATTTGCATTCCAATTGTTTATTTTGTCTCTAAGATTGTTGGTTTTTTTTTTTGTCTAGTCACTTCATCTCTCCCTGCTTGAGACGATCAGTGCCATCATTGTCAGAAGCATCTGAAAATGGAGACCTGTTAACTGAAAATGTAACCTTCTATCTCTGAAATTAATTAAACTTAAGACATGTCCTTCTCATATTGGTTGAAACTTAGACTTTTTGGAAAAGGGTTTTGGGGGTTATTTTTGGGGGTCTTTGGTTTGTTTTGTGGGGTTTCGGGGTGTTTTTTTGTTGTTTTTTTGAGCAATACTTTTACACATTTGAGTTAGTCTGGCAAAATTGTAAAAGCTAACTCTCAGTGACTTCGTTAAGCTTTAAGAAAGAACAGGAAGAGGATGCCACTCACATGCCAGTGTGTGAGTGATTGATTCCTTGTTTGCTGAAACAGTCTTTTTGATGTGAGCAGTGGTCAGACTTTGTTTCTTTAAGTTGTAAATGAAATTTAAATGTTAAAATGTATTGTAAAAGCAACTTGGATGTACAGTTGTCCATTGCACAACTGTTCACTGTACTGTGATCAAGGTAGTTGCAAATGAGTCATCTGTATTGTATGTAACACCTATCCTAGTCACTACTTAGGTCTTACTTTGAATACAGCTGTAAAAATATTTTGTATTTTGTTAGAATTCAAGACTGAAATATTTTTGTTGACTAAACTCTGGGGCTATTGAAGTTCAGAATTTCTACAGCAGTTCATACTAATATCTTTGCTTCAGTTAAAAACTACTGATAATTTCTGTGTATTCCTGTAGAACGTGCGTACTTGTGAGAAAAATAAAACACCTGTGCCTCCAGAAATCTTAAAAAAAGGAAAGGAAGAATTCCCCACCACAGAAGTGCAGAATGCAGGTGAAAATGTTACCCAGCCAAAGTCTCCTGTGAAAAAAGATTACCTTCTTATGGAAGCCAGAGATGAACTGGCAGAAAAGGTTAGGATTTTATATTTTTTGGTTGTTTTTAAGTAAGTGATCTCTAAGTTCAGAGAACAAATCACTAATTATAACAAAAAATGTCTCTTGTAATCCACATACATTAAAAGTTACCTTTTTCTGCTAGATAATTACAGAGTCACAGAATTTTAGAGTGGACTGATAAAGTACACTGAAAGCAGGGCGTCTGTGTAGGTATCATACTTAAAAATGGTGGTGAAGTGAATAGCATGTTCAGTAGAATCATGGTATGACTACACTTCAGTCTGAAATACACTACAAATATTCAGAAACAAAAAGAACTTGTTAAATTCTTAAGTTATACAGGTTAAGTATTTAACTGGGACTTGGTAATTTAAGCAAGAATGTAAATTCTTTTCTTTTAGGTATTTTATTTAATATTTGGCTGAGGAATTCCTTCACCAGAGTTACTGTAAAATGTACCACATCTGATTTTGGAGAGTAAATTGCATTTTTCAGTGAAATTATAGTTATTGTTCATCTGCTAAAATTTTTGATTTATCTGAATATATCTCAAGTCTTCCTTTGTATGCAGTTCTTGGCTAATGTCTTAAATATATTCTGTCTGAGCACACTTTCTTATTTGAAAGGTGGATTCATAGATGATAAGTGAACTGAGAACTGAATCTGATTTCAGTCCCTTATCTTAATTTTGTATTTGTAGGATACTATGGTCATTGTGAACCTAAGTAGGAAATAACAGAAAATTTAGGATATTTCAAATTCTCCAGATGATCTGGAGGATGAGATTTATTTTGAACCATAACTGACAGAAATGAAGATGTTAAGATTTTGCTTTCTCAGAATTTGCCATTCTCTAACATCCTACAGATTGCACAGTCAGTGATGTCTGAGTCACCTGACAGTGGTGAAGAAAAAGGAATGTCATTAGGTGATCTCATTAGCTCTCTGTCTTTTAACCCATTTTCAACGAGGGAACAAATACCCCGAACTCCAGAAAATCTGCGTGAGTTTGAAACTCTGTTTTTATAATGCTCATTGGTAAAAAATGTGGTTAATTTATTGACATGTCACACAAGAAGAAAAGGATAACTATTTTGGTGATGTTGCATGTTTTTCTAATGGCTCACTCTGTAACACAACACAGTAGATCTAATAAGATGTGAACACTGTGAATTCAATTTAAGAGATTTTTTTTTCTTACGTAGAATTCTCTTTATGTTGAGAAATCATAAGCAATATAAAGCAGTTATACATATATCCTCTTGGATTGCATATGTCATTGAAGGGACATAAAAATAAAAAGAAAAGAATAAAAACAGACTGACTGAAAGTACTAAAATTTTACCTTGGTTTTTCTGTTCAGTTACTGAAATTAGAAGTTCTTGGAGGAAAGCTATTCAGACTGAGGGCTCATTAGACCTAGAGCTGTCCTTAACTGAAGTGGTGACAGAAGAATCTTCAATGAATGCTACACTCAGTATGGAGGAGGAAGTGGACTCCAGCTTTGTGTGCTCTGAACCTGCAACTCCTCTATCTGACTTTGATCCTTCTGTATCAGAAAAGAAGTCTCAATTAAGTTCTACAGAATCTAGTTCTCAGGAGCAGGTGAGCGTAAGTCATACATTTGAATCTTCAGATTCAAAAACATCTGAAATTCAAGAAGATAAGAGAACTGAGTCTGAGGAACTAAATGGTTCTGCTTTGAGTGGAAGTTCTGTAGAAGATCTAAGCCAGACTTTGGAATATGTAGAGAAGAACATGAATATTCCAGATATTTGTTTGAAAAGTAGTAGAACAAATACACTTCTTTCAGATTGTTGCAGTTTTCTGATGGATGAGACACTATGCTGTAATGTATCTGTATTAAATTCTGTGGGCCATGAAACTCCTGACATGGGGATATTGGATGAGACAATTCCAGAATCTGATAGTTTTGATCTCAGCTTATCTGCAAGCCCAGACTCCATTTTTTATTCAGTGGGCAGTGAAAATTTAAAGAGAATCCCAGAAAATAATGAGGATGTAAAAGAATTGAACCTAGATATACAGTCCCTGTCCAACTCACATGAAGTTCTAAAAAGTACTACATCTAAGAGTGAAGAGGAGCTGCATCAAACACATAATGGAGACAAAATTGAAAGTTACAGAGCTGAACTAAGAACTATACTAGAAGCCGAAGAGGAAGAAGATGATGATCTTTCCACTGAGATGCCATTGCCAAAGTCTTCTAATGAAAGCAAGTATTCCCTGTCATCTTTGCTGGTATCCTGTCAACAGATGGATGGTATTTGAAGTCCCATTAACTTGCTGCATACATTGAAGGGTAAGTGTCTGTGTTCTTTAGGCATCAATATTTTGTCCATTCTGTCACTGGCTATACTATCATGAATAACCTATGAGTAGATGAACTGTGCAGTGTAAGTGGAGGGAAACTATTTATATGCTTATTCCTCTTAGAGGATGAGACACTAAAAATAAAGGAAACATGCTTCCTTTAGTTCTGGAGTTCTATCAGCATTGTTCAATTACAAGAAAAGATGTTCATCTGACTTTCTGCCATAATCTGGAGCTGTTAAAGAAAAAAAACAGCCTTAAGGTGCATTAACTGTAATCTGCAGTTAGATTTTGAATAATCTGAAGTTAGATTTTAAGATTTCACAAAGATAGTTTGAAGTCTATGTTTACTATAAACAAATTTGGCTATTTAGAAATGTGTCATAGGTCTTTGAAACTTCTTTGAGTTCGTTGAGGTGTTGATAGAACTATCCTGCATTCCAGCCTGCCTATCCCCTTACCCCATGTCCAACAGACCTGTCAACTGTTTAACCAGTGTTGCAGTGTTTAGTTACATGTGAGTTTAAATTATTGAAAGGCATTGATAGAAATGAACTAGTAATGGAGGACTTCCAGGAAAACAGATGGTATGCAGGGATGTGATGAGGCAGGCCACTACCCACTTGGAATTGAGTCTGGCAAGGGATCATCAGTACATCAGCAGCAAAAGGAAGGTTAGGGAAAGTATGGCGCCATAGTTGAAGCGGATGGGTGTCCTGGTGATGGAAAACACAGTGAAGATGGAATTAGTGAATGCCTTCTTTGCCTTAGTCTTTACTGCTGAGGCTATCCTTCAGGAATCCCAGACCTCAGAGGTAAGAGAGGAAGGCTGGAGAAAGGAAAACTTGCCCCTGGTCATAGAGGCTTCAGTCAGAGGTCAGCTAGACCGACTTAGCGCCCATAAATCCATGGGCTCCAATGGGATGTTCCTATGGATGCTGAGGGAGCTGGCAGATACGAAGTTGCTAAGCCATTCTCCATAATCCTTGAGAAATGGAGAGCAGTGTGTCTGATGACTGGAGGAAAGCAAATGTTACTTCCATCTTCCAAAAGGGCAACAAGGAGGAACCAGGAAACTACTAGCCAGTCAGCCTCACCATCATCCCAGAAAAGGTGGTGGAACAGATCACTCTTGAATATCATTACCATGCATTGGAAGAAATGTAGGTCATGAGGAATAGTCAGGATGGATTCACCAAGTGGTCAGGATGGCCATTGGGAGTAGACAGATGGAAATCATACTTCACCAATAGCCTGAGATGACATGGCAGGATGAGTTGGCTAGGGGAGAGCACTGGATGTTGTCTCCTGTTAACGAAACTTCCTGGTCTGGCATTCATGAGACTCCATGGCGGTGACATTCACAATGTCAGAGACTTTCACTATTGGGAAGCCCATGCATAGTGGTTGACTCTAGTGAGCTGGCAGGTAGGTGCCCTGAGTGATTCCTTACACAGCCCACACTCACATGCAGTCAGATCAGGTTTCTGTAGAGCTTTGACCCCAGGTTTCCCATAGCAATGTCTCATATGTCTCAGTCCATAAAGCCATTTATTTACAGCACAGTAACACAAAAACAGGTTGAGCTGGTGCCTCTAAGCAGGACCCCCAGCAAAGAAACCCCAGATCTTTTACATCCTCAATCTCCCTGTGTGCAGTCTAGCTCTTCCTTCTGATATTCAGCTTCTGTCCCTACTCCCTGTGTCCCTCCATGTAGATGGTGTCACCAGTCTTCATCTCCTTTGTTGTCCAAAAGGTAGGCAATGCCCAGCTCTAATGTGTCTGTCACTGTCCATTCACCTGGCTATTGTCACTCATATTCATGCACCTTGTTACCATAATAAAGATTGGCAGTTCACAGCCTCTTGTCTCAAGCTCCCACCCAGAGCTCAGATTACATCTCAGTCATTAGCTTGGTTATCCATCTGCCTGGTGGTATGGATGGTTATCAGCACTACCTTAATTTCAGCTAGAGTTTTGATGTTGTCTCCCATAACATCCTCATAGGTAAGCTCAGGAAATGTGGGTTAGAGGAATGGACAGTGAGGTGGATCAAGAACTGATGGAATGGCAGAGCTCTGAGAGTCATGATCAGTAGATCAGCAGAGTCCAGCAGGAGGCCTGCAGTCAGTGGTATTCCCAAGAGATCAATACTGAGACCAATCTTACTCAACTTGTTTGTCAATGACCTGGAGGAAGGGATCAAATGCACCCTCAGAAGTTTGCTGGTGACACTAAACTGGGGGCAGGGGCTGATCCACCAATGGCTCTGCTGCCATTCCATGGACCTTGATCAGCTGGAGGGATGGGCAGAGAGAAACCCAAGGAGGCTCAACAAGGGCAAGTGCCAGGTCCTGCCCCTGGGGAGGAACAGCCCCAGTGCCAGCACAGGCTGGGGCTGACCTCCCACAGAGCAGCTCTGTGGGAAAGGACCTGGGACTCCTGGTGGGTCACAAGTTGTCCATGAGCCATCAGAGCCCCTGTGGCCAGGAGGGCCAAGGGAATCCTGGGGAGCACTGGGAAGAGTGTGGCCAGCAGGTGGAGGGAGGTGCCCTTCCCCTCTACTCAGCCCCAGTGAGGCCACACCTGCAGTGCTGTGTCCAGCTGTGGGCTCCTCAGCACAAGAGAGACAAGGAGCTGCTGGAGAGGGTCCAGTGGAGAGCCACAAGGATGGTCAGGGGTCTGGAGCTTCCCTCTTATGAGGAGGGACTCTGGGCACGGGGCCTGTTTGGTCTGGAGAAGAGAAGACTGAGAGGGCTCTCATCAATACTCAGAAATATCTGAAAGGTGGGTGCCAGGAGGATGGTACCAGACTCTTTTCAGTGGTGCCCAAAGAGGCATGGCCATAAGCTAAAGCACAAGAAGTTCCACCATAACTTGAGGCAGAACTTCTTTACTCTGAGGGTGGCAGAGCACTGGAACAGCTGCCTGGGGAGGTTGTGGAGTCTCCCTCTCTGGAGACTTTCAAATCCTAGCTGGACACATTTGTGTTGTCACCTGCTCTTGGTGACCTTGCTTTGGCAGGGGGGTTGGACTGGATGATCACCAGAGGTCCAATGCTAACTATTCTGTGATCTGTGATTGAATGAAGTACTTGGAATTTCATATAAACTAGTCTTAGGGAGTAGTGAAATTTATTTCTTTGTGCAAGCTTTCTGCAATATAGGTTTCATTTAGAACTGTAACGGTGTTGCTAGGAACTGATTGGAGCACTTACCAGAATTAGAATACCATTTCATATATGCTGTATTAATACATGTGAAACAACTTCATTATTTCCGTCTCAATAATTGAATATAATATAGAGTACAAACTAGTATGTTTTCTCTTTCAGATAAGAGCAGTTGAGTTAGAAGCTGGGCACAAAGAAACCTTCATCAGGATGGAATTGGTAAAGCAGTAACATAATCATAGCAGTGCATTCGTTTCTGGTTCACTGGAGTGTGTAGCATCTTCTCCAAGCATTGTCTGTATTGGGAAGTTGCACTCCTTTTGGTGGAGACTCCATTCCAGTCTCCTTCTTTAAGAGTGTCACTTGTCTGCTCTGGTGCTGCCAATTTCATATCATCCACTGTGGCTCTCTGTGTACAGCCCATCATTTATATACAGAACTGTATTTCCTTTTTTTAAAGCATATTTTGAACAGAAGATGTTGAGTAAATGGCATAACCCTAGAAAATGGAAAAATGAAATGTCAGAGGAGAAACAGTGAAATTTGTTAATTTGTTCCTAATCCACATCTCATAGTCCATCCCAACCCTTGACGCAACAGGTTCAAATTATTTGGTGCTCTACATTCCAGTGCATTAATCTCTCTTACTGAGACTTCTGGTCTATATTGCCATCACTTCTACTTGTTGATAGAGGCTGTTCCCTTTTTCTAAACTTCGCTGGAGTGCATATTTCTTTAGCTGTATTACTGAATAAATGCTTTACACTAAAGTTATAAAAAATATGTTGCTTGTGGTAGTATTAATGCTACTTGATATAAACAACTGACATGCACTTACTACGTTGTGGAGATTCCAAGAGGTAAACCTTTCACTGTAAAAATACTGACTCCTAGCCTAATGTGTTTAGAGGCATTGTTAAATAAAGATGATTTTCTGTTCTGTATTGTCTTCCTCCTTTCTTCCAAAACAGTGGCCTTGGGCTTTAAAAAGAAGCTCCACCTGTATTTGACATCTTCCTTATAAAGCAGAATTTGACAGGCTCTATGAGGAAGTATGTATAATGTGGCTGTGTTCATTAGCAGATAGGAGGAAAGCGCTGCTGAATAGCCAGTTTATATGTTGGTCAGACTGGGAATCAGGTGTTCTCCAGGTCTGACAAGTGGCAGGTGGGCGGCAGTCTCCCATGTACCAAGGCGCAGGGCAGAGGAAATGGCCCCAAGTTCTACCAGAGGAAGTTCACGTATTAGGAAACATTTCTTTATGGAAAGGCTAAAGTGCTGATACCGCCTGGCCTGGGGATTGGTGAGGTCACCATCCCTGGAAGTGCTGAAAAAAAGTGTGGATATGGCACTTCATATAGTTCAAAGGTGAATGCAGTGGTGGTGCTAGGCTGTTTGTTGGACTTGAATATATTTAAGATCTTTCCCAACCTAAGTTCTATGATCCTGTTGCCACGTTAGCTACTGGCTGCCTGGAACAGGTGCAGTTGTGTTCTGTCTAGGCCTGGGCTCTAGAGCTTGGCACTGGTGACTTCACAAACATTGCCCAGGTAGCTAGATGGGCTGTAGGCTAACTAAGTGTATGGATGTGGATAATAAGACTGTGGCCTACCTTAGCTAAAGTTAAACTACATTTTGTGTTGCTACTACATTGACTGTTTGGGATTAAAAAATGGCATCTAAAAATTTTGATTTCCTGTGAAGATCTGGGCTCAAATTTTGAGTTATGTATAAAAGAATCTTTCTTCCTTGCAGTTAAATGTAGCACTATGATTTTTGTATTTTAAGTAGCAGCTCTCCTGTTCACTGGTTTGTAGTGGATACTTAGGTCATTTTTGGTTAGGCCTATATTGGAAGTCCATCATAATTAATTTGAAATTCTAGGTAAAATTCTCATTTAGAGGGCTAATTTGCTGATTTGTAAGGGGAAGTTGGAAACAGCTGGGTATTATGGGCAACCAGAAATACAACTTCATATTTCTTTAAACCTAGATATTTGCTGAAGGTTAATACAGTAATCTACAGTGTTAAATATCTTAAGATACCTATCAGAAGTTCTTGCCTATTAAGCCTTCAGTTTCTCATGAATTTCCTAATCAAAAGATTCCTTTGTTCAGCTTCCTTAAAGTATGTCATTTGGGCTTCTGAAGCTAGGTGCACTGTATTATCATTAGTTGAAATACAGTGCAAGGTACAGAACCTTGCTTTCCTCTCTAGGGGAGAGCATTCTGTAATTCTGTGTACCACTGCAGAGCAGCCAGTATTTCACACTTTGCTTATCATTACCAGGTAAGCTCTAAAAGGGTAACTTTATGAACTTCTGTATTCCTTGGGATGTTTTTTTTGTTTGTTTGTTTGTTTGTTTTTGTTTGGGGAGAGGGGTTGTTTGTTTGATTTGTTTTTTGTGGGGGGGATTGATTGTTTTTTCAGGGTTTTTTTTTTCCCTTTGGAAGATTATACTTGAGTTTTCTTGCCAGAGAAAATGCTCTGGCATTTATGCATATATGCATTGCTCACAGAGGTTTGATGAAGTGTTTGGAATAATATTTTCATAATATCATGAGCAATGTGATGCACGGAGAGAGTTGGGACTTCAGTCTCAAGAAGAGTCAACTGAGAAGGGACCTCATCAGACACTGAGGGGAGGGTGTCAGTGGATGGATCTGGGCTCTGCTTGGTGGTGCTGAGCAATAGCACAGGAGTCAGTGAAACAGATGGTACAGTTAGTTGTACCTGAATGTGAGGAGGAACTTCTTTATTGTGCAGTGACAGAGCACAGGAAAAGATTGCCCAGAGAGGCTGGAGAGTCACCCTCAGTGGAAATACTCAAGACCCATCTGGATGTGATCCTTCCTGTGCAGTGTGGTCTGCAATAACCCTGCCTCAGCAGAGAAGTTGGACCATGTCACTTATTGTGGTCAGTGCCAGCCTCACCCATTCTGTGATTGTATCAAGTGCTACACTGTCTGGTGGTAGCGTATCTAATAATCAGTTTGTAGCTGTGACAAAACATAAATTGCTCTAAAGTTATATGCAGGATAACACATTAACTTTGCAGTCTGTGCCTTGTATGTTCTGTCTGCTGAGCATACATAAGTCTATTTTTATTGAAAAGTAAATCTGAAGGAACTCTTGAATGTCACTAATTCACTGAGCATTGAAAAACACAAGTACAGTCCTGTAAGTGAATTTCTACAAGGAATGGGAGGGAATCAGAAGGGTAAAAACAACAAAATTAGTGGTTTGAGCCCCAAACCAGCTACTGTTAACAAAATCAACTCTACCCCAGCCAAACAGACTGGGGGAAGATGGGATAAAGAGGGACTTAAAAAAGAAGTATTCAGATTACATTCAGACAGAATCTTTTAGCAAACCTGAATTACATTCATGGCTTGATGGTTCTGGTTCAGTTTTTGTGTTGCATCATTTGGAAAAACTTTGGCAGAAATTACTCTATTGGTAATGATGGCAAAACACTATGGGAGAGCTCCACTGCAGTGTTTAACTTCAGCTGAGTTAACTCCAGTGGGGCACCATTTGGAGGTTGCCCTTCTATACCAGAATGCTTTCAGACCACCCTCCCTGGGGATACATACCTACACTCCAGTCTATGTGGAACTGTTCAGCTGTGTCTCCTGGACTGTGCACGGGCTTACAGTTGCGGAATTTGTGTAACTGGCAAAAAGCACAACTGCACACAGTCTGAGAACCTTTTTGTCTCTCTTGTGGGCATTTTATCACTTCTAAATAAGATCTTACTTTGGATGGTGTTTTTCCGTGGCATAAACAGTGGCTTCTGATTCATTTATGTCTAGACAGTCATCCCAATGTGTGAATCTAATCCACAGTCACTCATTTATGTATTTCTGGCAGTCTCTTACAGCTGTATATATTTTACTAGTTTGCCCGTGAAATACCAGTCAGAGAAAGCTGCAGGAAAGTTTCTCATGGTTATTATAAAGTACCCCAGTAGCCAGGGACACAATAATTTCATTGGTGTTGGGATATTATTAATTGTTTAAAGAGTTGATTTACACACCTTTTTTTTTTTTAAAGGAGTTCGGTAATAGCACAAGTAGAAACAGTCGTTGTTCCAAGAGGCTTTCAGACTAAGATCTAGTGAAGAATCCCATTAACCCATTTTTCATCCTATTGAGATCCCTCTTGATGGCAACATACACAATGGGTGTATCAACTACTAGTTTTGTATCATTTGCAAACTGCCTGAGGGTGCCATGTCTTCCATTATATATGTAATTTATAAAGATGTGTAATAGTTTTTACCCATTTCCCAGCCAACTGGATTTTCTTGCATTGAAAGGGGCAATCTATGTATTAATGCTGGTCATGCAGGTAAGCTTTACTCACCATTTGTCTCTAAGTTCTCTCCCTGCTGCTTAGAAGGTTTTGATTTGGAAACCTGTATTAGACATCAATTAACATTTCTTGCAACCATTGTTTTTCAGTTAGTGGGAAGTGCTAGTGGTTAAGAAATCCTGACTTTATGCAGGACTTACACTTTAATACTCTGGCAGTAACTTTTTAACTTACTGCATAAGTAGAAGGGGTAAATTAATATTTTTTGCATGGTACTTCGAAATAGAAATTTCAAAAATATTTACTGAATAGAACAATAAAAACTTAATTGTAATGCAAATGGAGTAAGAAGGGATGCTGAAGACACCTTGTCCTTCTGACAGTCCAGGTTATTGCATGTATGGTAAAGGGTCACTTAAAGGGGATTTATGAAAACGGTCCTTAATCCCTGTGAGATCACTAACCTTGTTTCTCTCTAAGTAACTATTCCACAAGAAATATCACATTGTCTTTGTGTGGGATAGAAGTCCAAGATAATGGGAACAATTGTATATGTTGTCGTTTAATGTCCTGAACTTTTTACCAGAAGGTGGCAGCAGGCTGATGTTAGTCATAAATATTTCTACTGCTTATTGTTGGATAAACACGGAGATACTGTGCTAGACACTTGAAACTGAATAGTTTATCAGAGCTGACATCAAGAAACCTGGCATGGCAAAGTGCTGCGTGTCAATCCTTTTTGTGGGTTTCTAGCTCTGGCTGGCTGCTGGCCTGCAAGTGCTCTGCAAGTCTTGGCCATTGTCCAGTGATGTCCTTTCCCTTGACAGCTTTTCAAAAGCCTTTGTTTTGGAAGAAAAATCACAGCAGGTAGAATTGTTGCTTTAAGAAGTTTGAATTGTTAAATTCTGCATTTCAGCTCAAGAAAATATTTCATCCTATTTCTAGAATTACATTTTTCTGGCAGCAAACTTCAGTTAAATGTGAATGCAACTTTTCTGTGACAGAAACAGCAAAAATGGAGAAAGGAGTGGAGAAAGGAGTGGAGTTGATATTGCATGGTGCAGAAAGAATTATTGTCTTCAGTGAAAAGCCTATATAAATAATGATAAAATATGTGAATTTCAGCAGCTGTTGCAAATGTTTTGTGGTATCTTTAATGGAAAATAAGCTATGTTAGCCAGAGAAACAAAGATGGGTTTTACCCTTTAGCCATAAATTAAACTCTGCCACAGTATATGTTTAATATAGTCAAAATATCAGAGTTAAATACACTTACGAATATTCTATTTTCAATGCATTCAAATATTGCAGAATAAATTCAACATTGCAAACCCATACCGTCAAAGAATGTAACACAGGAAAATGCAGGTCTTAGATTAGGAGTAAAACAGCAAATCCAACCAGTGTGATCCATTTCACCATGGGCTGATGAAACTTACAGTCAAACCTTTATATTTCCCTGTGCGCTGAAGGCTGAGTTACATTAACATATTCAGAATGGTCAGACATGTAAGAATAGGTAACCAGCCTAAGGTCCCTTGCTCTTACCCTGACCCACTTGCCTCCTAACAAACTACAGGTTAATTCCAAAATGCCACAATGTAAGTGTTGCATGCTGTTGCCACTTGTTACTACATGCTGATTCCTAATCCACATCCAAAACAGCGATTGTACCTGCAGTTGTCTTTTGTCACAGTCTGGGTAATGGAATGTGTTGGAGTCCAGGATTTCCCTCTGGCAGCCCTGGAGAAGATGGAGTCTGTACAGGGGGGTCTGGGACCTGTTCAGGGGGGTCAGCCAGCCTCCCACAGAGCCCAGGAGGACTCTGACTCTGGCTTCTGTCCATGGGAGTGAATGCTCACATGAAAGAGGAATCACAGATCCTAAGAATTTAGAGATAGATAGTAGTTTGTTATAGAGTATAAATATAGAGATTAGGATTCTTAGTACACGGGGCTGAGAGGACAAGATGGAGGAATTGGGGAGTGGCCCCTAGTTTCCTTGTTCTTGTTCTCATCCCCCATCTTTTGCTGATTTGGACTTTAGAGATTGGTTTAGGATAGAATTGACATGTTAGCGTGGCAAGTTAGTATTGGTAATATTTTGTAAACAATAAATACGTTTTGGATGGTGGTTGGGTCAGGGGTACTGTACATAAGGTACGGGGCTCTCTGATCCGCCCCAGTCCAGGGCAGTCCAGCGCCAGTCCAGCCGCGTGTCTTGCTTTGCTGGGGACGCCTTGCAAAGCTGAACAAGAACTGTTAGATAATATGAAATAAACAACCTTGATAGCACAAACTGCTGGACTCAACTTGTCGTCTCTGCCTTCAGTGTGAAACACTCAGGGCAAAGAGAAGACTGAAACCTTATTACCTTGGGGAACAGCAACCCCGAGGAAATCCCCAGGGAACAGCAACCCTGGGGGAAAACCCCACTGCCTCAGGGAACGGCCGCCCCGAGGGGAATCTCGGTGAACATCAACCCCGAGAGGAATGGTGCCAGGACCCTCCTTGTCAGAAGCATCTTTGAAAGGACACCCTACATGGAGCAGGCACAGACACTGGGAGTGATCGGCTCTTCTGTGACTGCTGCCTAGGCAGCAGTGCGTGACTGCAACCCCGGGCAACGCAGCAGTAACGAGGCGGGACGGGGCCCTCTGTTCTTCAGGAGTCTTCTTCCTTCAGCGCAGCTCAAAGGGGAAACAACCAAATAGCTCTGGGGAACAGGAATTATATAGAGTAACCAGGGGGTGGGATTTTACAACTTGGCCAATGGGGAAAGGAATTGGGGAAGGGACCAATCAGGGAGAGGATCCAGAAAGCACCAATTAGTGGGGGTAACGATCAGGGACTGGGGAACTGACCTATGAGAGGTGACATATCAACATAACGTGTCAAAGGCTCAAGGTTTTGACACACTTGGGTCACTATGAGCTGAGAAGTCTCTTAGGAAGACTTTCCAGGGGGACACAAATATAACATGTACCAACCTGAAGACAGCACACTCCATGGGAGAGCAATATGTTTTGTGCATGGTCCAGGGGCCCCTATGGTCTTCAATGACCTATTTACAGCAAAACATGATGGCAGTTCCAAAAAACCCCAAGAAAGTAAAAGACCTAAATGCTATTAACCTGTGGCTCACAAGTGAGTCTTCATCTGTGGAAAATTCAATGTTTGTTGTGCAAAATACCATACTCTGTATGGACAGTGGGTCTAGACTGATCTGCTACAGACAATCTTAATTTCAGTATTTTTTGCTTCTAAAGCCTTAATTTTACACCTTTGGTTCTGTATTATAAGGCCCAAGTATTATGTATGGTTGTCCTGGGGTGACTTTATGATGCTGTCTGTTTTTCTGCTCAGAAATATGTCCTGTCTGTTCAAGCTAGGCCCAGACACAGAGGAAGGGGTGGGGGGAGCAGTGGAATTTCTCACCATTTGTGTTCCAAACACGGAGAGATAAGGAGTCCAGTGCTCTCCAAGTTCCTGGCTTTTGCAGAGAGAGACAGGCAGTTTCTTTTTGCTTTTTTCATTGGTTTTCCTCATTAGCTACAGCAAGAAAGATTTTCCCTGGACTGTGTCTTTTTTCTGGAACTGTTTGGCTTCTCTCCAGCCCAGAACCCCAGGACAATTGCCAAAGACCCCCCCCTCAGCTGCTCTGCAGCCTGGATGCCAGGTCTGAGCCTTGAAAGACTGAGTGAGCTCAGCCACACTCCATGAAGGGACCCTCTGAAATACAGAAGGAATTCCTGAATGTGCCATCTCTTCAGAGCAAGAGGTTTTATTGTTTAATATGATTCATTTTTTTTCATGCTTGTGAGTACTTCGCTTGTTAAATAAGCAGTTATTTCTCACCCTTCTCCAAGGAGATTTTTCTCCTGAACTAGTTGGGGAGGGGCTGCTGGAATTTGCATTTATAGGAGACCCCTTTGGGAATTTCCCTCCCAAATCTATCCCAAACCAGGACAAGCGTATTAGGAATATTATGTATGAAAACTTCAAGTTTCATTATATGAAAATAGCCTTTCCAAACATATTTATGAAAAAAGTAATCACAATGTCACTGTCAAAACAGTCCTTTCAATATGCAAGATGTCATTCGTGACATTTGGTTAGCATGAAGACATGCACTTCAATTCCCAGTAAAGCCCATGATGAGGCTTTCATGTCTTATGACTAACTTTGTGTAAACCAAAAAGTAGGAATAAGGAATGTCAGATTTCAAATGTTTGTGTATAGTTTTATTAGAAATATTTCCATGTGCACTACTTAGCATTAAAAGGCTTCACGTGGGTGTACTTCCAATAGGTTCTTTTTGTTTTCTAAAGGGGACAAGTACTGCTGGCTAGAAAGCTATCATGAGTTCATGCACCTCCAAGTAAGTGCAGTAATTTAAGAATGCTTTAACAGGCCAAAGACATGGTGCATATTTTGCCAGATTTTTCTACAATTAATGCAAGCTGCCTAGTTATTGAATCAAATTGATCACTAAAAGATTTCCCAAATGATGGTTCTTCCTAGTGTTTTGTTGCCAGTTTTCCTTTCTCACACCTTGTCCTTCCTCCTTAAGTCCTGGATGCCCCTCTGAGGGCTTTCCATAGTCACTTCCAATATGTTCATCTCCTTTTACTTTGTCTGTCCTCTTGTGTAAGAACAAGCAATGTCCAATGTCTTTCAGCATAGTTTCTCCCCAGCTCCCATCTAATCATATTTGCTCCTTCTAGTTTCAGGAGTTCCTCTTCCCTGCTTACAGCCTGATTCCCTGCACATACCTGATTCCTGCAGAGATTCTTCCAATGGCAAACTTGTGGGAACTGTGTTTTTAAAGTAAATAAACAAGATATACCTTCTGAGATCCTAGTTGCCTGTCAAAAGGGCTGGAGGAGGTCCTAAGTGGACTCACAAATTATTTAAGTGCTTACAGCCTGCTTCTTCAAAGCAGAAAAATCCTAGAGAAAAGCCTCTTCACATTTTCTAGTGTTTTCAGAAACATCTTCGAGATTTTCGAGAATATCTATGTGGTTTTTAATGACAGTATGTATCAACACTTCATATAAAGCACCGTGTCAGTGAGAGATAATATTGTACACTCTGGAGTTAGCCTAGGGATTTGATAAGAAATGCATGTATACTGCACTAAGACAGCAGTGACTGTGTAAGACTTTCTGAATCTGAATTTCCAGAATGATTTGAATTTTTCTGCATAGGAAAGCAATGCCTGTATGAAAAGCAATGGCAGAGATTAGGGAAATAAAAATCGAACAATTAAAATTCCCATCAGCAGCGTATTTGGAAAGTTTTAAAGATGTATGTAGGAATAAGAAAGAAAACAGAACTGTATGACCACATTAACACAAAGGGCAGAGAGCATGGCTTCACCTGTACAGGCACAGTACAGCTGACACACCAGTTTCATATAAAAACCATTGGCAATTTCTGCTAAAGGCAGCTGTAATGGAAGAATTGGATAGGTTGGCTGCCAGGACAGAACTATACTGCTCAATGACAAAAGTAGAACTTTATTACCATGCAGGATAAACATGGATACAGGGAACAGTTCAACAGGAAATAAAAATTCTTCCTAATATATAACGCACTTAATTTAATGTTTTTTCTCATCAAAAGGGGCTTTTATACCTTAAGAACGTCTGTCCTTCAAAAGTAAAGTGACTGTCTTTTAACAGTTACCCGAAGTTTGCATTCAATTCTCTAAGCTACATGGATTCATAGAGCAACTTACAGTCTTTCCAACATGTTTATACTGTGAGACTGCAGTTTTCCATAGCAGTTTTCCGTGACAGTAAATTTGGAAAATTAAGCAATCATGAAGTTCATTCCTTGGGTACTTATGAGCACTATACATCTACAGATACTTTTCTCTTTTGCTAAACTTTTGCCCAAAATTGCAGTAAAGACTGCATGCATGTACATATGTTAAAACTTGCTCTCAACACATTTATTAATTTGGAGGTGACTACTGAACAATCTATCCTAACATGTGCTGAATGTAGGTGTTGGTGAAAAAAGTGAAGATGGGCATCCAGAATTCAGCCTTCTGATATGGCACTAAAGAAAGAAAAAGTTTCTGAGTTGCAGGGGAATTACAGATAATCTTCCAAATGTTAACATGCTTTTGTACTGTTATGGTCACAAGGGCTTAAAACTGCGCTCAAGGAAGACCTTTCTCTTATTGTACATTCATTGTTTGTTTCAAATCCATTCACTACCTAAAAGCAGAACACTTTACTTCTCACAAGCTCCTTTTTTTACCATATTCAATATCTGTATGTGATGTACTTTGATACTTTGCACATGGATGATCTTCTTCCCTTTGCAAGCATCTCATCTGTCATCTCTTCTATAACTCAGTCAGATTACACACTCACTGTAGAGTGTTTGACTCAAACCAGAAAGGGCCTCTAACTCTATGTCCATAGCTTGGAGGAGAAGGTATTTACAAAAATGAAGACTCATCTTGAGTGATTTTCTTTGCAACCTAACTGTGGGCAATCAGTTGCTGTTATTAGAGCCTGCTCCAATTCTTCAGCATATTTTTATATGCCTGTCTTGTTCTGCACAGCATTATCATGCCATCTAAACAAGAGATTTCTATGCTGTTGTTTCAATCTGACCATTCATAAAAATTAGAGTGGGTACAAGATGTAGATTATGTGGTTGAGATGTTGCTTTTCCCTGTATTCATTCATTTCATTTTAGCAAGGGGGAACTACATTCTCCTGAATGACAGTTCAGCCATTTATGGACTTCAGTTTTTTCTCTCAAGCAGGAATACTATGGCATCCATGACCTCTGTAGACAGTAATCATCAGTAGTAAGCCACATAGCAAATATCCTGAATTCTGGTCCTGAGCTGTGACTCCAGGATGTCCACCCTGTTTTAACCAAGTATTTAATGTAAGCTGATAAGTTATTCATGAATTTCATCTCAGCTTCTGTTTAGATAAATCAAGAACACCTGTATTCTTTTTTACCCTCAAAGGGTCTGCTATTTTTCCATAATTCTTAGTAAGCCTCCCTATCCTTACGTACTTACTTGTTTTATTTTATTAGCAGTATTGGTGAGACTAATTTGATAGACCTCAGTCAAGAAAAGTTTAATTTGGAAAATCAGAAGACAGTGAAAATCACAAGAATTAACAAAAAAATACCAACTCCATATCTAAGCAGACAAGCATAGCAGATGTCAAAATTTAGGTATCATAAGTTTTTAGAAAAAAGAGGACAATTTGACAACTGCAACGTCAAAATTATTATGCAGCTATTTTAACTGTTTAGCACTGATATTAATGTGCTGACTTGCTGCAGTCACAGAACAGTGACTTCAGCCCTGAAGAATCGCATAGTTATTTTGTAAATATTTAACATGCCAGTAGGAGTAGTAAAGTATAGGACACTGCTAAGTCTAGCATTATTCCATTCCTTCTTGTTAAGAGTCTTGCTCTGTTTTCCTCATTATTTTTCAGTAAAAATATTTTCAGGCATGTCTGTGGGTTGAGAAATAAAGCTTTCATACTGTCATATGTTAGTGCTTAATTATAACTCAGGATCCTCTGCTGCTTGTTGTCTATAACATAGCGAGTATTACTGTAAAATCTGAGGGCATGCTTCATAATTTAGGGCAAATTTGACAAAATTCACTCTGAAGTTCCCCGAAGAAAGCAGAATTATATACAAGAGGAAGGGAGGAATACTTGAGGTGTACGATCAATTGTGTTGCCAGATCATGCTGAAAACTTCATCATTGAGCAAAGGGCATGACAGCTTGGGGCTACTGCCATCTGCAGGCAATCCTGGCCTTTTTCAACATGAAAAAATGTTGAGAAGTTCTCTAGCATTCATAGGAATGTCTGCAAGGGGAAAAATGTAGGTTCTACCAGCTGTTCCTTGCCTGCTTCTGTCAGGTGTTCAGAGAGGTACCTGCACTGCACACCGTTGTCCTGCTGATCTGCAGGATCCCTCATCTTCCCTGTTCCCAAGTGCTGTGGGGCAGGTGCAGGATGCTGCCTTGCAAATGTCCATCAGGATGCAGGATAATGTGTCTGCAGAGGAGAGCCTCTGTGGTACTGCAGGAAGCTGCACAAGGCCTCTTTTTCAGATCATTTGGGAAAACAGGTTCTTCCAGACCCTGTCCCTCCAGACTTATGCATGCAGCCGGGTTGTAATGGGATATTAACTGAGGAATTAGTGAAGTGCCATTATGTTGCTCCTCATCAGCCATTTCTTATTTGCAAAATGCTGCTGCTGACACCTGGCTGTGCCACCTGCAGGTCCACAGTGTGCTAGGCAGCATAGCTATTTTCCCCACTTAGGCCTGAGTGCACTTTTACCATAAGAAGCTGACATAAGGGCCTTCTCAAAACACTCCAGAACCAAGCTAAAGACTGGCCTGCTGCATCATGGATCTTAGGACAGCAAGGGGGCTAAAGTGATGTGAAGTCAGCAGATTTAGAGAAGAAAGGACAGGCAGATGGTTTTCAGCTGGAGACTGACAAATAATTCCAAAGAATGCTGGAAGACTACAAGTGTGGTTAGAAAGTGGCTGTGTTGGAAGGCTTTTGTGAAAAAAAATCCATTCCAAAAAGGTCACATGGACTAGCAGGAGTGAGCACATTCATTGTTTTTATGTCTTCCTGTTTGCCTCTCCTTCAGTTACATGAAAGTGGAAATTTTATAAAATTCTTAAGGAAGTGGCTCATCTTTTTCTTTCCCCTGAGATTTGCACTCCAAAATGTTTTCTTCTAATATTTTAATTGTCAGGTATTGTCTGTGTTTTGTATTGTTCTCTGCAAAGACTTCCTTTTTCAAGTCCTAACTTAAAACTCCTTTGAGACAAAAATGAATCCACAAGGACTCCTCCTGATTTATGATTTCACAGAAGGAAATTTGATGCAAATGAGAAACTGACTCCTCAAAAATATGGTGAGCTTTATTTGAGCCCTCTGGGCTCTTCCTCCCCTGTTGTGCTTTGGAAATAGATTCAGTACATGGAAGTGTACCCTTGAATGTAAACATTAACTTCTATGGATCTGAGAAGAAACCTGAGGGTGGGATCTCAAGCCTCTTCTTGACAGGATGAGCATTGCCCACCCTGTTCTAGCCTGGTCCCAGTGTGGAGAGAAGGAAGTCACCAATGATAGACAATCTCAGTGGAATTTTAACTTCATTAATATGGAGATTAATTAAAAAATCAGTTTGTTCCCACTGTCCTCTTTTTTTTGCAGATATAATGGAGATGTCTTGCACAAACCAGACTGAGCTGCTTTCAGAGACATCATAGAATGGCTTGGAAGTTAAGTTGGAAGGCAAATTAAAGATCATTTAGTTCCAACTCTGTGGGCAGGGACCTTTCACTAGACCAGATTGCTCAGAGCTCCATGCAGCCTGGCCTTGAACATTTCTAGGGGTGGGGCATCCACAGCTTCTTTGGGAAACTTGTGCCTGTGCCTCACCACCTCCACAGCTAAAAATGTCTTCCTAATACCTCATCTAATACTACTCTCTTTCAGTTTGAAGACATTCCCCCTGGTCCTGTCACTACATGCTCTTGTAAACAGTGTCTCTCCCTCTTTCTTGTAAGCTCCCTTCAGGTACTGGAAGGCCACAGTTAGGTTATCCTGAAGCTTTCTCTTCTCCAGGCTGAAAAACTGCATTTCCCCCAGCCTTTCCTCACAGGAGAGTTGCTCCATCCCTCTGATCATCTTTTTGACTCTCCTCTGGACTCTCTCCATCAGTTCCATGTCCTTCCTGTGCTGGGACCCCAGAGCTGGATGCAGCACTGCAGGTGGGGTCTCACCAGAGCAGAGCAGAGGGGCAGAATCCCCTCCCTCCCCTGCTGCCCACGCTGCTCTGGATGCAGCCCAGGACACGTTTGGCTTTCTGGGCTGTGAGTGCCCACGGCTGGGTCATGTCCAGCCTCTCAGCCACCAACACCCCCAAGTCCCTCTGGGCAGGGCTGCTCTCCATCTGTTCATCCCACAGCCTGTGCTGGTACTGGGGGTTCCCCTGACACAGGTGAAGCACCTTGCATTTGCTCATGGTAAACATCATGAGGTTCCCACTGGCCCAATTCTTGAGCTTGTCCAGGTCCCTCTGAATGGCATCCTGTCCTTCAGATGTGTCAGCCACATCACTTAGCTTGGTGTCACTTGCAAACTGCTGAGAGTGCACTTGATCCCTTGACTATGTCATTAACGATGATATTAAATATCACCATTCCCAATGCAGAGCCCTGAGGAGCCCTACTTGTCAGTGCTGACCACTACCCTCTGGATGTCATCATCCAATCAATTACTCATGTGTATGTTCATGATGGTCAGGAACCCGATCTCTACAGTGGGAAGCACCTTGCTTCCCCAGTCCTCAACCTGCTGTCCGTCCACTTGAGAGGTGTGGGGAAAGATGCTGCCATTGAAGAACGAGATGAAATAAACTATCTCAGCTTTCTCCTTATCTATTATTACCAGTTCACTAGAGTTGTTTATTGGGTGTGGCACTTTCTGAAGGTTGAGATATCATCTAATCAGAGAATCCAGGGGCCAGAGAAGCACAGTTAAGATCTTGGCTTTTTTGGGAAGGTTTCCGTAAACCAGAACGAATGTCTGGGGAAGTATTTACGATATCAGAGGAGTATTTTACTTTTGTTCTGTGTTTTCTGTGGTACTTTGTATACTGGAACTTTAGTGCCTGATTTTCAGAAGATCTTGGTGATTGAAAAGATATGTTAGATCTTGATGACTGGAAAGAAGGAGTGTATATTTTTCTCAAGGCAATCACTATCGATTGCTGGGCTGTTTATTTTTCTCAGCTATGTTGTTCCTCAGTCTTGATGTTAGGAAGTCTTCATACTTACTCTGTGCCCATTTCCCTGATGGAATTTACTTCTGAGGCTTTTCCCTTCTCCTGGGAGAATGATGTTACAAGTACTTGTCCACAGGAGGAACTCATGAAAAGTAGGAATCTGATCCTTTAAAATGGATCTGAGAGTGTCCCTTTCCTCAAACAGTGCTGTTGCCTGATACTGATGTTTACTTCTCCATCAGAGGCACTATCTTGAGTAATACCACTCTTGCCTTTGCTGAATTAAGTAGAGACCTAAGAGAAGACAATGGCTATTGAAGTCTTACCAGCTAATACCATCCATTTACCCTCAGAAAACCCATTAGGTTGAAAAAACCCTAGGAACATCAAGTCCAGCCATTAACTTAGCAAGTCTATCAGTAAACCATAATCCTGAATGCCACATCTACATGACTTTTAAATACTTTGAATACTAAATAGATGTGGGGATTTCACCATGTCCCCAGGCAGCATGTTATTCTTCTTAATATCCATTCTAAACCCCAATGGTGCAACTCAAGGCCATTTCTTGTCATCCTATCAAGGAGAAAAGACTGACCTCCAGCTGGCTACGCCCTTCTTTCGGGCAGAGAGTGATAGGGTAACCCTTGGGACTCCTCTTGTCCAGTTTAAACAACCCCACCTCCCTGAGCCACTCCTCACAGGATTCATGTTTCAGACTTTTCACCAGCTCTGTTGTCCTTCTCTGGGCACACTCCAGCTTTTCAGTGCTTTTCCTGTAGTGATTGAGGGGCCCAAAAGTGAGCACACTGTGTCCTCACCAGTGATGAGCACAGGGGAATGATCTCTTCCCTGGCCACACTATTCCAGACACAGGCCAGAATGCCCTTGGCCTTTGTGGCTGCCTGGCCACACGCTGGCTCATGTTCCACTGATGCTGACCAGCATCCTTGGGTTCTTTGCCTCGGGTGCCTTTCCAGCCTGCAGCACTGCCTGTGGCTGTTGTAACACATCAGGTTCCCAGAGGGCAGCCCTGCACTGCCTGCTCTAAGGGAGTTGATGTTTGGGATGCTCATGGGCTGAATTACAGCAAAACAACACCATGTGATTAATTAAAAGGTTTTATTTATGGTAGGAAAGATTTAAATGTTATGGTAGGTTGAAAGGTCTGTGGCAGCAATGATTTAAACTTTTCTGGACAGCCACAGATTAAGCTTTTTTGAACAGCATGTGACAAGAGTGGTCTTTGAGGAGCCTGCAGCAGCAGTGATTCAAACTTTTAAGCAAAGAAAGGAAAAAGGAGAGATAAGAAAACAGAGGTAGAGAAAACAGACCTGTGTCACCACCCAGTGTTGTGGTGTGGATTTTCTGCTTTAAGTTTTCAAGCTAGCTTTCTATTTCATTTGTGTGTTATGATTTAAATTATGCATACCGTTAAGTGTCAGTCCTCTGTATCCCTGCCTCTGTTTCTAGAACCTTCCTTGCCAATCTTCCCTCGCTCGATATATCATTTGCTGTTTTGTATCATTACATTGCTTTTGCTATTCCCATTGGATTGTGTTCTGTATTCCCCGCCTTAGATTCCTCCCTACGTGTATCCGCATTGGTTGCTTGCCTTGTGCCACCCCTTCTATGAAACCCACGGCGGGACATGTGCTCCCCGTCTTTGGGGTCCAGCTTTAGTTGTTGTGCTTCAGTTGTACCATTAATAAATCTCCTCAGTTTACCCCAAGACCCATCTTGCCTCTGCTTCCCCTCTGCACCCCAAAAGCAACTGCTGAGGAACCGAAGTCCCTGAGCGGGGAGGAAGAGCCTCCCCGGGGGGAAGTGTCGCATCCCAGTGCTGGCGTGTGCATTCTGGGAAAAGCACACCGCCACAACCCAGGGCTCCAGTACTGCCTCTGGTGTGTTTCCTCTGGATGGCAGATGCACGGATGATGGGTGCATACCCTTGCCTCTCTCTGTTGTGCAGTTTCTTGACTAGTCCTTACCCATGCATTTTGTTACTCTAGAACTTTTCAGAATGGTGTCATGGTTTCAAATTTGTTTTTAAAAATAGTTACCCAAGATAAGGAAGCTGGTCTCAGGGAAGCACTGTGCTGCCTCTGCAAGACTCTCTTTTCTAACCACATCTTATATAGTTGGCATGTTAACATTTCTTTTCTCTTCCATCAAATGTTTGAGACATTAACTCTTTCAGGTTTACATTAAGTCTTTCCAGTTGTCAGTCTGTCACATGATTGAAGGGCAGGACCTGGTACCCAGCCTTGTTGAACCTCATGCCATTGGCCTCAGCCCATAGATGCAGCCTGTCCAGATCTCTTTGCACAGCCTTCTGACTCCCTGGCAGATCAACTCTCTCACCCAGCTTGGTGTCCTCTGCAAACTGAGTAAGGGTGCACTCAATTCCCTTGTTCACATCATTGATAAAAATACTAAACAGAGCTGACTCCAATACTGAGCCCTGGGGAACACCACTGGTGACTGGCGCCATCTGGATCTAACCTCTTTCACTAGCACTCTTGGGACCCAGCCATCCAGGCAGTCCTTTACCCAATAAAGAGAGCACCTCTCCAAGCCAGGAGCATCCAGTTTCTCAGGAGAAGGCTTTGGGAGGTAGTGTCAAAGGCTTTACAAAAGTCTGGGTAGACAAATCCACAGCCTTTCCTTTATTGACTAACCAGGTCACCTTGTCATAGAAAATAATCAGGCTAGTCAAGCAGGACCTGGGGCCTGTGTTTCAGAAACCCACACTGACTGGGCTTTATCCTCTGGTTGTCTCACACTTTCCTTCAAATGACACTCCAGATGATCTGCTTCATGACCTCCCGTGATACCGAGGTCAGGCTGATAGGCCTGTAGTTCCCTGTATCCTCCTTCCAGCCTTTCTTGTAGATGGAGGTAATATTTGCTAACCTCCTGTCTTTTGTGACCTCCTTGGTTAGCCAGGGTGGCTGGTAAATGATGGACAGTGGCTCAGTGAGGACTTCTTCCAGCTTTCACAGTACCCATCCTGATGTAGAGCTGTACTGACTCCTTCCCCTCCTTATACCTACTGCCAGAAAACACTCCATCACTCTGGTAAAGTATTGCCTACCTGTGATCTGTTACTTGGTTCTAGTACATACTGACTGTTTCAAACATGGAAGTGTGCAGTGACTGGCTTGGAAAATTATTGCCCTTTAAAAGGAGTTATGTCTTCTGGTGTAATTCCACTGTAAAACGGAGATAGCTCCATATAAAGCCCTTACCCTTGCTGGGTGGAAAGAAGGGGAAACCTGACCTGGTTGGGGTTATGAAGAGCTGCCTCTGATCCTTTTGCAGTGTCCATGTTTTCAAATGCAAAAGGCCTGTGTGTTTCACTGACTGCTTGTATCATATCCAAACTTTCTTACCTGGTGGAGATAAGGGGAAGTATTCATTTCTTTGTGTGCCCAGAAAAAGGAGCATGTTTTTTTCTGGAACAAAAAAAGAAATAATGAAATTATTTTTCACAGAAGAGATTACGTAGCTCATGAAGTGTTGCCACAGAAACCTAAACCATCTGAAAAGGCATGAGAATATGGATTTGACTTCCACTTGCAGACATGATTGTAAGTCCTACACTATGTCTCAAGTACTGCCATGCCTCTGCTGGAGGATGAGGAGCCCTATCCCCAGGACCAAAACGGATATAAGAACCATCTAAAAAGGTAAGCTGCCCTTGCAGCTTTGTTCAGGACTTCACAGGTACTTTTATTTTTTAAGAAGACAGATCAGAACAGCGTGCAGTTTTTTACTCCTTCTGTAAATGTGTGCTAACAAGCTGTGCAGGAACCATGCAGACTGAAATAGGTAGTTGATAATGCACCACTGCATTAATGGTAGCATTGAGATCTCTCTGAATTCACCTCCTTTCCACATCTAACGTGCCTATAGAAATCCAAGATAGAAGCAGAGCCATGGGAATTCCTGTATGTTGATTCAACAGCAGCATCTTTGGGATGTACTGAACATATTCCTGGTATACTGCATACATGATCCACACATTCAGCGAATGAGACACATCTAAAATATAAAGAATTTCCTAGATCTGAGCAGTTCATGAAGCATGAGACCCTTTCTGTGTTTGCTGCTGAGTTATTCCATGAAAGTGCAAGAGATGTATACATGAAATACAGGAAATATACACAAGGCACTCCAGGTCTAATGCTGGCAAAACAGGTGAACTGTGTACCTAACTATGCCCTTGTTTCTCAATTGCACTAACTTGGTGGCTTGTCTTTGTGGGAGCTTTTTCCCTCTCCTCTTCAGCAACACAAATTGTCTTCCCCAGGCACTGAGAGAAAACTTTCAGTTACAGAGTTACAAAACCCTTAGGTAGTAGTCATAAGTAGCAAGTCAGATGATTTTATCTCCCCTCTGCTCACCTTGCAGCTAGCTAACATGGGTAGGGCAGAAAGTTTTTGTGTGTTTCTGTAATTTATTTTACTATGCTGTACAAATACAATAGCTTATGACTGGTCCTTATTATTGCAGATTTGTCCCAACAATATTTTTCTTGGAATTCAAAATTATAAAAGAAGTTGGGGAATAAAAGGCATGTGAATGTATCATTAAAATTACCTGGTTGAAATGATTGAAATTTATACTTTATTCTAACTGCTGCTTGTTTGCAGCTAAATGTTTGCCACAGCATAAACTGCAGTTTATACATCAAACACACAGGAAAAGTCCATTTAGAATGATTTGAGTTGTGAATACTATGACCCACAGGTGCAAAATATCCATATCTACACACTTTTGAACATTTTATTTTGCATAGGCAGTGTCACCAGATGGTATTCATTGGAATAGTTTCAGTGAAACCAATAAAAAAGGCTGCTATGTGCAAGTGGAGGATCTGTCCTGGGTTTAGATATCCTTAACTTCTCCACATCTGAAACGTATGTATATTTTTGCCTTTTTTCAGTGTTTAGGTCAGCAGTTACCTACCTTAAGTGTAACTCCAGAGCTCTATTAAAAGATATCACAGCCACATTTGGTTATAATTTACAGTATTTTTCCAAACACTGCAAATGGAAATCTTTGTCCAAGCCCCCTCAAAGATTGAGCTGCATACTGAATGAATTCTCTTAAAGGCCCAGGTTCAGCAGAAAGTGCAAGTTTTCACTGTGTTATCTCCAAGCATTGCTAGGTTTTAGTGATCCCTACTTTTGTGGTTTAACCCTAGCTGACAGCTGAGCCCCATGCAACCCCTCGCTCACTCCCCCACCAACAGGACCAGGGAGAGAACTGGAAGGGTAAAAGCTGGAAAACTTTCTCATGGGTTGAGAGAAAGACAGTTTAACAGGGAAAGTAAAACAAGGAATTCATTCCCTGCTTCCCATGGACAGGCAGGTGTTCAGCCATCTCCAGGAGAGCAGAGCTTCATTACAGATGACAGTGACTTGGGAAGACAAACACCATCACTCCAAATGCCTGTCCACAATCTTCTTCCCCCCACTTTACATACTGAGCATGATGGCATCGGTCTGGAATGTTCCTTTGGTCAGTTTGGGCCACCTCTCCTGGCTGTGTCTCCTCCTAAACTCCCAAGAACTCCCAGTTTCCTCACCAGCATCGAGTACAAAAAAGCAGAAAAGGCCTTGGCTGTGTGTAAACCCTGCTCAGCAATACAAAAACATCTCTGTGTTATCAACCTTTGTTGATAAATCATAAAGCATAAATCCAAAACACAGCACTGTACCAGCCATTGTGAAGACAGTTAACTCCAGCCAGAACCAGCACATCTACCCAAGAATGAAATTTTGGAACATTGTATTCAAATATTGGAACAGCATCTAAAATAGTGCTGCTTTGGTATTAAGTTACCTTTCCTACCATATTTTCATGCTCTCTTCCACTGAGTACATCATATACCAAACAACACTGGAGGGTTAAGTTGAAGTTATTGCTTACCACAGTTTATATCAAATGACTTTGCAACTTAAAGCTTCAAAATTCTCATCTCCTCCAGGCTACACACATAGCTGTTTCTACCTGTCTCCATATATTTAATCTAGTTTTAATTTAGTCTTTCTTGGTTATTGGGAGATGTGCCTTACCCTCCAACAACATATGGTTCATATCCTCCATTCCCTCCTGTACCCCCTAATGTTTTCAAGATTGTGCTACAAGGGAAACTGTTAATATCTATGGTTAAGAATTAGAGTTACAATAAAACTGTAACATATTTTGAAGGAATAGTAACACTTCTGGCTTGCACTAAGTAAAATAAATTCATAATGCCTATGAGGTCTCTAAACGTGTGGAGCTTATAAATTTTAAAGATTGAAGACAGATGGCCTTGCTTATCATATTTTGAATATTTTGCAAGAGCTGTGGTTACATCCAAAATGCACAGAGTGTTCTCCAACAAAGATGATGGGCGAACCTGAAAAAAGTTTTAGTAACTCTTGGTTGGCAGCTGAAATGTGAGATGTCTGAACAAACCTCTTCTTAGAGGTGGTCTGAATCTCATTAGCTTCTCACTTTTAAACACTTTATTAATGCATTTCGTGTAAAAACACATCTTTATATGCTCCTAGTTCACCATGTTGGACTGTTTCTCCAGGAAAATGATGAACCCCAGGCATGGGCAAAAGGTCAGCACCTGACCAGTGTGGTGGTTCCTGGACATCTAGCTCTCAAGGGAAACAGGCGAGCTGAATTCTGATTGGATTGAAGAGTTCAAATATCCTAATACAAATATCCTAATTGCATCATTTACTCTATAGTACTTTGACATCTAGACTTCCTTCCTATGCAGAGTCAGCTGGAAGCTTATTTGGCTCATGACTCTTAGTGTGGTTTGAAAGGAAGGAAAATTATAAAAAGAAAACAAAAATCACCCCTTGGGTTAGCTCCAAGACTATTTCATTTCAACTTCCTACCAGTAACCATAATGGTCTCTAGGGGAAGTTGCACAAAATTACTGGTAAGGGGAAAAAACCATGGTCTTCTGGCTGCAGTACTGGTCAGAGAGTTAGGCAGCTTTGCAACAGATTTCTAGTGTGACAGCAGAAATCTTGTCAGATTCCAAGGCCTCATTTATTTCCCTGATATCCTGTCAAGTAAGGAACATATGCATGTCCCTAAAATACCATCTAAAACTCTTTCTTAGTCATAAATTTGGACAGCAAGATTTCTGGAATATGGGCTATTTCTGCACTATAATTCAGTGTTCCACATCAATGCAGGCTTGTTCTGCAAATTCCGGCACCATTTTTCTGATAAGGAAGAATTGCACAGTTGCAAGTTCTTTCTCAGTTTCTTTTTGTTCTGATAGCACGAGCACCACAGAGGGCCAAGGGCTGAGAGATGCCACACAGCACAGTTTGCTAACACCAAGATTTGCTGCAAGCCTCTGAACTCGGCAAACTGGAGGGAACATCCCAGCTGTGCAGCTGAGGAATTGGATCAGCCATCAGGCCAAGTGAGAGGGTAGAAAGAGGAAGGGTAGCACTGCAGCTTAGCCTTTAGAGTGGAACGGTGGACATCTGATTCTCCTTGTCCTAGAGATGCTGTGTGAGACATCTGGACCACCTTCTGCAGACACAGGCACACTCTGTGCTCAGAGCCAGCCACAACCCGACAGCAGGAAAGTATCTGAATTAGGTCGAAGACACTGCCTTGATGCTACACTTCCATGATTCCTGGTTTGCTGAGCATGAGGACAACACCAATTCAGTCACCTGCAGACAATGTCTCTGTGAGATTAAGAATACTATTTATTTTTCCTTCTTAGTATTTCACCATCTCTGTAGGCATGAGTGGGTACAGGCCTGTTTGATTCAACCTTCTGTGTAGAAGGCGGCCTACCTTCTGCAGGGCATCTCTGGGGCTTAACACACTAGTTAATAATATATTCTACAGCTGCTGTTTGAATAAGATTTGTGTAACACTACATCATAAACAAATATTTATTGAAGTAGAAAATGTAATAATCATAATAGGAGTAATCAGAATATGGCTAAACTCGTCAAAGAATTTCAGCTCAGCATTTCAATGTGATTCCTCTTTCATTCCAGATGACTGTGTGTTACAGAATGAACCAAAGACAGAGTGGATCAGACCAAACAATAGGTTTGGCCCATAAAAAGAGACATTTTACCACAGAACCATTGTCCAAAAGGACTGTTCATACAGGAAACTTGTTGCGACTCAAAGCTGCAAACCTCTGAATCTGGTCCAGAAAAGCAAGGCTCCCTTCGAGTACATAACCAATTACAGATAGGCAGAGTTGGACTACATCCATACGAGATTACATCCAATAAGATGAAGTTTGATAAGTCCAAGTGCTGAGTCCTGCATTTTGGCCACAATAACCCCCTGCAGCATTATAGGCTGTGTCTGGGCAGTGCCCAGGGAGAAAGGGACCTGGGGGTTCTGGTGACAGCAGCTGGACAGGAGCCAACAGTGTGCCTTGGTGGCCAAGGAGGCCAAGGGCATCCTGGCCTGGATCAGGAATGGTGTGTCCAGCAGGAGCAGGGAGGTCATTATTCCCCTGTACTGGGCACTGGTGAGGCCACACCTTGAGTGCTGTGTCCAGTTCTGGCCCCTCAGTTCAGGAAGGACCTTGAGAGGCTTGAGCACATCTGGAGGGGGCAACGAGGCTGGAGAGAGGCTGGGAACACAAACCCTATGAGGAACAGCTGAGGGAGTTGGGGGTGTTTAGCCTGGAAGAAAGGAGACTCAGAGGTGACCTTATCACTCTACAACTGCCTGAAAGGTGGCTGTGGTCAGGTGGGGGTCGGTATTTTTCTCCAGGCAGCACTGACAGAACTAGAGGATACAGTCTCAAGCTGTGCCAAGGGAAATACAGATTGGGTTTTAGGAAAAAGTTTTTTACAGAAAGGGTGATAAAGTACTAGAATGGTCTGCCTGGGGAGGTGGTGGAGTCACCATCCCTGGATGTGTTTAAAAAAAGATTGGATGTGGCACTTGGTGCCATGGTCCAGTTGAGGTGTTAGGGCATAGGTTGGACTCGATGATCTTGAGGGTCTCTTCTGACCTTGTGATTCTGTGATTTTGTGACATGCTACCTCCTCTGGTGAAACATTATGTCCACAAAATTCAGAAATACAAGGTCAATTATGTTTCATTTGATGGCCACACTACACACAAATTTTCTTACTGGGGTGGACTGGTTAGCCAACTGAGCTTCCAAAACCATACCAGCCAAAGCTAGTCCCTGTCTTCTTTTCTCCACTATGACTGAATTTCAGGAAAAACAAAAAGCTTGACTACAGCCTCCTATATTCACCTGAATACCTGATGTATATCTTCCTCCTCTGGAGAAAATGGACCTTCACACCACCTTGGACACACTGGAAGCACCCAAATCACTGGAAGCACCCAAATGAAAGGCCAGCCAAGATGTGTCAATCTTTGGCCCAGCTTAATAAAATTACTGAACCATTTAATATCTCTTCTACAGTGAAGGAAAACTATAAGCCTTGGCTATGGAATAGACTAAAACTTACCACTCATGCTCCAGAATTTCCCAGAAAAAACAATGGGGTTCTTGACCACGTTTTGGACCCATCATAGGCCTCATTCACTCGCAGTTATGTAAACCTATAAACCTGTCTGGTCAGGCCCAAAGCATCACACTCTCCCAGATGCTAAAACAACCTACACTGCCAGTTACATACCAAAGGGCATTGTTAGATGCCTGGCTCCTTACAAAGACCCACCCCAGTTACATCTTTGAGAAAACTGATGCTGACAGATTGATTCTGTTTGTAGCCTCTTAAACCAGTTGCTGGTTTCATATTTGGAGAACTCTTAAAATAAACTTAATTCCCTGGCACTGACTTTTTCTGGTTAATTGGTACTAGTGAAGAACATAAAATCCAGGGAAAAGACATATTGATTTTGCTTCTCTGATTTTTTTTTACTTTTTCCCACCCAACCCTTGCTTATTAACTGAGAGATCTCCTCCTACTGAGACTCTTAGTACTTAGAACTTTATTATTGATGGCAAAGGGGCTCAGCTATGTCCAGAAAAACAGAGGTAAAACAGGTGAATTGCATCATGTGAAGTCACAAGTAAAGTCATTGCTGGAAAACAAAGTCTGAGATCCAGCCTTTTTCACTATTCCCATCAAAGGCACATACAAAAGGCACAATTACTGGATAAATATTGAATATTGTACCTTCATAAACTGTGCTCTCCAGAAGTAGGCTACCAGACTGGGAGGTTTTGGTGCCAAAGATACTACTCTAGGGTGACCCCTTGGAAGAGAAGTTTTTCAGTAAAAGCTCTTCACTTCTGGGTTCTGGATGGGTACCAGAAATATCAGGGTTGAAATTCTCATGTTGCCACAGCTCAGCCCGCAGCTGGAGCTGCATTATGTTTTGAGTAAGGCCAGTGTTAAGCTTCTGATCTGAACTACTCATTTCTTTGTCCAAAGTGCTTTCTGTAGGCTTATGATTGTTCTATTAGCACAATGAAACTTTCTGACTTCTTAAGTACATTCTACTTTCCTAATCCCCCTCTCCCTCACTCTTGACAGCTCTGTCTGTTCCCTGAGTATTTAGCTCAAGTGCTAGCTAAAGCTGTTGCATGCTTGATGATTCTTGTGGGCCCCTTCCAACTGATATGGATAGTCTATTTATATATGATTCTATGATTCTGTGAAAAGCTTGTGTCTGACCATCAAAGCAGCATTTAAAGGACATAAAAAGTATTTAAATCTTTATTTTCTGCATAAAGATATTTTAGAACTTTGAAAAATCTTTGAAACCTGTTGGGATAGGAATTCTTCCTAAGTGCTGGCAATTTAAAGCCAAACACATTCCATCTGAAAAACATGAATGCTTAACCCTGAGGGTGGGAAGCCACTAGAACAATACCTTAGGGGAACAATGGTTCTGCTTCACTTGAAGTCCTTGAATCACTCCTAGAGGACTTTTCTAAATGTATGTCCTAGTTCAATCAAAAATTATGTAACTTGCAGCAGGAACAACTGGGCAAATCTCTACAGACTGCACTGTACAAAAGGGCCAACCTATGCAGTCTTTGATGACTTCACACAGCCTTCAGAAATTCAGTAATCTGTAAAATATTCACTCACCTGTGGTGAGGTATTGACCTAGAGTATGTTTGGCATTTTTTTTCAACTCCTCCATTTTACCAGCCAGTCTTCTTGAATCTTAATTTCCTTAATACTGGATTAATACAAGAAAATACTTTTCCTTCCCCATCTCTTTTTATCTAGTTGTTTTTCTGATTTTATTTATCAACCTGTAATTCTGCCAATTCTGAAATATAATTTGTATGAAAAAAACAGCTGAGGCTGCAGAAAAGATTATTGTTTTATGCATAGGAGCTCTCCAACTGTTTTTTCAACTCTTTGATATGAGACTGGTAGGGAATGCAGAGCAAGGAGAGTCTAGTTTGTAAATTTATCTTTATTACAGGTTTGTGTGGGGTTTTTTTTGCTGGATGGAAATTAGTCTTACCAAGCTCAATAGCAACACAATATGCCACTTAGCACTAGTAATTATAGGGTTTTGAATATTAACAATGGGAATCATGATTTTCCATGCAATGGATCAGCTCACACCAGCATCAAGCAGACATGACTGGTTTAAATCCAACACTTTCAGAGCTTAGAACACAGGCTTGGGGTTCTTTTCTGTTTTGTACTCCTCTGTGTTAAAAACTTATTAAAACAAATATATGATAACACTAAGGAACAAAGGGATTTCTGTTTTGTGACTGAAGGTATGTTTCCACAGATATTAAGGCAAATTAAAGCTTGGTCTGCTGCAGTTTCACATTTTGTTCTCTTATAGCTGCATCGTTTCCTGTTGTCCCTCTTTTGGTAATAACATTAATGCTGTCTGACTGCATGATGGGCTAAGTCAGAAGGCTTACCTGGCTGGGTGCAAATCAGTGTTTCAGTAAGATTAAAACCCATTCATTTTATTTCCCTGACTCAGATGTGCAATTATCAATGTATGTGCAGGTGGTCAGTGAAGAATCACATGTCTCAGGTAGCCCAGACTCCACTTGGCAGTCCTCCCTTTGCTCAGTAGTGCAGCTAAAGCAACATGTTCTGTGCCTAAAGTTTAATTTTATTTGAATTAGAAAATCAGCATAAGAGGAATATAGATAATTATATAATTATAATTAGGAATAGAACTGAGATGTTTAACACAGAAAATAAAAGTTGGGCCGCTCTGCAGTACACAGGATTTGGTTACTGTTTTCATGCAGAATGAGTTCATGGATAAAGATGAGAAGTTATTTTTACCTGATGTTCATTACAATTATATTTTATTCTTAGAGTCATCACATTCTCAGAAAGAGGGAAGTACAAATCAGACAGCCTGAGTAAGGGCTTAAAATGTCACTGAACTTTAGTACAGGCTTGTGTAATTGCTTTTGAAGTTACATAGTGGAGGGGGAGGAAAATGAAACTAAAATGAAACTATACTGTGTGCACGGCAGCACCAGGTGCCAGAGCTAGATAAGCAAGCACTTGCTCAGAAACCTCTCAGATGCTCTGTAGAGATCTGCCTGTTTTATGGGAGAGTAGGGCCCAACTTCTAGTGTTGAGAGCAGCCTTAAGAAGCTGATGGATGCCAAATGGACCCAACCCATAGGGAAGTGCGTTGCCTTCCTGGGCCCAAAGTAAGAAACATCCCAAGAAATTTCCCATGCTGGTATGGCCAACTGGTTATCACCTGCTGCTGGCTTTCCAGGAGAGTACTGATGACATCCCAAAAAGGCAGCTGTGGACAGTCAAGAGCGACCTCAGGGCCTCAGGGAGGGAGGGAGGGAGGGAGGGAAGGAGGAAGAAGGTGCGGAAGGTGCGGAAGGTGCGGAAGGTGCGGAAGGTGCGGAAGGAAGACTTTCCCATCATTTGGATTAGATTAGGGAACACCTAGGCAAACCTGATATCCACAGATCCATGCATCCTGACAAAATGCATCCAGAAACACTGAGAGACCTAGCAGACACCACAGCTGGGTTGCTTATGGTCATCTTTGAAAGGAGAATGGAGAATCAGGAGATGTGCCTGAGGACTGGAAAAAAGC